>OX467092.1:11199480-11799480 GCA_950106755.1 Climacium dendroides | reverse complement strand
TAGTACCAATGTCATGAAATTCAATCAAGGCCAATTTAAATGGGCCCAACAAATTTGTCCACAAGTTCTAATTTTCTTTTTTTGTGGGTTTGGTCAATGCATGTGTGGAAAAAATTAAATTAGTGACCCACTTGTTTTTTTAAAACTAAACACTTAAAATTGACTGTACTTTGTAGTACCAATGTCATGAAATTCAATCAAGGCCAATTTAAATGGGCCCAACAAATTTGTCCACAAGTTCTAATTTTATTTTTTTGTGGGTTTGGTCAATGCATGTGTGGAAAAAATTAAATTAGTGACCCACTTGTTTTTTTAAAACTAAACACTTAAAATTGACTTTACTTTGTAGTACCAATGTCATGAAATTCAATCAAGGCCAATTTAAATGAGCCCAACAAATTTGTCCACAAGTTCTAATTTTTTTTTTGTTGTGGATTTGGTCAATGCATGTGTGGAAAAAATTAAATTAGTGACCCACATGTTTTTTTAAAACTAAACTCTTAAAATTGACTGTACTTTGTAGTACCAATGTCATGAAATTCAATCAAGGCCAATTTAAATGGGCCCAACAAATTTGTCCACAAGTTCTAATTTTTTTTTTGTTGTGGATTTGGTCAATGCATGTGTGGAAAAAATTAAATTAGTGACCCACATGTTTTTTTAAATGTAAACACTTAAAATTGACTGTACTTTGTAGTACCAATGTCATGAAATTCAATCAAGGCCAATTTAAATGGGCCCAACAAATTTGTCCACAAGTTCTAATTTTTTTTTGGTTGTGAATTTGGTCAATGCATGTGTGGAAAAAATTAAATTAGTGACCCACATGTTTTTTTAAAACTAAACACTTAAAATTGACTGTACTTTGTAGTACCAATGTCATGAAATTCAATCAAGGCCAATTTAAATGGGCCCAACAAATTTGTCCACAAGTTCTAATTTTTTTTCGGTTGTGGATTTGGTCAATGCATGTGTGGAAAAAATTAAATTAGTGACCCACATGTTTTTTTAAAACTAAACTCTTAAAATTGACTGTACTTTGTAGTACCAATGTCATGAAATTCAATCAAGGCCAATTTAAATGGGCCCAACAAATTTGTCCACAAGTTCTAATTTTCTTTTTTTGTGGGTTTGGTCAATGCATGTGTGGAAAAAATTAAATTAGTGACCCACATGTTTTTTTAAAACTAAACACTTAAAATTGACTGTACTTTGTAGTACCAATGTCATGAAATTCAATCAAGGCCAATTTAAATGGGCCCAACAAATTTGTCCACAAGTTCTAATTTTTTTTCGGTTGTGGGTTTGGTCAATGCATGTGTGGAAAATATTAAATTAGTGACCCACATGTTTTTTTAAAACTAAACACTTAAAATTGACTGTACTTTGTAGTACCAATGTCATGAAATTCAATCAAGGCCAATTTAAATGGGCCCAACAAATTTGTCCACAAGTTCTAATTTTTTTTCGGTTGTGGGTTTGGTCAATGCATGTGTGGAAAAAATTAAATTAGTGACCCACATGTTTTTTTAAAACTAAACACTTAAAATTGACTGTACTTTGTAGTACCAATGTCATGAAATTCAATCAAGGCCAATTTAAATGGGCCCAACAAATTTGTCCACAAGTTCTAATTTTTTTTTGGTTGTGGGTTTGGTCAATGCATGTGTGGAAAAAATTAAATTAGTGACCCACCTGTTTTTTAAAATGTAAACTCTTAAAATTGACTGTACTTTGTAGTACCAATGTCATGAAATTCAATCAAGGCCAATTTAAATGGGCCCAACAAATTTGTCCACAAGTTCTAATTTTCTTTTTTTGTGGGTTTGGTCAATGCATGTGTGGAAAAAATTAAATTAGTGACCCACTTGTTTTTTTAAAACTAAACACTTAAAATTGACTGTACTTTGTAGTACCAATGTCATGAAATTCAATCAAGGCCAATTTAAATGGGCCCAACAAATTTGTCCACAAGTTCTAATTTTTTTTTGGTTGTGGATTTGGTCAATGCATGTGTGGAAAAAATTAAATTAGTGACCCACCTGTTTTTTAAAATGTAAACTCTTAAAATTGACTGTACTTTGTAGTACCAATGTCATGAAATTCAATCAAGGCCAATTTAAATGGGCCCAACAAATTTGTCCACAAGTTCTAATTTTCTTTTTTTGTGGGTTTGGTCAATGCATGTGTGGAAAAAATTAAATTAGTGACCCACTTGTTTTTTTAAAACTAAACACTTAAAATTGACTGTACTTTGTAGTACCAATGTCATGAAATTCAATCAAGGCCAATTTAAATGGGCCCAACAAATTTGTCCACAAGTTCTAATTTTTTTTTGGTTGTGGATTTGGTCAATGCATGTGTGGAAAAAATTAAATTAGTGACCCACCTGTTTTTTAAAATGTAAACTCTTAAAATTGACTGTACTTTGTAGTACCAATGTCATGAAATTCAATCAAGGCCAATTTAAATGGGCCCAACAAATTTGTCCACAAGTTCTAATTTTCTTTTTTTGTGGGTTTGGTCAATGCATGTGTGGAAAAAATTAAATTAGTGACCCACTTGTTTTTTTAAAACTAAACACTTAAAATTGACTGTACTTTGTAGTACCAATGTCATGAAATTCAATCAAGGCCAATTTAAATGGGCCCAACAAATTTGTCCACAAGTTCTAATTTTTTTTTGGTTGTGGATTTGGTCAATGCATGTGTGGAAAAAATTAAATTAGTGACCCACCTGTTTTTTAAAATGTAAACTCTTAAAATTGACTGTACTTTGTAGTACCAATGTCATGAAATTCAATCAAGGCCAATTTAAATGGGCCCAACAAATTTGTCCACAAGTTCTAATTTTCTTTTTTTGTGGGTTTGGTCAATGCATGTGTGGAAAAAATTAAATTAGTGACCCACTTGTTTTTTTAAAACTAAACACTTAAAATTGACTGTACTTTGTAGTACCAATGTCATGAAATTCAATCAAGGCCAATTTAAATGGGCCCAACAAATTTGTCCACAAGTTCTAATTTTATTTTTTTGTGGGTTTGGTCAATGCATGTGTGGAAAAAATTAAATTAGTGACCCACTTGTTTTTTTAAAACTAAACACTTAAAATTGACTTTACTTTGTAGTACCAATGTCATGAAATTCAATCAAGGCCAATTTAAATGAGCCCAACAAATTTGTCCACAAGTTCTAATTTTTTTTTTGTTGTGGATTTGGTCAATGCATGTGTGGAAAAAATTAAATTAGTGACCCACATGTTTTTTTAAAACTAAACTCTTAAAATTGACTGTACTTTGTAGTACCAATGTCATGAAATTCAATCAAGGCCAATTTAAATGGGCCCAACAAATTTGTCCACAAGTTCTAATTTTTTTTTGGTTGTGGATTTGGTCAATGCATGTGTGGAAAAAATTAAATTAGTGACCCACATGTTTTTTTAAATGTAAACACTTAAAATTGACTGTACTTTGTAGTACCAATGTCATGAAATTCAATCAAGGCCAATTTAAATGGGCCCAACAAATTTGTCCACAAGTTCTAATTTTTTTTTGGTTGTGAATTTGGTCAATGCATGTGTGGAAAAAATTAAATTAGTGACCCACATGTTTTTTTAAAACTAAACACTTAAAATTGACTGTACTTTGTAGTACCAATGTCATGAAATTCAATCAAGGCCAATTTAAATGGGCCCAACAAATTTGTCCACAAGTTCTAATTTTTTTTCGGTTGTGGATTTGGTCAATGCATGTGTGGAAAAAATTAAATTAGTGACCCACATGTTTTTTTAAAACTAAACTCTTAAAATTGACTGTACTTTGTAGTACCAATGTCATGAAATTCAATCAAGGCCAATTTAAATGGGCCCAACAAATTTGTCCACAAGTTCTAATTTTTTTTCGGTTGTGGGTTTGGTCAATGCATGTGTGGAAAAAATTAAATTAGTGACCCACATGTTTTTTTAAAACTAAACACTTAAAATTGACTGTACTTTGTAGTACCAATGTCATGAAATTCAATCAAGGCCAATTTAAATGGGCCCAACAAATTTGTCCACAAGTTCTAATTTTTTTTCGGTTGTGGATTTGGTCAATGCATGTGTGGAAAAAATTAAATTAGTGACCCACATGTTTTTTTAAAACTAAACACTTAAAATTGACTGTACTTTGTAGTACCAATGTCATGAAATTCAATCAAGGCCAATTTAAATGGGCCCAACAAATTTGTCCACAAGTTCTAATTTTATTTTGGTTGTGGATTTGGTCAATGCATGTGTGGAAAAAATTAAATTAGTGACCCACATGTTTTTTTAAAACTAAACACTTAAAATTGACTGTACTTTGTAGTACCAATGTCATGAAATTCAATCAAGGCCAATTTAAATGGGCCCAACAAATTTGTCCACAAGTTCTAATTTTTTTTCGGTTGTGGGTTTGGTCAATGCATGTGTGGAAAAAATTAAATTAGTGACCCACATGTTTTTTTAAAACTAAACACTTAAAATTGACTGTACTTTGTAGTACCAATGTCATGAAATTCAATCAAGGCCAATTTAAATGGGCCCAACAAATTTGTCCACAAGTTCTAATTTTTTTTTGGTTGTGGATTTGGTCAATGCATGTGTGGAAAAAATTAAATTAGTGACCCACATGTTTTTTTAAATGTAAACTCTTAAAATTGACTGTACTTTGTAGTACCAATGTCATGAAATTCAATCAAGGCCAATTTAAATGGGCCCAACAAATTTGTCCACAAGTTCTAATTTTCTTTTTTTGTGGGTTTGGTCAATACATGTGTGGAAAAAATTAAATTAGTGACCCACTTGTTTTTTTAAAACTAAACACTTAAAATTGACTTTACTTTGTAGTACCAATGTCATGAAATTCAATCAAGGCCAATTTAAATGGGCCCAACAAATTTGTCCACAAGTTCTAATTTTATTTTGGTTGTGGATTTGGTCAATGCATGTGTGGAAAAAATTAAATTAGTGACCCACATGTTTTTTTAAAACTAAACTCTTAAAATTGACTGTACTTTGTAGTACCAATGTCATGAAATTCAATCAAGGCCAATTTAAATGGGCCCAACAAATTTGTCCACAAGTTCTAATTTTTTTTCGGTTGTGGGTTTGGTCAATGCATGTGTGGAAAAAATTAAATTAGTGACCCACATGTTTTTTTAAATGTAAACTCTTAAAATTGACTGTACTTTGTAGTACCAATGTCATGAAATTCAATCAAGGCCAATTTAAATGGGCCCAACAAATTTGTCCACAAGTTCTAATTTTTTTTCGGTTGTGGGTTTGGTCAATGCATGTGTGGAAAAAATTAAATTAGTGACCCACATGTTTTTTTAAAACTAAACACTTAAAATTGACTGTACTTTGTAGTACCAATGTCATGAAATTCAATCAAGGCCAATTTAAATGGGCCCAACAAATTTGTCCACAAGTTCTAATTTTTTTTTGGTTGTGGATTTGGTCAATGCATGTGTGGAAAAAATTAAATTAGTGACCTACATGTTTTTTTAAATGTAAACTCTTAAAATTGACTGTACTTTGTAGTACCAATGTCATGAAATTCAATCAAGGCCAATTTAAATGGGCCCAACAAATTTGTCCACAAGTTCTAATTTTTTTTCGGTTGTGGGTTTGGTCAATGCATGTGTGGAAAAAATTAAATTAGTGACCCACATGTTTTTTTAAATGTAAACTCTTAAAATTGACTGTACTTTGTAGTACCAATGTCATGAAATTCAATCAAGGCCAATTTAAATGGGCCCAACAAATTTGTCCACAAGTTCTAATTTTTTTTCGGTTGTGGGTTTGGTCAATGCATGTGTGGAAAAAATTAAATTAGTGACCCACATGTTTTTTTAAAACTAAACACTTAAAATTGACTGTACTTTGTAGTACCAATGTCATGAAATTCAATCAAGGCCAATTTAAATGGGCCCAACAAATTTGTCCACAAGTTCTAATTTTTTTTTGGTTGTGGATTTGGTCAATGCATGTGTGGAAAAAATTAAATTAGTGACCTACATGTTTTTTTAAATGTAAACTCTTAAAATTGACTGTACTTTGTAGTACCAATGTCATGAAATTCAATCAAGGCCAATTTAAATGGGCCCAACAAATTTGTCCACAAGTTCTAATTTTCTTTTTTTGTGGGTTTGGTCAATGCATGTGTGGAAAAAATTAAATTAGTGACCCACTTGTTTTTTTAAAACTAAACACTTAAAATTGACTGTACTTTGTAGTACCAATGTCATGAAATTCAATCAAGGCCAATTTAAATGGGCCCAACAAATTTGTCCACAAGTTCTAATTTTTTTTTGGTTGTGGATTTGGTCAATGCATGTGTGGAAAAAATTAAATTAGTGACCCACTTGTTTTTTTAAAACTAAACACTTAAAATTGACTGTACTTTGTAGTACCAATGTCATGAAATTCAATCAAGGCCAATTTAAATGGGCCCAACAAATTTGTCCACAAGTTCTAATTTTTTTTTGGTTGTGGATTTGGTCAATGCATGTGTGGAAAAAATTAAATTAGTGACCCACATGTTTTTTTAAAACTAAACACTTAAAATTGACTGTACTTTGTAGTACCAATGTCATGAAATTCAATCAAGGCCAATTTAAATGGGCCCAACAAATTTGTCCACAAGTTCTAATTTTTTTTCGGTTGTGGGTTTGGTCAATGCATGTGTGGAAAAAATTAAATTAGTGACCCACATGTTTTTTTAAAACTAAACACTTAAAATTGACTGTACTTTGTAGTACCAATGTCATGAAATTCAATCAAGGCCAATTTAAATGGGCCCAACAAATTTGTCCACAAGTTCTAATTTTTTTTCGGTTGTGGATTTGGTCAATGCATGTGTGGAAAAAATTAAATTAGTGACCCACATGTTTTTTTAAATGTAAACTCTTAAAATTGACTGTACTTTGTAGTACCAATGTCATGAAATTCAATCAAGGCCAATTTAAATGGGCCCAACAAATTTGTCCACAAGTTCTAATTTTTTTTTGGTTGTGGGTTTGGTCAATGCATGTGTGGAAAAAATTAAATTAGTGACCCACATGTTTTTTTAAAACTAAACACTTAAAATTGACTGTACTTTGTAGTACCAATGTCATGAAATTCAATCAAGGCCAATTTAAATGGGCCCAACAAATTTGTCCACAAGTTCTAATTTTCTTTTTTTGTGGGTTTGGTCAATGCATGTGTGGAAAAAATTAAATTAGTGACCCACATGTTTTTTTAAAACTAAACACTTAAAATTGACTGTACTTTGTAGTACCAATGTCATGAAATTCAATCAAGGCCAATTTAAATGGGCCCAACAAATTTGTCCACAAGTTCTAATTTTTTTTTGGTTGTGGATTTGGTCAATGCATGTGTGGAAAAAATTAAATTAGTGACCCACATGTTTTTTTAAATGTAAACTCTTAAAATTGACTGTACTTTGTAGTACCAATGTCATGAAATTCAATCAAGGCCAATTTAAATGGGCCCAACAAATTTGTCCACAAGTTCTAATTTTTTTTTCGTTGTAGGTATGGTCAATGCATGTGTGGAAAAAATTAAATTAGTGACCCACATGTTTTTTTAAAACTAAACACTTAAAATTGACTGTACTTTGTAGTACCAATGTCATGAAATTCAATCAAGGCCAATTTAAATGGGCCCAACAAATTTGTCCACAAGTTCTAATTTTCTTTTTTTGTGGGTTTGGTCAATGCATGTGTGGAAAAAATTAAATTAGTGACCCACATGTTTTTTTAAAACTAAACACTTAAAATTGACTGTACTTTGTAGTACCAATGTCATGAAATTCAATCAAGGCCAATTTAAATGGGCCCAACAAATTTGTCCACAAGTTCTAATTTTCTTTTTTTGTGGGTTTGGTCAATGCATGTGTGGAAAAAATTAAATTAGTGACCCACATGTTTTTTTAAAACTAAACACTTAAAATTGACTGTACTTTGTAGTACCAATGTCATGAAATTCAATCAAGGCCAATTTAAATGGGCCCAACAAATTTGTCCACAAGTTCTAATTTTTTTTCGGTTGTGGGTTTGGTCAATGCATGTGTGGAAAAAATTAAATTAGTGACCCACATGTTTTTTTAAAACTAAACACTTAAAATTGACTGTACTTTGTAGTACCAATGTCATGAAATTCAATCAAGGCCAATTTAAATGGGCCCAACAAATTTGTCCACAAGTTCTAATTTTTCTTTGGTTGTGGATTTGGTCAATGCATGTGTGGAAAAAATTAAATTAGTGACCCACATGTTTTTTTAAATGTAAACTCTTAAAATTGACTGTACTTTGTAGTACCAATGTCATGAAATTCAATCAAGGCCAATTTAAATGGGCCCAACAAATTTGTCCACAAGTTCTAATTTTTTTTTCGTTGTAGGTATGGTCAATGCATGTGTGGAAAAAATTAAATTAGTGACCCACATGTTTTTTTAAAACTAAACACTTAAAATTGACTGTACTTTGTAGTACCAATGTCATGAAATTCAATCAAGGCCAATTTAAATGGGCCCAACAAATTTGTCCACAAGTTCTAATTTTCTTTTTTTGTGGGTTTGGTCAATGCATGTGTGGAAAAAATTAAATTAGTGACCCACATGTTTTTTTAAAACTAAACACTTAAAATTGACTGTACTTTGTAGTACCAATGTCATGAAATTCAATCAAGGCCAATTTAAATGGGCCCAACAAATTTGTCCACAAGTTCTAATTTTCTTTTTTTGTGGGTTTGGTCAATGCATGTGTGGAAAAAATTAAATTAGTGACCCACATGTTTTTTTAAAACTAAACACTTAAAATTGACTGTACTTTGTAGTACCAATGTCATGAAATTCAATCAAGGCCAATTTAAATGGGCCCAACAAATTTGTCCACAAGTTCTAATTTTTTTTCGGTTGTGGGTTTGGTCAATGCATGTGTGGAAAAAATTAAATTAGTGACCCACATGTTTTTTTAAAACTAAACACTTAAAATTGACTGTACTTTGTAGTACCAATGTCATGAAATTCAATCAAGGCCAATTTAAATGGGCCCAACAAATTTGTCCACAAGTTCTAATTTTTCTTTGGTTGTGGATTTGGTCAATGCATGTGTGGAAAAAATTAAATTAGTGACCCACATGTTTTTTTAAATGTAAACTCTTAAAATTGACTGTACTTTGTAGTACCAATGTCATGAAATTCAATCAAGGCCAATTTAAATGGGCCCAATAAATTTGTCCACAAGTTCTAATTTTTTTTTGGTTGTGGATTTGGTCAATGCATGTGTGGAAAAAATTAAATTAGTGACCCACATGTTTTTTTAAATGTAAACTCTTAAAATTGACTATACTTTGTAGTACCAATGTCATGAAATTCAATCAAGGCCAATTTAAATGGGCCCAACAAATTTGTCCACAAGTTCTAATTTTTTTTTTGTTGTAGGTATGGTCAATGCATGTGTGGAAAAAATTAAATTAGTGACCCACATGTTTTTTTAAAACTAAACACTTAAAATTGACTGTACTTTGTAGTACCAATGTCATGAAATTCAATCAAGGCCAATTTAAATGGGCCCAACAAATTTGTCCACAAGTTCTAATTTTTTTTTGGTTGTGGATTTGGTCAATGCATGTGTGGAAAAAATTAAATTAGTGACCCACATGTTTTTTTAAATGTAAACTCTTAAAATTGACTGTACTTTGTAGTACCAATGTCATGAAATTCAATCAAGGCCAATTTAAATGGGCCCAACAAATTTGTCCACAAGTTCTAATTTTATTTTGGTTGTGGATTTGGTCAATGCATGTGTGGAAAAAATTAAATTAGTGAGCCACATGTTTTTTTAAAACTAAACACTTAAAATTGACTGTACTTTGTAGTACCAATGTCATGAAATTCAATCAAGGCCAATTTAAATGGGCCCAACAAATTTGTCCACAAGTTCTAATTTTTTTTCGGTTGTGGGTTTCGTCAATGCATGTGTGGAAAAAATTAAATTAGTGACCCACATGTTTTTTTAAAACTAAACACTTAAAATTGACTGTACTTTGTAGTACCAATGTCATGAAATTCAATCAAGGCCAATTTAAATGGGCCCAACAAATTTGTCCACAAGTTCTAATTTTATTTTGGTTGTGAATTTGGTCAATGCATGTGTGGAAAAAATTAAATTAGTGACCCACATGTTTTTTTAAAACTAAACACTTAAAATTGACTGTACTTTGTAGTACCAATGTCATGAAATTCAATCAAGGCCAATTTAAATGGGCCCAACAAATTTGTCCACAAGTTCTAATTTTTTTTCGGTTGTGGATTTGGTCAATGCATGTGTGGAAAAAATTAAATTAGTGACCCACATGTTTTTTTAAATGTAAACTCTTAAAATTGACTGTACTTTGTAGTACCAATGTCATGAAATTCAATCAAGGCCAATTTAAATGGGCCCAATAAATTTGTCCACAAGTTCTAATTTTTTTTTGGTTGTGGATTTGGTCAATGCATGTGTGGAAAAAATTAAATTAGTGACCCACATGTTTTTTTAAATGTAAACTCTTAAAATTGACTGTACTTTGTAGTACCAATGTCATGAAATTCAATCAAGGCCAATTTAAATGGGCCCAACAAATTTGTCCACAAGTTCTAATTTTTTTTTTGTTGTAGGTATGGTCAATGCATGTGTGGAAAAAATTAAATTAGTGACCCACATGTTTTTTTAATACTAAACACTTAAAATTGACTGTACTTTGTAGTACCAATGTCATGAAATTCAATCAAGGCCAATTTAAATGGGCCCAACAAATTTGTCCACAAGTTCTAATTTTATTTTGGTTGTGGATTTGGTCAAAGCATGTGTGGAAAAAATTAAATTAGTGACCCACATGTTTTTTTAAAACTAAACACTTAAAATTGACTGTACTTTGTAGTACCAATGTCATGAAATTCAATCAAGGCCAATTTAAATGGGCCCAACAAATTTGTCCACAAGTTCTAATTTTTTTTCGGTTGTGGGTTTGGTCAATGCATGTGTGGAAAAAATTAAATTAGTGACCCACATGTTTTTTTAAAACTAAACACTTAAAATTGACTGTACTTTGTAGTACCAATGTCATGAAATTCAATCAAGGCCAATTTAAATGGGCCCAACAAATTTGTCCACAAGTTCTAATTTTTTTTTGGTTGTGGATTTGGTCAATGCATGTGTGGAAAAAATTAAATTAGTGACCCACATGTTTTTTTAAATGTAAACTCTTAAAATTGACTGTACTTTGTAGTACCAATGTCATGAAATTCAATCAAGGCCAATTTAAATGGGCCCAACAAATTTGTCCACAAGTTCTAATTTTCTTTTTTTGTGGGTTTGGTCAATGCATGTGTGGAAAAAATTAAATTAGTGACCCACATGTTTTTTTAAAACTAAACACTTAAAATTGACTGTACTTTGTAGTACCAATGTCATGAAATTCAATCAAGGCCAATTTAAATGGGCCCAACAAATTTGTCCACAAGTTCTAATTTTATTTTGGTTGTGGATTTGGTCAATGCATGTGTGGAAAAAATTAAATTAGTGACCCACATGTTTTTTTAATACTAAACACTTAAAATTGACTGTACTTTGTAGTACCAATGTCATGAAATTCAATCAAGGCCAATTTAAATGGGCCCAACAAATTTGTCTACAAGTTCTAATTTTATTTTGGTTGTGGATTTGGTCAATGCATGTGTGGAAAAAATTAAATTAGTGACACACATGTTTTTTTAAAACTAAACACTTAAAATTGACTGTACTTTGTAGTACCAATGTCATGAAATTCAATCAAGGCCAATTTAAATGGGCCCAACAAATTTGTCCACAAGTTCTAATTTTATTTTGGTTGTGGATTTGGTCAATGCATGTGTGGAAAAAATTAAATTAGTGACCCACATGTTTTTTTAAAACTAAACACTTAAAATTGACTGTACTTTGTAGTACCAATGTCATGAAATTCAATCAAGGCCAATTTAAATGGGCCCAACAAATTTGTCCACAAGTTCTAATTTTTTTTCGGTTGTGGATTTGGTCAATGCATGTGTGGAAAAAATTAAATTAAAGACCCACATGTTTTTTTAAATGTAAACTCTTAAAATTGACTGTACTTTGTAGTACCAATGTCATGAAATTCAATCAAGGCCAATTTAAATGGGCCCAACAAATTTGTCCAGAAGTTCTAATTTTCTTTTTTTGTGGGTTTGGTCAATGCATGTGTGGAAAAAATTAAATTAGTGACCCACATGTTTTTTTAAATGTAAACTCTTAAAATTGACTGTACTTTGTAGTACCAATGTCATGAAATTCAATCAAGGCCAATTTAAATGGGCCCAACAAATTTGTCCACAAGTTCTAATTTTTTTTGTGTTGTAGGTATGGTCAATGCATGTGTGGAAAAAATTAAATTAGTGACCCACATGTTTTTTTAAAACTAAACACTTAAAATTGACTGTACTTTGTAGTACCAATGTCATGAAATTCAATCAAGGCCAATTTAAATGGGCCCAACAAATTTGTCTACAAGTTCTAATTTTCTTTTTTTGTGGGTTTGGTCAATGCATGTGTGGAAAAAATTAAATTAGTGACCCACTTGTTTTTTTAAAACTAAACACTTAAAATTGACTGTACTTTGTAGTACCAATGTCATGAAATTCAATCAAGGCCAATTTAAATGGGCCCAACAAATTTGTTCACAAGTTCTAATTTTCTTTTTTTGTGGGTTTGGTCAATGCATGTGTGGAAAAAATTAAATTAGTGACCCACATGTTTTTTTAAAACTAAACTCTTAAAATTGACTGTACTTTGTAGTACCAATGTCATGAAATTCAATCAAGGCCAATTTAAATGGGCCCAACAAATTTGTCCACAAGTTCTAATTTTTTTTTGGTTGTGGATTTGGTCAATGCATGTGTGGAAAAAATTAAATTAGTGACCCACATGTTTTTTTAAATGTAAACTCTTAAAATTGACTGTACTTTGTAGTACCAATGTCATGAAATTCAATCAAGGCCAATTTAAATGGGCCCAACAAATTTGTCCACAAGTTCTAATTTTCTTTTTTTGTGGGTTTGGTCAATGCATGTGTGGAAAAAATTAAATTAGTGACCCACATGTTTTTTTAAAACTAAACACTTAAAATTGACTGTACTTTGTAGTACCAATGTCATGAAATTCAATCAAGGCCAATTTAAATGGGCCCAACAAATTTGTCCACAAGTTCTAATTTTTTTTTGGTTGTGGATTTGGTCAATGCATGTGTGGAAAAAATTAAATTAGTGACCCACATGTTTTTTTAAATGTAAACTCTTAAAATTGACTGTACTTTGTAGTACCAATGTCATGAAATTCAATCAAGGCCAATTTAAATGGGCCCAACAAATTTGTCTACAAGTTCTAATTTTATTTTGGTTGTGGATTTGGTCAATGCATGTGTGGAAAAAATTAAATTAGTGACACACATGTTTTTTTAAAACTAAACACTTAAAATTGACTGTACTTTGTAGTACCAATGTCATGAAATTCAATCAAGGCCAATTTAAATGGGCCCAACAAATTTGTCCACAAGTTCTAATTTTATTTTGGTTGTGGATTTGGTCAATGCATGTGTGGAAAAAATTAAATTAGTGACCCACATGTTTTTTTAAAACTAAACACTTAAAATTGACTGTACTTTGTAGTACCAATGTCATGAAATTCAATCAAGGCCAATTTAAATGGGCCCAACAAATTTGTCCACAAGTTCTAATTTTTTTTCGGTTGTGGATTTGGTCAATGCATGTGTGGAAAAAATTAAATTAAAGACCCACATGTTTTTTTAAATGTAAATTCTTAAAATTGACTGTACTTTGTAGTACCAATGTCATGAAATTCAATCAAGGCCAATTTAAATGGGCCCAACAAATTTGTCCAGAAGTTCTAATTTTCTTTTTTTGTGGGTTTGGTCAATGCATGTGTGGAAAAAATTAAATTAGTGACCCACATGTTTTTTTAAATGTAAACTCTTAAAATTGACTGTACTTTGTAGTACCAATGTCATGAAATTCAATCAAGGCCAATTTAAATGGGCCCAACAAATTTGTCCACAAGTTCTAATTTTTTTTGTGTTGTAGGTATGGTCAATGCATGTGTGGAAAAAATTAAATTAGTGACCCACATGTTTTTTTAAAACTAAACACTTAAAATTGACTGTACTTTGTAGTACCAATGTCATGAAATTCAATCAAGGCCAATTTAAATGGGCCCAACAAATTTGTCCACAAGTTCTAATTTTCTTTTTTTGTGGGTTTGGTCAATGCATGTGTGGAAAAAATTAAATTAGTGACCCACTTGTTTTTTTAAAACTAAACACTTAAAATTGACTGTACTTTGTAGTACCAATGTCATGAAATTCAATCAAGGCCAATTTAAATGGGCCCAACAAATTTGTTCACAAGTTCTAATTTTCTTTTTTTGTGGGTTTGGTCAATGCATGTGTCGAAAAAATTAAATTAGTGACCCACATGTTTTTTTAAAACTAAACTCTTAAAATTGACTGTACTTTGTAGTACCAATGTCATGAAATTCAATCAAGGCCAATTTAAATGGGCCCAACAAATTTGTCCACAAGTTCTAATTTTTTTTTGGTTGTGGATTTGGTCAATGCATGTGTGGAAAAAATTAAATTAGTGACCCACATGTTTTTTTAAATGTAAACTCTTAAAATTGACTGTACTTTGTAGTACCAATGTCATGAAATTCAATCAAGGCCAATTTAAATGGGCCCAACAAATTTGTCCACAAGTTCTAATTTTCTTTTTTTGTGGGTTTGGTCAATGCATGTGTGGAAAAAATTAAATTAGTGACCCACATGTTTTTTTAAAACTAAACACTTAAAATTGACTGTACTTTGTAGTACCAATGTCATGAAATTCAATCAAGGCCAATTTAAATGGGCCCAACAAATTTGTCCACAAGTTCTAATTTTATTTTGGTTGTGGATTTGGTCAATGCATGTGTGGAAAAAATTAAATTAGTGACCCACATGTTTTTTTAAATGTAAACTCTTAAAATTGACTGTACTTTGTAGTACCAATGTCATGAAATTCAATCAAGGCCAATTTAAATGGGCCCAACAAATTTGTCTACAAGTTCTAATTTTATTTTGGTTGTGGATTTGGTCAATGCATGTGTGGAAAAAATTAAATTAGTGACACACATGTTTTTTTAAAACTAAACACTTAAAATTGACTGTACTTTGTAGTACCAATGTCATGAAATTCAATCAAGGCCAATTTAAATGGGCCCAACAAATTTGTCCACAAGTTCTAATTTTATTTTGGTTGTGGATTTGGTCAATGCATGTGTGGAAAAAATTAAATTAGTGACCCACATGTTTTTTTAAAACTAAACACTTAAAATTGACTGTACTTTGTAGTACCAATGTCATGAAATTCAATCAAGGCCAATTTAAATGGGCCCAACAAATTTGTCCACAAGTTCTAATTTTTTTTCGGTTGTGGATTTGGTCAATGCATGTGTGGAAAAAATTAAATTAAAGACCCACATGTTTTTTTAAATGTAAACTCTTAAAATTGACTGTACTTTGTAGTACCAATGTCATGAAATTCAATCAAGGCCAATTTAAATGGGCCCAACAAATTTGTCCACAAGTTCTAATTTTTTTTTGGTTGTGGATTTGGTCAATGCATGTGTGGAAAAAATTAAATTAGTGACACACATGTTTTTTTAAAACTAAACACTTAAAATTGACTGTACTTTGTAGTACCAATGTCATGAAATTCAATCAAGGCCAATTTAAATGGGCCCAACAAATTTGTCCACAAGTTCTAATTTTATTTTGGTTGTGGATTTGGTCAATGCATGTGTGGAAAAAATTAAATTAGTGACCCACATGTTTTTTTAAAACTAAACACTTAAAATTGACTGTACTTTGTAGTACCAATGTCATGAAATTCAATCAAGGCCAATTTAAATGGGCCCAACAAATTTGTCCACAAGTTCTAATTTTTTTTTTGTTGTAGGTATGGTCAATGCATGTGTGGAAAAAATTAAATTAGTGAGCCACATGTTTTTTTAAAACTAAACACTTAAAATTGACTGTACTTTGTAGTACCAATGTCATGAAATTCAATCAAGGCCAATTTAAATGGGCCCAACAAATTTGTCCACAAGTTCTAATTTTCTTTTTTTGTGGGTTTGGTCAATGCATGTGTGGAAAAAATTAAATTAGTGACCCACATGTTTTTTTAAAACTAAACTCTTAAAATTGACTGTACTTTGTAGTACCAATGTCATGAAATTCAATCAAGGCCAATTTAAATGGGCCCAACAAATTTGTCCACAAGTTCTAATTTTTTTTTGGTTGTGGATTTGGTCAATGCATGTGTGGAAAAAATTAAATTAGTGACCCACATGTTTTTTTAAATGTAAACTCTTAAAATTGACTGTACTTTGTAGTACCAATGTCATGAAATTCAATCAAGGCCAATTTAAATGGGCCCAACAAATTTGTCTACAAGTTCTAATTTTATTTTGGTTGTGGATTTGGTCAATGCATGTGTGGAAAAAATTAAATTAGTGACACACATGTTTTTTTAAAACTAAACACTTAAAATTGACTGTACTTTGTAGTACCAATGTCATGAAATTCAATCAAGGCCAATTTAAATGGGCCCAACAAATTTGTCCACAAGTTCTAATTTTTTTTTGGTTGTGGATTTGGTCAATGCATGTGTGGAAAAAATTAAATTAGTGACCCACATGTTTTTTTAAATGTAAACTCTTAAAATTGACTGTACTTTGTAGTACCAATGTCATGAAATTCAATCAAGGCCAATTTAAATGGGCCCAACAAATTTGTCTACAAGTTCTAATTTTATTTTGGTTGTGGATTTGGTCAATGCATGTGTGGAAAAAATTAAATTAGTGACACACATGTTTTTTTAAAACTAAACACTTAAAATTGACTGTACTTTGTAGTACCAATGTCATGAAATTCAATCAAGGCCAATTTAAATGGGCCCAACAAATTTGTCCACAAGTTCTAATTTTATTTTGGTTGTGGATTTGGTCAATGCATGTGTGGAAAAAATTAAATTAGTGACCCACATGTTTTTTTAAAACTAAACACTTAAAATTGACTGTACTTTGTAGTACCAATGTCATGAAATTCAATCAAGGCCAATTTAAATGGGCCCAACAAATTTGTCCACAAGTTCTAATTTTTTTTCGGTTGTGGATTTGGTCAATGCATGTGTGGAAAAAATTAAATTAAAGACCCACATGTTTTTTTAAATGTAAACTCTTAAAATTGACTGTACTTTGTAGTACCAATGTCATGAAATTCAATCAAGGCCAATTTAAATGGGCCCAACAAATTTGTCCACAAGTTCTAATTTTTTTTTGGTTGTGGATTTGGTCAATGCATGTGTGGAAAAAATTAAATTAGTGACCCACATGTTTTTTTAAATGTAAACTCTTAAAATTGACTGTACTTTGTAGTACCAATGTCATGAAATTCAATCAAGGCCAATTTAAATGGGCCCAACAAATTTGTCCACAAGTTCTAATTTTTTTTTTGTTGTAGGTATGGTCAATGCATGTGTGGAAAAAATTAAATTAGTGAGCCACATGTTTTTTTAAAACTAAACACTTAAAATTGACTGTACTTTGTAGTACCAATGTCATGAAATTCAATCAAGGCCAATTTAAATGGGCCCAACAAATTTGTCCACAAGTTCTAATTTTCTTTTTTTGTGGGTTTGGTCAATGCATGTGTGGAAAAAATTAAATTAGTGACCCACTTGTTTTTTTAAAACTAAACACTTAAAATTGACTGTACTTTGTAGTACCAATGTCATGAAATTCAATCAAGGCCAATTTAAATGGGCCCAACAAATTTGTTCACAAGTTCTAATTTTCTTTTTTTGTGGGTTTGGTCAATGCATGTGTGGAAAAAATTAAATTAGTGACCCACATGTTTTTTTAAAACTAAACTCTTAAAATTGACTGTACTTTGTAGTACCAATGTCATGAAATTCAATCAAGGCCAATTTAAATGGGCCCAACAAATTTGTCCACAAGTTCTAATTTTTTTTTGGTTGTGGATTTGGTCAATGCATGTGTGGAAAAAATTAAATTAGTGACCCACATGTTTTTTTAAATGTAAACTCTTAAAATTGACTGTACTTTGTAGTACCAATGTCATGAAATTCAATCAAGGCCAATTTAAATGGGCCCAACAAATTTGTCCACAAGTTCTAATTTTCTTTTTTTGTGGGTTTGGTCAATGCATGTGTGGAAAAAATTAAATTAGTGACCCACATGTTTTTTTAAAACTAAACACTTAAAATTGACTGTACTTTGTAGTACCAATGTCATGAAATTCAATCAAGGCCAATTTAAATGGGCCCAACAAATTTGTCCACAAGTTCTAATTTTTTTTTGGTTGTGGATTTGGTCAATGCATGTGTGGAAAAAATTAAATTAGTGACCCACATGTTTTTTTAAATGTAAACTCTTAAAATTGACTGTACTTTGTAGTACCAATGTCATGAAATTCAATCAAGGCCAATTTAAATGGGCCCAACAAATTTGTCTACAAGTTCTAATTTTATTTTGGTTGTGGATTTGGTCAATGCATGTGTGGAAAAAATTAAATTAGTGACACACATGTTTTTTTAAAACTAAACACTTAAAATTGACTGTACTTTGTAGTACCAATGTCATGAAATTCAATCAAGGCCAATTTAAATGGGCCCAACAAATTTGTCCACAAGTTCTAATTTTATTTTGGTTGTGGATTTGGTCAATGCATGTGTGGAAAAAATTAAATTAGTGACCCACATGTTTTTTTAAAACTAAACACTTAAAATTGACTGTACTTTGTAGTACCAATGTCATGAAATTCAATCAAGGCCAATTTAAATGGGCCCAACAAATTTGTCCACAAGTTCTAATTTTTTTTCGGTTGTGGATTTGGTCAATGCATGTGTGGAAAAAATTAAATTAAAGACCCACATGTTTTTTTAAATGTAAACTCTTAAAATTGACTGTACTTTGTAGTACCAATGTCATGAAATTCAATCAAGGCCAATTTAAATGGGCCCAACAAATTTGTCCACAAGTTCTAATTTTTTTTTGGTTGTGGATTTGGTCAATGCATGTGTGGAAAAAATTAAATTAGTGACACACATGTTTTTTTAAAACTAAACACTTAAAATTGACTGTACTTTGTAGTACCAATGTCATGAAATTCAATCAAGGCCAATTTAAATGGGCCCAACAAATTTGTCCACAAGTTCTAATTTTATTTTGGTTGTGGATTTGGTCAATGCATGTGTGGAAAAAATTAAATTAGTGACCCACATGTTTTTTTAAAACTAAACACTTAAAATTGACTGTACTTTGTAGTACCAATGTCATGAAATTCAATCAAGGCCAATTTAAATGGGCCCAACAAATTTGTCCACAAGTTCTAATTTTTTTTTTGTTGTAGGTATGGTCAATGCATGTGTGGAAAAAATTAAATTAGTGAGCCACATGTTTTTTTAAAACTAAACACTTAAAATTGACTGTACTTTGTAGTACCAATGTCATGAAATTCAATCAAGGCCAATTTAAATGGGCCCAACAAATTTGTCCACAAGTTCTAATTTTCTTTTTTTGTGGGTTTGGTCAATGCATGTGTGGAAAAAATTAAATTAGTGACCCACTTGTTTTTTTAAAACTAAACACTTAAAATTGACTGTACTTTGTAGTACCAATGTCATGAAATTCAATCAAGGCCAATTTAAATGGGCCCAACAAATTTGTTCACAAGTTCTAATTTTCTTTTTTTGTGGGTTTGGTCAATGCATGTGTGGAAAAAATTAAATTAGTGACCCACATGTTTTTTTAAAACTAAACTCTTAAAATTGACTGTACTTTGTAGTACCAATGTCATGAAATTCAATCAAGGCCAATTTAAATGGGCCCAACAAATTTGTCCACAAGTTCTAATTTTTTTTTGGTTGTGGATTTGGTCAATGCATGTGTGGAAAAAATTAAATTAGTGACCCACATGTTTTTTTAAATGTAAACTCTTAAAATTGACTGTACTTTGTAGTACCAATGTCATGAAATTCAATCAAGGCCAATTTAAATGGGCCCAACAAATTTGTCCACAAGTTCTAATTTTCTTTTTTTGTGGGTTTGGTCAATGCATGTGTGGAAAAAATTAAATTAGTGACCCACATGTTTTTTTAAAACTAAACACTTAAAATTGACTGTACTTTGTAGTACCAATGTCATGAAATTCAATCAAGGCCAATTTAAATGGGCCCAACAAATTTGTCCACAAGTTCTAATTTTATTTTGGTTGTGGATTTGGTCAATGCATGTGTGGAAAAAATTAAATTAGTGACCCACATGTTTTTTTAAATGTAAACTCTTAAAATTGACTGTACTTTGTAGTACCAATGTCATGAAATTCAATCAAGGCCAATTTAAATGGGCCCAACAAATTTGTCTACAAGTTCTAATTTTATTTTGGTTGTGGATTTGGTCAATGCATGTGTGGAAAAAATTAAATTAGTGACACACATGTTTTTTTAAAACTAAACACTTAAAATTGACTGTACTTTGTAGTACCAATGTCATGAAATTCAATCAAGGCCAATTTAAATGGGCCCAACAAATTTGTCCACAAGTTCTAATTTTATTTTGGTTGTGGATTTGGTCAATGCATGTGTGGAAAAAATTAAATTAGTGACCCACATGTTTTTTTAAAACTAAACACTTAAAATTGACTGTACTTTGTAGTACCAATGTCATGAAATTCAATCAAGGCCAATTTAAATGGGCCCAACAAATTTGTCCACAAGTTCTAATTTTTTTTCGGTTGTGGATTTGGTCAATGCATGTGTGGAAAAAATTAAATTAAAGACCCACATGTTTTTTTAAATGTAAACTCTTAAAATTGACTGTACTTTGTAGTACCAATGTCATGAAATTCAATCAAGGCCAATTTAAATGGGCCCAACAAATTTGTCCACAAGTTCTAATTTTTTTTTGGTTGTGGATTTGGTCAATGCATGTGTGGAAAAAATTAAATTAGTGACACACATGTTTTTTTAAAACTAAACACTTAAAATTGACTGTACTTTGTAGTACCAATGTCATGAAATTCAATCAAGGCCAATTTAAATGGGCCCAACAAATTTGTCCACAAGTTCTAATTTTATTTTGGTTGTGGATTTGGTCAATGCATGTGTGGAAAAAATTAAATTAGTGACCCACATGTTTTTTTAAAACTAAACACTTAAAATTGACTGTACTTTGTAGTACCAATGTCATGAAATTCAATCAAGGCCAATTTAAATGGGCCCAACAAATTTGTCCACAAGTTCTAATTTTATTTTGGTTGTGGATTTGGTCAATGCATGTGTGGAAAAAATTAAATTAGTGACCCACATGTTTTTTTAAATGTAAACTCTTAAAATTGACTGTACTTTGTAGTACCAATGTCATGAAATTCAATCAAGGCCAATTTAAATGGGCCCAACAAATTTGTCCACAAGTTCTAATTTTTTTTCGGTTGTGGATTTGGTCAATGCATGTGTGGAAAAAATTAAATTAGTGACCCACATGTTTTTTTAAAACTAAACACTTAAAATTGACTGTACTTTGTAGTACCAATGTCATGAAATTCAATCAAGGCCAATTTAAATGGGCCCAACAAATTTATCCACAAGTTCTAATTTTATTTTGGTTGTGGATTTGGTGAATGCATGTGTGGAAAAAATTAAATTAGTGACCCACATGTTTTTTTAAAACTAAACACTTAAAATTGACTGTACTTTGTAGTACCAATGTCATGAAATTCAATCAAGGCCAATTTAAATGGGCCCAACAAATTTGTCCACAAGTTCTAATTTTCTTTCGGTTGTGGGTTTGGTCAATGCATGTGTGGAAAAAATTAAATTAGTGACCCACATGTTTTTTTAAAACTAAACACTTAAAATTGACTGTACTTTGTAGTACCAATGTCATGAAATTCAATCAAGGCCAATTTAAATGGGCCCAACAAATTTGTCCACAAGTTCTAATTTTTTTTTGGTTGTGGATTTGGTCAATGCATGTGTGGAAAAAATTAAATTAGTGACCCACATGTTTTTTTAAATGTAAACTCTTAAAATTGACTGTACTTTGTAGTACCAATGTCATGAAATTCAATCAAGGCCAATTTAAATGGGCCCAACAAATTTGTCCACAAGTTCTAATTTTCTTTTTTTGTGGGTTTGGTCAATGCATGTGTGGAAAAAATTAAATTAGTGACCCACTTGTTTTTTTAAAACTAAACACTTAAAATTGACTGTACTTTGTAGTACCAATGTCATGAAATTGAATGAAGGCCAATTTAAATGGGCCCAACAAATTTGTCCACAAGTTCTAATTTTTTTTTGGTTGTGGATTTGGTCAATGCATGTGTGGAAAAAATTAAATTAGTGACCCACATGTTTTTTTAAATGTAAACTCTTAAAATTGACTGTACTTTGTAGTACCAATGTCATGAAATTCAATCAAGGCCAATTTAAATGGGCCCAACAAATTTGTCCACAAGTTCTAATTTTATTTTGGTTGTGGGTTTGGTCAATGCATGTGTGAAAAAAATTAAATTAGTGACCCACATGTTTTTTTAAAACTAAACACTTAAAATTGACTGTACTTTGTAGTACCAATGTCATGAAATTCAATCAAGGCCAATTTAAATGGGCCCAACAAATTTGTCCACAAGTTCTAATTTTTTTTTGGTTGTGGATTTGGTCAATGCATGTGTGGAAAAAATTAAATTAGTGACCCACATGTTTTTTTAAAACTAAACACTTAAAATTGACTGTACTTTGTAGTACCAATGTCATGAAATTCAATCAAGGCCAATTTAAATGGGCCCAACAAATTTGTCCACAAGTTCTAATTTTCTTTTTTTGTGGGTTTGGTCAATGCATGTGTGGAAAAAATTAAATTAGTGACCCACATGTTTTTTTAAAACTAAACACTTAAAATTGACTGTACTTTGTAGTACCAATGTCATGAAATTCAATCAAGGCCAATTTAAATGGGCCCAACAAATTTGTCCACAAGTTCTAATAATCTTTTTTTGTGGGTTTGGTCAATGCATGTGTGGAAAAAATTAAATTAGTGACCCACATGTTTTTTTAAAACTAAACACTTAAAATTGACTGTACTTTGTAGTACCAATGTCATGAAATTCAATCAAGGCCAATTTAAATGGGCCCAACAAATTTGTCCACAAGTTCTAATTTTTTTTCGGTTGTGGGTTTGGTCAATGCATGTGTGGAAAAAATTAAATTAGTGACCCACATGTTTTTTTAAAACTAAACACTTAAAATTGACTGTACTTTGTAGTACCAATGTCATGAAATTCAATCAAGGCCAATTTAAATGGGCCCAACAAATTTATCCACAAGTTCTAATTTTATTTTGGTTGTGGATTTGGTGAATGCATGTGTGGAAAAAATTAAATTAGTGACCCACATGTTTTTTTAAAACTAAACACTTAAAATTGACTGTACTTTGTAGTACCAATGTCATGAAATTCAATCAAGGCCAATTTAAATGGGCCCAACAAATTTGTCCACAAGTTCTAATTTTTTTTCGGTTGTGGGTTTGGTCAATGCATGTGTGGAAAAAATTAAATTAGTGACCCACATGTTTTTTTAAAACTAAACACTTAAAATTGACTGTACTTTGTAGTACCAATGTCATGAAATTCAATCAAGGCCAATTTAAATGGGCCCAACAAATTTGTCCACAAGTTCTAATTTTTTTTTGGTTGTGGATTTGGTCAATGCATGTGTGGAAAAAATTAAATTAGTGACCCACATGTTTTTTTAAATGTAAACTCTTAAAATTGACTGTACTTTGTAGTACCAATGTCATGAAATTCAATCAAGGCCAATTTAAATGGGCCCAACAAATTTGTCCACAAGTTCTAATTTTCTTTTTTTGTGGGTTTGGTCAATGCATGTGTGGAAAAAATTAAATTAGTGACCCACTTGTTTTTTTAAAACTAAACACTTAAAATTGACTGTACTTTGTAGTACCAATGTCATGAAATTGAATGAAGGCCAATTTAAATGGGCCCAACAAATTTGTCCACAAGTTCTAATTTTTTTTTGGTTGTGGATTTGGTCAATGCATGTGTGGAAAAAATTAAATTAGTGACCCACATGTTTTTTTAAATGTAAACTCTTAAAATTGACTGTACTTTGTAGTACCAATGTCATGAAATTCAATCAAGGCCAATTTAAATGGGCCCAACAAATTTGTCCACAAGTTCTAATTTTATTTTGGTTGTGGGTTTGGTCAATGCATGTGTGAAAAAAATTAAATTAGTGACCCACATGTTTTTTTAAAACTAAACACTTAAAATTGACTGTACTTTGTAGTACCAATGTCATGAAATTCAATCAAGGCCAATTTAAATGGGCCCAACAAATTTGTCCACAAGTTCTAATTTTTTTTTGGTTGTGGATTTGGTCAATGCATGTGTGGAAAAAATTAAATTAGTGACCCACATGTTTTTTTAAAACTAAACACTTAAAATTGACTGTACTTTGTAGTACCAATGTCATGAAATTCAATCAAGGCCAATTTAAATGGGCCCAACAAATTTGTCCACAAGTTCTAATTTTCTTTTTTTGTGGGTTTGGTCAATGCATGTGTGGAAAAAATTAAATTAGTGACCCACATGTTTTTTTAAAACTAAACACTTAAAATTGACTGTACTTTGTAGTACCAATGTCATGAAATTCAATCAAGGCCAATTTAAATGGGCCCAACAAATTTGTCCACAAGTTCTAATAATCTTTTTTTGTGGGTTTGGTCAATGCATGTGTGGAAAAAATTAAATTAGTGACCCACATGTTTTTTTAAAACTAAACACTTAAAATTGACTGTACTTTGTAGTACCAATGTCATGAAATTCAATCAAGGCCAATTTAAATGGGCCCAACAAATTTGTCCACAAGTTCTAATTTTTTTTCGGTTGTGGGTTTGGTCAATGCATGTGTGGAAAAAATTAAATTAGTGACCCACATGTTTTTTTAAAACTAAACACTTAAAATTGACTGTACTTTGTAGTACCAATGTCATGAAATTCAATCAAGGCCAATTTAAATGGGCCCAACAAATTTGTCCACAAGTTCTAATTTTTTTTCGGTTGTGGGTTTGGTCAATGCATGTGTGGAAAAAATTAAATTAGTGACCCACATGTTTTTTTAAAACTAAACACTTAAAATTGACTGTACTTTGTAGTACCAATGTCATGAAATTCAATCAAGGCCAATTTAAATGGGCCCAACAAATTTGTCCACAAGTTCTAATTTTTTTTTGTTTGTGGATTTGGTCAATGCATGTGTGGAAAAAATTAAATTAGTGACCCACATGTTTTTTTAAAACTAAACACTTAAAATTGACTGTACTTTGTAGTACCAATGTCATGAAATTCAATCAAGGCCAATTTAAATGGGCCCAACAAATTTGTCCACAAGTTCTAATTTTTTTTTGGTTGTGGATTTGGTCAATGCATGTGTGGAAAAAATTAAATTAGTGACCCACTTGTTTTTTTAAAACTAAACTCTTAAAATTGACTGTACTTTGTAGTACCAATGTCATGAAATTCAATCAAGGCCAATTTAAATGGGCCCAACAAATTTGTCCACAAGTTCTAATTTTTTTTCGGTTGTGGATTTGGTCAATGCATGTGTGGAAAAAATTAAATTAGTGACCCACATGTTTTTTTAAAACTAAACACTTAAAATTGACTGTACTTTGTAGTACCAATGTCATGAAATTCAATCAAGGCCAATTTAAATGGGCCCAACAAATTTGTCCACAAGTTCTAATTTTATTTTGGTTGTGAATTTGGTCAATGCATGTGTGGAAAAAATTAAATTAGTGACCCACATGTTTTTTTAAAACTAAACACTTAAAATTTACTGTACTTTGTAGTACCAATGTCATGAAATTCAATCAAGGCCAATTTAAATGGGCCCAACAAATTTGTCCACAAGTTCTAATTTTATTTTGGTTGTGGATTTGGTCAATGCATGTGTGGAAAAAATTAAATTAGTGACCCACATGTTTTTTTAAAACTAAACACTTAAAATTGACTGTACTTTGTAGTACCAATGTCATGAAATTCAATCAAGGCCAATTTAAATGGGCCCAACAAATTTGTCCACAAGTTCTAATTTTTTTTCGGTTGTGGGTTTGGTCAATGCATGTGTGGAAAAAATTAAATTAGTGACCCACATGTTTTTTTAAAACTAAACACTTAAAATTGACTGTACTTTGTAGTACCAATGTCATGAAATTCAATCAAGGCCAATTTAAATGGGCCCAACAAATTTGTCCACAAGTTCTAATTTTTTTTCGGTTGTGGGTTTGGTCAATGCATGTGTGGAAAAAATTAAATTAGTGACCCACATGTTTTTTTAAAACTAAACTCTTAAAATTGACTGTACTTTGTAGTACCAATGTCATGAAATTCAATCAAGGCCAATTTAAATGGGCCCAACAAATTTGTCCACAAGTTCTAATTTTTTTTCGGTTGTGGGTTTGGTCAATGCATGTGTGGAAAAAATTAAATTAGTGACCCACATGTTTTTTTAAAACTAAACACTTAAAATTGACTGTACTTTGTAGTACCAATGTCATGAAATTCAATCAAGGCCAATTTAAATGGGCCCAACAAATTTGTCCACAAGTTCTAATTTTATTTTGGTTGTGGATTTGGTCAATGCATGTGTGGAAAAAATTAAATTAGTGACCCACATGTTTTTTTAAAACTAAACACTTAAAATTGACTGTACTTTGTAGTACCAATGTCATGAAATTCAATCAAGGCCAATTTAAATGGGCCCAACAAATTTGTCCACAAGTTCTAATTTTTTTTCGGTTGTGGGTTTGGTCAATGCATGTGTGGAAAAAATTAAATTAGTGACCCACATGTTTTTTTAAAACTAAACACTTAAAATTGACTGTACTTTGTAGTACCAATGTCATGAAATTCAATCAAGGCCAATTTAAATGGGCCCAACAAATTTGTCCACAAGTTCTAATTTTATTTTGGTTGTGGATTTGGTCAATGCATGTGTGGAAAAAATTAAATTAGTGACCCACATGTTTTTTTAAAACTAAACACTTAAAATTGACTGTACTTTGTAGTACCAATGTCATGAAATTCAATCAAGGCCAATTTAAATGGGCCCAACAAATTTGTCCACAAGTTCTAATTTTTTTTCGGTTGTGGGTTTGGTCAATGCATGTGTGGAAAAAATTAAATTAGTGACCCACATGTTTTTTTAAAACTAAACACTTAAAATTGACTGTACTTTGTAGTACCAATGTCATGAAATTCAATCAAGGCCAATTTAAATGGGCCCAACAAATTTGTCCACAAGTTCTAATAATCTTTTTTTGTGGGTTTGGTCAATGCATGTGTGGAAAAAATTAAATTAGTGACCCACATGTTTTTTTAAAACTAAACACTTAAAATTGACTGTACTTTGTAGTACCAATGTCATGAAATTCAATCAAGGCCAATTTAAATGGGCCCAACAAATTTGTCCACAAGTTCTAATTTTATTTTGGTTGTGGATTTGGTCAATGCATGTGTGGAAAAAATTAAATTAGTGACCCACATGTTTTTTTAAAACTAAACACTTAAAATTGACTGTACTTTGTAGTACCAATGTCATGAAATTCAATCAAGGCCAATTTAAATGGGCCCAACAAATTTGTCCACAAGTTCTAATTTTTTTTCGGTTGTGGGTTTGGTCAATGCATGTGTGGAAAAAATTAAATTAGTGACCCACATGTTTTTTTAAAACTAAACACTTAAAATTGACTGTACTTTGTAGTACCAATGTCATGAAATTCAATCAAGGCCAATTTAAATGGGCCCAACAAATTTGTCCACAAGTTCTAATTTTCTTTTGGTTGTGGATTTGGTCAATGCATGTGTGGAAAAAATTAAATTAGTGACCCACATGTTTTTTTAAATGTAAACACTTAAAATTGACTGTACTTTGTAGTACCAATGTCATGAAATTCAATCAAGGCCAATTTAAATGGGCCCAACAAATTTGTCCACAAGTTCTAATTTTTTTTCGGTTGTGGGTTTGGTCAATGCATGTGTGGAAAAAATTAAATTAGTGACCCACATGTTTTTTTAAAACTAAACACTTAAAATTGACTGTACTTTGTAGTACCAATGTCATGAAATTCAATCAAGGCCAATTTAAATGGGCCCAACAAATTTGTCCACAAGTTCTAATTTTTTTTTGGTTGTGGATTTGGTCAATGCATGTGTGGAAAAAATTAAATTAGTGACCCACATGTTTTTTTAAATGTAAACTCTTAAAATTGACTGTACTTTGTAGTACCAATGTCATGAAATTCAATCAAGGCCAATTTAAATGGGCCCAACAAATTTGTCCACAAGTTCTAATTTTCTTTTTTTGTGGGTTTGGTCAATGCATGTGTGGAAAAAATTAAATTAGTGACCCACTTGTTTTTTTAAAACTAAACACTTAAAATTGACTTTACTTTGTAGTACCAATGTCATGAAATTCAATCAAGGCCAATTTAAATGGGCCCAACAAATTTGTCCACAAGTTCTAATTTTTTTTTGGTTGTGGATTTGGTCAATGCATGTGTGGAAAAAATTAAATTAGTGACCCACATGTTTTTTTAAAACTAAACTCTTAAAATTGACTGTACTTTGTAGTACCAATGTCATGAAATTCAATCAAGGCCAATTTAAATGGGCCCAACAAATTTGTCCACAAGTTCTAATTTTTTTTCGGTTGTGGGTTTGGTCAATGCATGTGTGGAAAAAATTAAATTAGTGACCCACATGTTTTTTTAAATGTAAACTCTTAAAATTGACTGTACTTTGTAGTACCAATGTCATGAAATTCAATCAAGGCCAATTTAAATGGGCCCAACAAATTTGTCCACAAGTTCTAATTTTTTTTCGGTTGTGGGTTTGGTCAATGCATGTGTGGAAAAAATTAAATTAGTGACCCACATGTTTTTTTAAAACTAAACACTTAAAATTGACTGTACTTTGTAGTACCAATGTCATGAAATTCAATCAAGGCCAATTTAAATGGGCCCAACAAATTTGTCCACAAGTTCTAATTTTTTTTTGGTTGTGGATTTGGTCAATGCATGTGTGGAAAAAATTAAATTAGTGACCTACATGTTTTTTTAAATGTAAACTCTTAAAATTGACTGTACTTTGTAGTACCAATGTCATGAAATTCAATCAAGGCCAATTTAAATGGGCCCAACAAATTTGTCCACAAGTTCTAATTTTTTTTCGGTTGTGGGTTTGGTCAATGCATGTGTGGAAAAAATTAAATTAGTGACCCACATGTTTTTTTAAATGTAAACTCTTAAAATTGACTGTACTTTGTAGTACCAATGTCATGAAATTCAATCAAGGCCAATTTAAATGGGCCCAACAAATTTGTCCACAAGTTCTAATTTTTTTTCGGTTGTGGGTTTGGTCAATGCATGTGTGGAAAAAATTAAATTAGTGACCCACATGTTTTTTTAAAACTAAACACTTAAAATTGACTGTACTTTGTAGTACCAATGTCATGAAATTCAATCAAGGCCAATTTAAATGGGCCCAACAAATTTGTCCACAAGTTCTAATTTTTTTTCGGTTGTGGGTTTGGTCAATGCATGTGTGGAAAAAATTAAATTAGTGACCCACATGTTTTTTTAAAACTAAACACTTAAAATTGACTGTACTTTGTAGTACCAATGTCATGAAATTCAATCAAGGCCAATTTAAATGGGCCCAACAAATTTGTCCACAAGTTCTAATTTTTTTTTGGTTGTGGATTTGGTCAATGCATGTGTGGAAAAAATTAAATTAGTGACCCACATGTTTTTTTAAAACTAAACACTTAAAATTGACTGTACTTTGTAGTACCAATGTCATGAAATTCAATCAAGGCCAATTTAAATGGGCCCAACAAATTTGTCCACAAGTTCTAATTTTTTTTCGGTTGTGGGTTTGGTCAATGCATGTGTGGAAAAAATTAAATTAGTGACCCACATGTTTTTTTAAAACTAAACACTTAAAATTGACTGTACTTTGTAGTACCAATGTCATGAAATTCAATCAAGGCCAATTTAAATGGGCCCAACAAATTTGTCCACAAGTTCTAATTTTTTTTCGGTTGTGGATTTGGTCAATGCATGTGTGGAAAAAATTAAATTAGTGACCCACATGTTTTTTTAAATGTAAACTCTTAAAATTGACTGTACTTTGTAGTACCAATGTCATGAAATTCAATCAAGGCCAATTTAAATGGGCCCAACAAATTTGTCCACAAGTTCTAATTTTTTTTTGGTTGTGGGTTTGGTCAATGCATGTGTGGAAAAAATTAAATTAGTGACCCACATGTTTTTTTAAAACTAAACACTTAAAATTGACTGTACTTTGTAGTACCAATGTCATGAAATTCAATCAAGGCCAATTTAAATGGGCCCAACAAATTTGTCCACAGGTTCTAATTTTCTTTTTTTGTGGGTTTGGTCAATGCATGTGTGGAAAAAATTAAATTAGTGACCCACATGTTTTTTTAAAACTAAACACTTAAAATTGACTGTACTTTGTAGTACCAATGTCATGAAATTCAATCAAGGCCAATTTAAATGGGCCCAACAAATTTGTCCACAAGTTCTAATTTTTTTTTGGTTGTGGATTTGGTCAATGCATGTGTGGAAAAAATTAAATTAGTGACCCACATGTTTTTTTAAATGTAAACTCTTAAAATTGACTGTACTTTGTAGTACCAATGTCATGAAATTCAATCAAGGCCAATTTAAATGGGCCCAACAAATTTGTCCACAAGTTCTAATTTTTTTTTCGTTGTAGGTATGGTCAATGCATGTGTGGAAAAAATTAAATTAGTGACCCACATGTTTTTTTAAAACTAAACACTTAAAATTGACTGTACTTTGTAGTACCAATGTCATGAAATTCAATCAAGGCCAATTTAAATGGGCCCAACAAATTTGTCCACAAGTTCTAATTTTCTTTTTTTGTGGGTTTGGTCAATGCATGTGTGGAAAAAATTAAATTAGTGACCCACATGTTTTTTTAAAACTAAACACTTAAAATTGACTGTACTTTGTAGTACCAATGTCATGAAATTCAATCAAGGCCAATTTAAATGGGCCCAACAAATTTGTCCACAAGTTCTAATTTTCTTTTTTTGTGGGTTTGGTCAATGCATGTGTGGAAAAAATTAAATTAGTGACCCACATGTTTTTTTAAAACTAAACACTTAAAATTGACTGTACTTTGTAGTACCAATGTCATGAAATTCAATCAAGGCCAATTTAAATGGGCCCAACAAATTTGTCCAGAAGTTCTAATTTTCTTTTTTTGTGGGTTTGGTCAATGCATGTGTGGAAAAAATTAAATTAGTGACCCACATGTTTTTTTAAAACTAAACACTTAAAATTGACTGTACTTTGTAGTACCAATGTCATGAAATTCAATCAAGGCCAATTTAAATGGGCCCAACAAATTTGTCCACAAGTTCTAATTTTTTTTTTGTTGTAGGTATGGTCAATGCATGTGTGGAAAAAATTAAATTAGTGACCCACATGTTTTTTTAAAACTAAACACTTAAAATTGACTGTACTTTGTAGTACCAATGTCATGAAATTCAATCAAGGCCAATTTAAATGGGCCCAACAAATTTGTCCACAAGTTCTAATTTTCTTTTTTTGTGGGTTTGGTCAATGCATGTGTGGAAAAAATTAAATTAGTGACCCACATGTTTTTTTAAAACTAAACACTTAAAATTGACTTTACTTTGTAGTACCAATGTCATGAAATTCAATCAAGGCCAATTTAAATGGGCCCAACAAATTTGTCCACAAGTTCTAATTTTTTTTCGGTTGTGGGTTTGGTCAATGCATGTGTGGAAAAAATTAAATTAGTGACCCACATGTTTTTTTAAAACTAAACACTTAAAATTGACTGTACTTTGTAGTACCAATGTCATGAAATTCAATCAAGGCCAATTTAAATGGGCCCAACAAATTTGTCCACAAGTTCTAATTTTCTTTTTTTGTGGGTTTGGTCAATGCATGTGTGGAAAAAATTAAATTAGTGACCCACATGTTTTTTTAAAACTAAACACTTAAAATTGACTGTACTTTGTAGTACCAATGTCATGAAATTCAATCAAGGCCAATTTAAATGGGCCCAACAAATTTGTCCACAAGTTCTAATTTTCTTTTTTTGTGGGTTTGGTCAATGCATGTGTGGAAAAAATTAAATTAGTGACCCACATGTTTTTTTAAAACTAAACACTTAAAATTGACTGTACTTTGTAGTACCAATGTCATGAAATTCAATCAAGGCCAATTTAAATGGGCCCAACAAATTTGTCCACAAGTTCTAATTTTTTTTTGGTTGTGGATTTGGTCAATGCATGTGTGGAAAAAATTAAATTAGTGACCCACATGTTTTTTTAAAACTAAACACTTAAAATTGACTGTACTTTGTAGTACCAATGTCATGAAATTCAATCAAGGCCAATTTAAATGGGCCCAACAAATTTGTCCACAAGTTCTAATTTTTTTTCGGTTGTGGGTTTGGTCAATGCATGTGTGGAAAAAATTAAATTAGTGACCCACATGTTTTTTTAAAACTAAACACTTAAAATTGACTGTACTTTGTAGTACCAATGTCATGAAATTCAATCAAGGCCAATTTAAATGGGCCCAACAAATTTGTCCACAAGTTCTAATTTTTTTTTGGTTGTGGATTTGGTCAATGCATGTGTGGAAAAAATTAAATTAGTGACCCACATGTTTTTTTAAATGTAAACTCTTAAAATTGACTGTACTTTGTAGTACCAATGTCATGAAATTCAATCAAGGCCAATTTAAATGGGCCCAACAAATTTGTCCACAAGTTCTAATTTTTTTTTGGTTGTGGGTTTTGTCAATGCATGTGTGGAAAAAATTAAATTAGTGACCCACATATGTTTTTAAACGTAAACTCTTAATAAAAATTGACTGTACTTTGTAGTACCAATGTCATGAAATTCAATCAAGGCCAATTTAAATGGGCCCAACAAATTTGTCCACAAGTTCTAATTTTTTTTTTGTTGTAGGTATGGTCAATGCATGTGTGGAAAAAATTAAATTAGTGACCCACATGTTTTTTTAAAACTAAACACTTAAAATTGACTGTACTTTGTAGTACCAATGTCATGAAATTCAATCAAGGCCAATTTAAATGGGCCCAACAAATTTGTCCACAAGTTCTAATTTTATTTTTTTGTGGGTTTGGTCAATGCATGTGTGGAAAAAATTAAATTAGTGACCCACATGTTTTTTTAAAACTAAACACTTAAAATTGACTGTACTTTGTAGTACCAATGTCATGAAATTCAATCAAGGCCAATTTAAATGGGCCCAACAAATTTGTCCACAAGTTCTAATTTTTTTTTGGTTGTGGATTTGGTCAATGCATGTGTGGAAAAAATTAAATTAGTGACCCACATGTTTTTTTAAATGTAAACTCTTAAAATTGACTGTACTTTGTAGTACCAATGTCATGAAATTCAATCAAGGCCAATTTAAATGGGCCCAACAAATTTGTCCACAAGTTCTAATTTTTTTTTTGTTGTAGGTATGGTCAATGCATGTGTGGAAAAAATTAAATTAGTGACCCACATGTTTTTTTAAAACTAAACACTTAAAATTGACTGTACTTTGTAGTACCAATGTCATGAAATTCAATCAAGGCCAATTTAAATGGGCCCAACAAATTTGTCCACAAGTTCTAATTTTATTTTTTTGTGGGTTTGGTCAATGCATGTGTGGAAAAAATTAAATTAGTGACCCACATGTTTTTTTAAAACTAAACACTTAAAATTGACTGTACTTTGTAGTACCAATGTCATGAAATTCAATCAAGGCCAATTTAAATGGGCCCAACAAATTTGTCCACAAGTTCTAATTTTATTTTGGTTGTGGATTTGGTCAATGCATGTGTGGAAAAAATTAAATTAGTGACCCACATGTTTTTTTAAATGTAAACTCTTAAAATTGACTGTACTTTGTAGTACCAATGTCATGAAATTCAATCAAGGCCAATTTAAATGGGCCCAACAAATTTGTCCACAAGTTCTAATTTTTTTTTGGTTGTGGGTTTGGTCAATGCATGTGTGGAAAAAATTAAATTAGTGACCCACATGTTTTTTTAAAACTAAACACTTAAAATTGACTGTACTTTGTAGTACCAATGTCATGAAATTCAATCAAGGCCAATTTAAATGGGCCCAACAAATTTGTCCACAAGTTCTAATTTTCTTTTTTTGTGGGTTTGGTCAATGCATGTGTGGAAAAAATTAAATTAGTGACCCACATGTTTTTTTAAAACTAAACACTTAAAATTGACTGTACTTTGTAGTACCAATGTCATGAAATTCAATCAAGGCCAATTTAAATGGGCCCAACAAATTTGTCCACAAGTTCTAATTTTCTTTTTTTGTGGGTTTGGTCAATGCATGTGTGGAAAAAATTAAATTAGTGACCCACATGTTTTTTTAAAACTAAACACTTAAAATTGACTGTACTTTGTAGTACCAATGTCATGAAATTCAATCAAGGCCAATTTAAATGGGCCCAACAAATTTGTCCACAAGTTCTAATTTTTTTTTTGTTGTAGGTATGGTCAATGCATGTGTGGAAAAAATTAAATTAGTGACCCACATGTTTTTTTAAAACTAAACACTTAAAATTGACTGTACTTTGTAGTACCAATGTCATGAAATTCAATCAAGGCCAATTTAAATGGGCCCAACAAATTTGTCCACAAGTTCTAATTTTTCTTTGGTTGTGGATTTGGTCAATGCATGTGTGGAAAAAATTAAATTAGTGACCCACATGTTTTTTTAAATGTAAACTCTTAAAATTGACTGTACTTTGTAGTACCAATGTCATGAAATTCAATCAAGGCCAATTTAAATGGGCCCAACAAATTTGTCCACAAGTTCTAATTTTTTTTTTGTTGTAGGTATGGTCAATGCATGTGTGGAAAAAATTAAATTAGTGACCCACATGTTTTTTTAAAACTAAACACTTAAAATTGACTGTACTTTGTAGTACCAATGTCATGAAATTCAATCAAGGCCAATTTAAATGGGCCCAACAAATTTGTCCACAAGTTCTAATTTTCTTTTTTTGTGGGTTTGGTCAATGCATGTGTGGAAAAAATTAAATTAGTGACCCACATGTTTTTTTAAAACTAAACACTTAAAATTGACTGTACTTTGTAGTACCAATGTCATGAAATTCAATCAAGGCCAATTTAAATGGGCCCAACAAATTTGTCCACAAGTTCTAATTTTCTTTTTTTGTGGGTTTGGTCAATGCATGTGTGGAAAAAATTAAATTAGTGACCCACATGTTTTTTTAAAACTAAACACTTAAAATTGACTGTACTTTGTAGTACCAATGTCATGAAATTCAATCAAGGCCAATTTAAATGGGCCCAACAAATTTGTCCACAAGTTCTAATTTTTTTTTTGTTGTAGGTATGGTCAATGCATGTGTGGAAAAAATTAAATTAGTGACCCACATGTTTTTTTAAAACTAAACACTTAAAATTGACTGTACTTTGTAGTACCAATGTCATGAAATTCAATCAAGGCCAATTTAAATGGGCCCAACAAATTTGTCCACAAGTTCTAATTTTATTTTTTTGTGGGTTTGGTCAATGCATGTGTGGAAAAAATTAAATTAGTGACCCACATGTTTTTTTAAAACTAAACACTTAAAATTGACTGTACTTTGTAGTACCAATGTCATGAAATTCAATCAAGGCCAATTTAAATGGGCCCAACAAATTTGTCCACAAGTTCTAATTTTTTTTCGGTTGTGGGTTTGGTCAATGCATGTGTGGAAAAAATTAAATTAGTGACCCACATGTTTTTTTAAAACTAAACACTTAAAATTGACTGTACTTTGTAGTACCAATGTCATGAAATTCAATCAAGGCCAATTTAAATGGGCCCAACAAATTTGTCCACAAGTTCTAATTTTTTTTCGGTTGTGGGTTTGGTCAATGCATGTGTGGAAAAAATTAAATTAGTGACCCACATGTTTTTTTAAAACTAAACACTTAAAATTGACTGTACTTTGTAGTACCAATGTCATGAAATTCAATCAAGGCCAATTTAAATGGGCCCAACAAATTTGTCCACAAGTTCTAATTTTTTTTCGGTTGTGGATTTGGTCAATGCATGTGTGGAAAAAATTAAATTAGTGACCCACATGTTTTTTTAAAACTAAACACTTAAAATTGACTGTACTTTGTAGTACCAATGTCATGAAATTCAATCAAGGCCAATTTAAATGGGCCCAACAAATTTGTCCACAAGTTCTAATTTTTTTTCGGTTGTGGGTTTGGTCAATGCATGTGTGGAAAAAATTAAATTAGTGACCCACATGTTTTTTTAAAACTAAATACTTAAAATTGACTGTACTTTGTAGTACCAATGTCATGAAATTCAATCAAGGCCAATTTAAATGGGCCCAACAAATTTGTCCACAAGTTCTAATTTTTTTTTGTTTGTGGATTTGGTCAATGCATGTGTGGAAAAAATTAAATTAGTGACCCACATGTTTTTTTAAAACTAAACACTTAAAATTGACTGTACTTTGTAGTACCAATGTCATGAAATTCAATCAAGGCCAATTTAAATGGGCCCAACAAATTTGTCCACAAGTTCTAATTTTTTTTTGGTTGTGGATTTGGTCAATGCATGTGTGGAAAAAATTAAATTAGTGACCCACATGTTTTTTTAAATGTAAACACTTAAAATTGACTGTACTTTGTAGTACCAATGTCATGAAATTCAATCAAGGCCAATTTAAATGGGCCCAACAAATTTGTCCACAAGTTCTAATTTTTTTTCGGTTGTGGGTTTGGTCAATGCATGTGTGGAAAAAATTAAATTAGTGACCCACATGTTTTTTAAAAACTAAACACTTAAAATTGACTGTACTTTGTAGTACCAATGTCATGAAATTCAATCAAGGCCAATTTAAATGGGCCCAACAAATTTGTCCACAAGTTCTAATTTTATTTTGGTTGTGGATTTGGTCAATGCATGTGTGGAAAAAATTAAATTAGTGACCCACATGTTTTTTTAAAACTAAACACTTAAAATTGACTGTACTTTGTAGTACCAATGTCATGAAATTCAATCAAGGCCAATTTAAATGGGCCCAACAAATTTGTCCACAAGTTCTAATTTTTTTTCGGTTGTGGATTTGGTCAATGCATGTGTGGAAAAAATTAAATTAGTGACCCACCTGTTTTTTAAAATGTAAACTCTTAAAATTGACTGTACTTTGTAGTACCAATGTCATGAAATTCAATCAAGGCCAATTTAAATGGGCCCAACAAATTTGTCCACAAGTTCTAATTTTTTTTTGGTTGTGGATTTGGTCAATGCATGTGTGGAAAAAATTAAATTAGTGACCCACATGTTTTTTTAAATGTAAACTCTTAAAATTGACTGTACTTTGTAGTACCAATGTCATGAAATTCAATCAAGGCCAATTTAAATGGGCCCAACAAATTTGTCCACAAGTTCTAATTTTTTTTTGGTTGTGGATTTGGTCAATGCATGTGTGGAAAAAATTAAATTAGTGACCCACATGTTTTTTTAAATGTAAACACTTAAAATTGACTGTACTTTGTAGTACCAATGTCATGAAATTCAATCAAGGCCAATTTAAATGGGCCCAACAAATTTGTCCACAAGTTCTAATTTTTTTTCGGTTGTGGGTTTGGTCAATGCATGTGTGGAAAAAATTAAATTAGTGACCCACATGTTTTTTTAAAACTAAATACTTAAAATTGACTGTACTTTGTAGTACCAATGTCATGAAATTCAATCAAGGCCAATTTAAATGGGCCCAACAAATTTGTCCACAAGTTCTAATTTTTTTTTGTTTGTGGATTTGGTCAATGCATGTGTGGAAAAAATTAAATTAGTGACCCACATGTTTTTTTAAAACTAAACACTTAAAATTGACTGTACTTTGTAGTACCAATGTCATGAAATTCAATCAAGGCCAATTTAAATGGGCCCAACAAATTTGTCCACAAGTTCTAATTTTTTTTTGGTTGTGGATTTGGTCAATGCATGTGTGGAAAAAATTAAATTAGTGACCCACATGTTTTTTTAAATGTAAACACTTAAAATTGACTGTACTTTGTAGTACCAATGTCATGAAATTCAATCAAGGCCAATTTAAATGGGCCCAACAAATTTGTCCACAAGTTCTAATTTTTTTTCGGTTGTGGGTTTGGTCAATGCATGTGTGGAAAAAATTAAATTAGTGACCCACATGTTTTTTTAAAACTAAACACTTAAAATTGACTGTACTTTGTAGTACCAATGTCATGAAATTCAATCAAGGCCAATTTAAATGGGCCCAACAAATTTGTCCACAAGTTCTAATTTTTTTTCGGTTGTGGGTTTGGTCAATGCATGTGTGGAAAAAATTAAATTAGTGACCCACATGTTTTTTTAAAACTAAACACTTAAAATTGACTGTACTTTGTAGTACCAATGTCATGAAATTCAATCAAGGCCAATTTAAATGGGCCCAACAAATTTGTCCACAAGTTCTAATTTTTTTTCGGTTGTGGATTTGGTCAATGCATGTGTGGAAAAAATTAAATTAGTGACCCACATGTTTTTTTAAAACTAAACACTTAAAATTGACTGTACTTTGTAGTACCAATGTCATGAAATTCAATCAAGGCCAATTTAAATGGGCCCAACAAATTTGTCCACAAGTTCTAATTTTTTTTCGGTTGTGGGTTTGGTCAATGCATGTGTGGAAAAAATTAAATTAGTGACCCACATGTTTTTTTAAAACTAAATACTTAAAATTGACTGTACTTTGTAGTACCAATGTCATGAAATTCAATCAAGGCCAATTTAAATGGGCCCAACAAATTTGTCCACAAGTTCTAATTTTTTTTTGTTTGTGGATTTGGTCAATGCATGTGTGGAAAAAATTAAATTAGTGACCCACATGTTTTTTTAAAACTAAACACTTAAAATTGACTGTACTTTGTAGTACCAATGTCATGAAATTCAATCAAGGCCAATTTAAATGGGCCCAACAAATTTGTCCACAAGTTCTAATTTTTTTTTGGTTGTGGATTTGGTCAATGCATGTGTGGAAAAAATTAAATTAGTGACCCACATGTTTTTTTAAATGTAAACACTTAAAATTGACTGTACTTTGTAGTACCAATGTCATGAAATTCAATCAAGGCCAATTTAAATGGGCCCAACAAATTTGTCCACAAGTTCTAATTTTTTTTCGGTTGTGGGTTTGGTCAATGCATGTGTGGAAAAAATTAAATTAGTGACCCACATGTTTTTTAAAAACTAAACACTTAAAATTGACTGTACTTTGTAGTACCAATGTCATGAAATTCAATCAAGGCCAATTTAAATGGGCCCAACAAATTTGTCCACAAGTTCTAATTTTATTTTGGTTGTGGATTTGGTCAATGCATGTGTGGAAAAAATTAAATTAGTGACCCACATGTTTTTTTAAAACTAAACACTTAAAATTGACTGTACTTTGTAGTACCAATGTCATGAAATTCAATCAAGGCCAATTTAAATGGGCCCAACAAATTTGTCCACAAGTTCTAATTTTTTTTCGGTTGTGGATTTGGTCAATGCATGTGTGGAAAAAATTAAATTAGTGACCCACCTGTTTTTTAAAATGTAAACTCTTAAAATTGACTGTACTTTGTAGTACCAATGTCATGAAATTCAATCAAGGCCAATTTAAATGGGCCCAACAAATTTGTCCACAAGTTCTAATTTTTTTTTGGTTGTGGATTTGGTCAATGCATGTGTGGAAAAAATTAAATTAGTGACCCACATGTTTTTTTAAATGTAAACTCTTAAAATTGACTGTACTTTGTAGTACCAATGTCATGAAATTCAATCAAGGCCAATTTAAATGGGCCCAACAAATTTGTCCACAAGTTCTAATTTTTTTTTGGTTGTGGATTTGGTCAATGCATGTGTGGAAAAAATTAAATTAGTGACCCACATGTTTTTTTAAATGTAAACACTTAAAATTGACTGTACTTTGTAGTACCAATGTCATGAAATTCAATCAAGGCCAATTTAAATGGGCCCAACAAATTTGTCCACAAGTTCTAATTTTTTTTTGGTTGTGGATTTGGTCAATGCATGTGTGGAAAAAATTAAATTAGTGACCCACCTGTTTTTTAAAATGTAAACTCTTAAAATTGACTGTACTTTGTAGTACCAATGTCATGAAATTCAATCAAGGCCAATTTAAATGGGCCCAACAAATTTGTCCACAAGTTCTAATTTTTTTTTGGTTGTGGATTTGGTCAATGCATGTGTGGAAAAAATTAAATTAGTGACCCACATGTTTTTTTAAATGTAAACTCTTAAAATTGACTGTACTTTGTAGTACCAATGTCATGAAATTCAATCAAGGCCAATTTAAATGGGCCCAACAAATTTGTCCACAAGTTCTAATTTTTTTTTGGTTGTGGATTTGGTCAATGCATGTGTGGAAAAAATTAAATTAGTGACCCACATGTTTTTTTAAATGTAAACACTTAAAATTGACTGTACTTTGTAGTACCAATGTCATGAAATTCAATCAAGGCCAATTTAAATGGGCCCAACAAATTTGTCCACAAGTTCTAATTTTTTTTCGGTTGTGGGTTTGGTCAATGCATGTGTGGAAAAAATTAAATTAGTGACCCACATGTTTTTTTAAAACTAAATACTTAAAATTGACTGTACTTTGTAGTACCAATGTCATGAAATTGAATGAAGGCCAATTTAAATGGGCCCAACAAATTTGTCCACAAGTTCTAATTTTTTTTTGTTTGTGGATTTGGTCAATGCATGTGTGGAAAAAATTAAATTAGTGACCCACATGTTTTTTTAAAACTAAACACTTAAAATTGACTGTACTTTGTAGTACCAATGTCATGAAATTCAATCAAGGCCAATTTAAATGGGCCCAACAAATTTGTCCACAAGTTCTAATTTTTTTTTGGTTGTGGATTTGGTCAATGCATGTGTGGAAAAAATTAAATTAGTGACCCACATGTTTTTTTAAATGTAAACACTTAAAATTGACTGTACTTTGTAGTACCAATGTCATGAAATTCAATCAAGGCCAATTTAAATGGGCCCAACAAATTTGTCCACAAGTTCTAATTTTTTTTCGGTTGTGGGTTTGGTCAATGCATGTGTGGAAAAAATTAAATTAGTGACCCACATGTTTTTTTAAAACTAAACACTTAAAATTGACTGTACTTTGTAGTACCAATGTCATGAAATTCAATCAAGGCCAATTTAAATGGGCCCAACAAATTTGTCCACAAGTTCTAATTTTATTTTGGTTGTGGATTTGGTCAATGCATGTGTGGAAAAAATTAAATTAGTGACCCACATGTTTTTTTAAAACTAAACACTTAAAATTGACTGTACTTTGTAGTACCAATGTCATGAAATTCAATCAAGGCCAATTTAAATGGGCCCAACAAATTTGTCCACAAGTTCTAATTTTTTTTCGGTTGTGGGTTTGGTCAATGCATGTGTGGAAAAAATTAAATTAGTGACCCACATGTTTTTTTAAAACTAAACACTTAAAATTGACTGTACTTTGTAGTACCAATGTCATGAAATTCAATCAAGGCCAATTTAAATGGGCCCAACAAATTTGTCCACAAGTTCTAATTTTTTTTTGGTTGTGGATTTGGTCAATGCATGTGTGGAAAAAATTAAATTAGTGACCCACATGTTTTTTTAAATGTAAACTCTTAAAATTGACTGTACTTTGTAGTACCAATGTCATGAAATTCAATCAAGGCCAATTTAAATGGGCCCAACAAATTTGTCCACAAGTTCTAATTTTCTTTTTTTGTGGGTTTGGTCAATGCATGTGTGGAAAAAATTAAATTAGTGACCCACATGTTTTTTTAAAACTAAATACTTAAAATTGACTGTACTTTGTAGTACCAATGTCATGAAATTCAATCAAGGCCAATTTAAATGGGCCCAACAAATTTGTCCACAAGTTCTAATTTTTTTTTGTTTGTGGATTTGGTCAATGCATGTGTGGAAAAAATTAAATTAGTGACCCACATGTTTTTTTAAAACTAAACACTTAAAATTGACTGTACTTTGTAGTACCAATGTCATGAAATTCAATCAAGGCCAATTTAAATGGGCCCAACAAATTTGTCCACAAGTTCTAATTTTTTTTTGGTTGTGGATTTGGTCAATGCATGTGTGGAAAAAATTAAATTAGTGACCCACATGTTTTTTTAAATGTAAACACTTAAAATTGACTGTACTTTGTAGTACCAATGTCATGAAATTCAATCAAGGCCAATTTAAATGGGCCCAACAAATTTGTCCACAAGTTCTAATTTTTTTTCGGTTGTGGGTTTGGTCAATGCATGTGTGGAAAAAATTAAATTAGTGACCCACATGTTTTTTTAAAACTAAACACTTAAAATTGACTGTACTTTGTAGTACCAATGTCATGAAATTCAATCAAGGCCAATTTAAATGGGCCCAACAAATTTGTCCACAAGTTCTAATTTTATTTTGGTTGTGGATTTGGTCAATGCATGTGTGGAAAAAATTAAATTAGTGACCCACATGTTTTTTTAAAACTAAACACTTAAAATTGACTGTACTTTGTAGTACCAATGTCATGAAATTCAATCAAGGCCAATTTAAATGGGCCCAACAAATTTGTCCACAAGTTCTAATTTTTTTTCGGTTGTGGGTTTGGTCAATGCATGTGTGGAAAAAATTAAATTAGTGACCCACATGTTTTTTTAAAACTAAACACTTAAAATTGACTGTACTTTGTAGTACCAATGTCATGAAATTCAATCAAGGCCAATTTAAATGGGCCCAACAAATTTGTCCACAAGTTCTAATTTTTTTTTGGTTGTGGATTTGGTCAATGCATGTGTGGAAAAAATTAAATTAGTGACCCACATGTTTTTTTAAATGTAAACTCTTAAAATTGACTGTACTTTGTAGTACCAATGTCATGAAATTCAATCAAGGCCAATTTAAATGGGCCCAACAAATTTGTCCACAAGTTCTAATTTTCTTTTTTTGTGGGTTTGGTCAATGCATGTGTGGAAAAAATTAAATTAGTGACCCACATGTTTTTTTAAAACTAAACACTTAAAATTGACTGTACTTTGTAGTACCAATGTCATGAAATTCAATCAAGGCCAATTTAAATGGGCCCAACAAATTTGTCCACAAGTTCTAATTTTTTTTTGGTTGTGGATTTGGTCAATGCATGTGTGGAAAAAATTAAATTAGTGACCCACATGTTTTTTTAAAACTAAACACTTAAAATTGACTGTACTTTGTAGTACCAATGTCATGAAATTCAATCAAGGCCAATTTAAATGGGCCCAACAAATTTGTCCACAAGTTCTAATTTTTTTTCGGTTGTGGGTTTGGTCAATGCATGTGTGGAAAAAATTAAATTAGTGACCCACATGTTTTTTTAAAACTAAACACTTAAAATTGACTGTACTTTGTAGTACCAATGTCATGAAATTCAATCAAGGCCAATTTAAATGGGCCCAACAAATTTGTCCACAAGTTCTAATTTTCTTTTTTTGTGGGTTTGGTCAATGCATGTGTGGAAAAAATTAAATTAGTGACCCACATGTTTTTTTAAAACTAAACACTTAAAATTGACTGTACTTTGTAGTACCAATGTCATGAAATTCAATCAAGGCCAATTTAAATGGGCCCAACAAATTTGTCCACAAGTTCTAATTTTTTTTCGGTTGTGGGTTTGGTCAATGCATGTGTGGAAAAAATTAAATTAGTGACCCACATGTTTTTTTAAAACTAAACACTTAAAATTGACTGTACTTTGTAGTACCAATGTCATGAAATTCAATCAAGGCCAATTTAAATGGGCCCAACAAATTTGTCCACAAGTTCTAATTTTTTTTTTGTTGTAGGTATGGTCAATGCATGTGTGGAAAAAATTAAATTAGTGACCCACATGTTTTTTTAAAACTAAACACTTAAAATTGACTGTACTTTGTAGTACCAATGTCATGAAATTCAATCAAGGCCAATTTAAATGGGCCCAACAAATTTGTCCACAAGTTCTAATTTTATTTTTTTGTGGGTTTGGTCAATGCATGTGTGGAAAAAATTAAATTAGTGACCCACATGTTTTTTTAAAACTAAACACTTAAAATTGACTGTACTTTGTAGTACCAATGTCATGAAATTCAATCAAGGCCAATTTAAATGGGCCCAACAAATTTGTCCACAAGTTCTAATTTTTTTTCGGTTGTGGGTTTGGTCAATGCATGTGTGGAAAAAATTAAATTAGTGACCCACATGTTTTTTTAAAACTAAACACTTAAAATTGACTGTACTTTGTAGTACCAATGTCATGAAATTCAATCAAGGCCAATTTAAATGGGCCCAACAAATTTGTCCACAAGTTCTAATTTTCTTTTTTTGTGGGTTTGGTCAATGCATGTGTGGAAAAAATTAAATTAGTGACCCACATGTTTTTTTAAAACTAAACACTTAAAATTGACTGTACTTTGTAGTACCAATGTCATGAAATTCAATCAAGGCCAATTTAAATGGGCCCAACAAATTTGTCCACAAGTTCTAATTTTTTTTCGGTTGTGGATTTGGTCAATGCATGTGTGGAAAAAATTAAATTAGTGACCCACATGTTTTTTTAAAACTAAACACTTAAAATTGACTGTACTTTGTAGTACCAATGTCATGAAATTCAATCAAGGCCAATTTAAATGGGCCCAACAAATTTGTCCACAAGTTCTAATTTTTTTTCGGTTGTGGATTTGGTCAATGCATGTGTGGAAAAAATTAAATTAGTGACCCACATGTTTTTTTAAAACTAAACACTTAAAATTGACTGTACTTTGTAGTACCAATGTCATGAAATTCAATCAAGGCCAATTTAAATGGGCCCAACAAATTTGTCCACAAGTTCTAATTTTTTTTCGGTTGTGGGTTTGGTCAATGCATGTGTGGAAAAAATTAAATTAGTGACCCACATGTTTTTTTAAAACTAAATACTTAAAATTGACTGTACTTTGTAGTACCAATGTCATGAAATTCAATCAAGGCCAATTTAAATGGGCCCAACAAATTTGTCCACAAGTTCTAATTTTTTTTTGTTTGTGGATTTGGTCAATGCATGTGTGGAAAAAATTAAATTAGTGACCCACATGTTTTTTTAAAACTAAACACTTAAAATTGACTGTACTTTGTAGTACCAATGTCATGAAATTCAATCAAGGCCAATTTAAATGGGCCCAACAAATTTGTCCACAAGTTCTAATTTTTTTTTGGTTGTGGATTTGGTCAATGCATGTGTGGAAAAAATTAAATTAGTGACCCACATGTTTTTTTAAAACTAAACACTTAAAATTGACTGTACTTTGTAGTACCAATGTCATGAAATTCAATCAAGGCCAATTTAAATGGGCCCAACAAATTTGTCCACAAGTTCTAATTTTCTTTTTTTGTGGGTTTGGTCAATGCATGTGTGGAAAAAAGTAAATTACTGACCCACATGTTTTTTTAAAACTAAACACTTAAAATTGACTGTACTTTGTAGTACCAATGTCATGAAATTCAATCAAGGCCAATTTAAATGGGCCCAACAAATTTGTCCAGAAGTTCTAATTTTCTTTTTTTGTGGGTTTGGTCAATGCATGTGTGGAAAAAATTAAATTAGTGACCCACATGTTTTTTTAAAACTAAACACTTAAAATTGACTGTACTTTGTAGTACCAATGTCATGAAATTCAATCAAGGCCAATTTAAATGGGCCCAACAAATTTGTCCACAAGTTCTAATTTTTTTTTTGTTGTAGGTATGGTCAATGCATGTGTGGAAAAAATTAAATTAGTGACCCACATGTTTTTTTAAAACTAAACACTTAAAATTGACTGTACTTTGTAGTACCAATGTCATGAAATTCAATCAAGGCCAATTTAAATGGGCCCAACAAATTTGTCCACAAGTTCTAATTTTCTTTTTTTGTGGGTTTGGTCAATGCATGTGTGGAAAAAATTAAATTAGTGACCCACATGTTTTTTTAAAACAAAACACTTAAAATTGACTGTACTTTGTAGTACCAATGTCATGAAATTCAATCAAGGCCAATTTAAATGGGCCCAACAAATTTGTCCACAAGTTCTAATTTTATTTTGGTTGTGGATTTGGTCAATGCATGTGTGGAAAAAATTAAATTAGTGACCCACATGTTTTTTTAAAACAAAACACTTAAAATTGACTGTACTTTGTAGTACCAATGTCATGAAATTCAATCAAGGCCAATTTAAATGGGCCCAACAAATTTGTCCACAAGTTCTAATTTTATTTTGGTTGTGGATTTGGTCAATGCATGTGTGGAAAAAATTAAATTAGTGACCCACATGTTTTTTTAAAACTAAACACTTAAAATTGACTGTACTTTGTAGTACCAATGTCATGAAATTCAATCAAGGCCAATTTAAATGGGCCCAACAAATTTGTCCAGAAGTTCTAATTTTCTTTTTTTGTGGGTTTGGTCAATGCATGTGTGGAAAAAATTAAATTAGTGACCCACATGTTTTTTTAAAACTAAACACTTAAAATTGACTGTACTTTGTAGTACCAATGTCATGAAATTCAATCAAGGCCAATTTAAATGGGCCCAACAAATTTGTCCACAAGTTCTAATTTTCTTTTTTTGTGGGTTTGGTCAATGCATGTGTGGAAAAAATTAAATTAGTGACCCACATGTTTTTTTAAAACTAAACACTTAAAATTGACTGTACTTTGTAGTACCAATGTCATGAAATTCAATCAAGGCCAATTTAAATGGGCCCAACAAATTTGTCCACAAGTTCTAATTTTTTTTCGGTTGTGGGTTTGGTCAATGCATGTGTGGAAAAAATTAAATTAGTGACCCACATGTTTTTTTAAAACTAAATACTTAAAATTGACTGTACTTTGTAGTACCAATGTCATGAAATTCAATCAAGGCCAATTTAAATGGGCCCAACAAATTTGTCCACAAGTTCTAATTTTTTTTTGTTTGTGGATTTGGTCAATGCATGTGTGGAAAAAATTAAATTAGTGACCCACATGTTTTTTTAAACGTAAACTCTTAAAATTGACTGTACTTTGTAGTACCAATGTCATGAAATTCAATCAAGGCCAATTTAAATGGGCCCAACAAATTTGTCCACAAGTTCTAATTTTTTTTTGGTTGTGGATTTGGTCAATGCATGTGTGGAAAAAATTAAATTAGTGACCCACATGTTTTTTTAAATGTAAACACTTAAAATTGACTGTACTTTGTAGTACCAATGTCATGAAATTCAATCAAGGCCAATTTAAATGGGCCCAACAAATTTGTCCACAAGTTCTAATTTTTTTTCGGTTGTGGGTTTGGTCAATGCATGTGTGGAAAAAATTAAATTAGTGACCCACATGTTTTTTTAAAACTAAACACTTAAAATTGACTGTACTTTGTAGTACCAATGTCATGAAATTCAATCAAGGCCAATTTAAATGGGCCCAACAAATTTGTCCACAAGTTCTAATTTTATTTTGGTTGTGGATTTGGTCAATGCATGTGTGGAAAAAATTAAATTAGTGACCCACATGTTTTTTTAAAACTAAACACTTAAAATTGACTGTACTTTGTAGTACCAATGTCATGAAATTCAATCAAGGCCAATTTAAATGGGCCCAACAAATTTGTCCACAAGTTCTAATTTTTTTTCGGTTGTGGGTTTGGTCAATGCATGTGTGGAAAAAATTAAATTAGTGACCCACATGTTTTTTTAAAACTAAACACTTAAAATTGACTGTACTTTGTAGTACCAATGTCATGAAATTCAATCAAGGCCAATTTAAATGGGCCCAACAAATTTGTCCACAAGTTCTAATTTTTTTTTGGTTGTGGATTTGGTCAATGCATGTGTGGAAAAAATTAAATTAGTGACCCACATGTTTTTTTAAATGTAAACTCTTAAAATTGACTGTACTTTGTAGTACCAATGTCATGAAATTCAATCAAGGCCAATTTAAATGGGCCCAACAAATTTGTCCACAAGTTCTAATTTTCTTTTTTTGTGGGTTTGGTCAATGCATGTGTGGAAAAAATTAAATTAGTGACCCACATGTTTTTTTAAAACTAAACACTTAAAATTGACTGTACTTTGTAGTACCAATGTCATGAAATTCAATCAAGGCCAATTTAAATGGGCCCAACAAATTTGTCCACAAGTTCTAATTTTTTTTTGGTTGTGGATTTGGTCAATGCATGTGTGGAAAAAATTAAATTAGTGACCCACATGTTTTTTTAAAACTAAACACTTAAAATTGACTGTACTTTGTAGTACCAATGTCATGAAATTCAATCAAGGCCAATTTAAATGGGCCCAACAAATTTGTCCACAAGTTCTAATTTTTTTTCGGTTGTGGGTTTGGTCAATGCATGTGTGGAAAAAATTAAATTAGTGACCCACATGTTTTTTTAAAACTAAACACTTAAAATTGACTGTACTTTGTAGTACCAATGTCATGAAATTCAATCAAGGCCAATTTAAATGGGCCCAACAAATTTGTCCACAAGTTCTAATTTTTTTTTGTTTGTGGATTTGGTCAATGCATGTGTGGAAAAAATTAAATTAGTGACCCACATGTTTTTTTAAAACTAAACACTTAAAATTGACTGTACTTTGTAGTACCAATGTCATGAAATTCAATCAAGGCCAATTTAAATGGGCCCAACAAATTTGTCCACAAGTTCTAATTTTTTTTTGGTTGTGGATTTGGTCAATGCATGTGTGGAAAAAATTAAATTAGTGACCCACATGTTTTTTTAAAACTAAACACTTAAAATTGACTGTACTTTGTAGTACCAATGTCATGAAATTCAATCAAGGCCAATTTAAATGGGCCCAACAAATTTGTCCACAAGTTCTAATTTTTTTTCGGTTGTGGGTTTGGTCAATGCATGTGTGGAAAAAATTAAATTAGTGACCCACATGTTTTTTAAAAACTAAACACTTAAAATTGACTGTACTTTGTAGTACCAATGTCATGAAATTCAATCAAGGCCAATTTAAATGGGCCCAACAAATTTGTCCACAAGTTCTAATTTTATTTTGGTTGTGGATTTGGTCAATGCATGTGTGGAAAAAATTAAATTAGTGACCCACATGTTTTTTTAAAACTAAACACTTAAAATTGACTGTACTTTGTAGTACCAATGTCATGAAATTCAATCAAGGCCAATTTAAATGGGCCCAACAAATTTGTCCACAAGTTCTAATTTTTTTTCGGTTGTGGGTTTGGTCAATGCATGTGTGGAAAAAATTAAATTAGTGACCCACATGTTTTTTTAAAACTAAACACTTAAAATTGACTGTACTTTGTAGTACCAATGTCATGAAATTCAATCAAGGCCAATTTAAATGGGCCCAACAAATTTGTCCACAAGTTCTAATTTTTTTTTGTTTGTGGATTTGGTCAATGCATGTGTGGAAAAAATTAAATTAGTGACCCACATGTTTTTTTAAAACTAAACACTTAAAATTGACTGTACTTTGTAGTACCAATGTCATGAAATTCAATCAAGGCCAATTTAAATGGGCCCAACAAATTTGTCCACAAGTTCTAATTTTTTTTTGGTTGTGGATTTGGTCAATGCATGTGTGGAAAAAATTAAATTAGTGACCCACATGTTTTTTTAAAACTAAACACTTAAAATTGACTGTACTTTGTAGTACCAATGTCATGAAATTCAATCAAGGCCAATTTAAATGGGCCCAACAAATTTGTCCACAAGTTCTAATTTTTTTTCGGTTGTGGGTTTGGTCAATGCATGTGTGGAAAAAATTAAATTAGTGACCCACATGTTTTTTAAAAACTAAACACTTAAAATTGACTGTACTTTGTAGTACCAATGTCATGAAATTCAATCAAGGCCAATTTAAATGGGCCCAACAAATTTGTCCACAAGTTCTAATTTTATTTTGGTTGTGGATTTGGTCAATGCATGTGTGGAAAAAATTAAATTAGTGACCCACATGTTTTTTTAAAACTAAACACTTAAAATTGACTGTACTTTGTAGTACCAATGTCATGAAATTCAATCAAGGCCAATTTAAATGGGCCCAACAAATTTGTCCACAAGTTCTAATTTTTTTTTGGTTGTGGATTTGGTCAATGCATGTGTGGAAAAAATTAAATTAGTGACCCACATGTTTTTTTAAAACTAAACACTTAAAATTGACTGTACTTTGTAGTACCAATGTCATGAAATTCAATCAAGGCCAATTTAAATGGGCCCAACAAATTTGTCCACAAGTTCTAATTTTTTTTCGGTTGTGGGTTTGGTCAATGCATGTGTGGAAAAAATTAAATTAGTGACCCACATGTTTTTTAAAAACTAAACACTTAAAATTGACTGTACTTTGTAGTACCAATGTCATGAAATTCAATCAAGGCCAATTTAAATGGGCCCAACAAATTTGTCCACAAGTTCTAATTTTATTTTGGTTGTGGATTTGGTCAATGCATGTGTGGAAAAAATTAAATTAGTGACCCACATGTTTTTTTAAAACTAAACACTTAAAATTGACTGTACTTTGTAGTACCAATGTCATGAAATTCAATCAAGGCCAATTTAAATGGGCCCAACAAATTTGTCCACAAGTTCTAATTTTTTTTTGGTTGTGGATTTGGTCAATGCATGTGTGGAAAAAATTAAATTAGTGACCCACATGTTTTTTTAAAACTAAACACTTAAAATTGACTGTACTTTGTAGTACCAATGTCATGAAATTCAATCAAGGCCAATTTAAATGGGCCCAACAAATTTGTCCACAAGTTCTAATTTTTTTTCGGTTGTGGGTTTGGTCAATGCATGTGTGGAAAAAATTAAATTAGTGACCCACATGTTTTTTAAAAACTAAACACTTAAAATTGACTGTACTTTGTAGTACCAATGTCATGAAATTCAATCAAGGCCAATTTAAATGGGCCCAACAAATTTGTCCACAAGTTCTAATTTTATTTTGGTTGTGGATTTGGTCAATGCATGTGTGGAAAAAATTAAATTAGTGACCCACATGTTTTTTTAAAACTAAACACTTAAAATTGACTGTACTTTGTAGTACCAATGTCATGAAATTCAATCAAGGCCAATTTAAATGGGCCCAACAAATTTGTCCACAAGTTCTAATTTTTTTTCGGTTGTGGGTTTGGTCAATGCATGTGTGGAAAAAATTAAATTAGTGACCCACATGTTTTTTTAAAACTAAACACTTAAAATTGACTGTACTTTGTAGTACCAATGTCATGAAATTCAATCAAGGCCAATTTAAATGGGCCCAACAAATTTGTCCACAAGTTCTAATTTTTTTTTGTTTGTGGATTTGGTCAATGCATGTGTGGAAAAAATTAAATTAGTGACCCACATGTTTTTTTAAAACTAAACACTTAAAATTGACTGTACTTTGTAGTACCAATGTCATGAAATTCAATCAAGGCCAATTTAAATGGGCCCAACAAATTTGTCCACAAGTTCTAATTTTTTTTTGGTTGTGGATTTGGTCAATGCATGTGTGGAAAAAATTAAATTAGTGACCCACATGTTTTTTTAAAACTAAACACTTAAAATTGACTGTACTTTGTAGTACCAATGTCATGAAATTCAATCAAGGCCAATTTAAATGGGCCCAACAAATTTGTCCACAAGTTCTAATTTTTTTTCGGTTGTGGGTTTGGTCAATGCATGTGTGGAAAAAATTAAATTAGTGACCCACATGTTTTTTAAAAACTAAACACTTAAAATTGACTGTACTTTGTAGTACCAATGTCATGAAATTCAATCAAGGCCAATTTAAATGGGCCCAACAAATTTGTCCACAAGTTCTAATTTTATTTTGGTTGTGGATTTGGTCAATGCATGTGTGGAAAAAATTAAATTAGTGACCCACATGTTTTTTAAAAACTAAACACTTAAAATTGACTGTACTTTGTAGTACCAATGTCATGAAATTCAATCAAGGCCAATTTAAATGGGCCCAACAAATTTGTCCACAAGTTCTAATTTTTTTTCGGTTGTGGGTTTGGTCAATGCATGTGTGGAAAAAATTAAATTAGTGACCCACCTGTTTTTTAAAATGTAAACTCTTAAAATTGACTGTACTTTGTAGTACCAATGTCATGAAATTCAATCAAGGCCAATTTAAATGGGCCCAACAAATTTGTCCACAAGTTCTAATTTTTTTTTGGTTGTGGATTTGGTCAATGCATGTGTGGAAAAAATTAAATTAGTGACCCACATGTTTTTTTAAATGTAAACTCTTAAAATTGACTGTACTTTGTAGTACCAATGTCATGAAATTCAATCAAGGCCAATTTAAATGGGCCCAACAAATTTGTCCACAAGTTCTAATTTTCTTTTTTTGTGGGTTTGGTCAATGCATGTGTGGAAAAAATTAAATTAGTGACCCACATGTTTTTTTAAAACTAAACACTTAAAATTGACTGTACTTTGTAGTACCAATGTCATGAAATTCAATCAAGGCCAATTTAAATGGGCCCAACAAATTTGTCCACAAGTTCTAATTTTTTTTTGGTTGTAGATTTGGTCAATGCATGTGTGGAAAAAATTAAATTAGTGACCCACATGTTTTTTTAAAACTAAACACTTAAAATTGACTGTACTTTGTAGTACCAATGTCATAAAATTCAATCAAGGCCAATTTAAATGGGCCCAACAAATTTGTCCACAAGTTCTAATTTTTTTTTGGTTGTGGATTTGGTCAATGCATGTGTGGAAAAAATTAAATTAGTGACCCACATGTTTTATTAAATGTAAACTCTTAAAATTGACTGTACTTTGTAGTACCAATGTCATGAAATTCAATCAAGGCCAATTTAAATGGGCCCAACAAATTTGTCCACAAGTTCTAATTTTTTCTTTGTTGTGGATTTGGTCAATGCATGTGTGGAAAAAATTAAATTAGTGACCCACTTGTTTTTTTAAAACTAAACACTTAAAATTGACTGTACTTTGTAGTACCAATGTCATGAAATTCAATCAAGGCCAATTTAAATGGGCCCAACAAATTTGTCCACAAGTTCTAATTTTTTTTTTGTTGTAGGTATGGTCAATGCATGTGTGGAAAAAATTAAATTAGTGACCCACATGTTTTATTAAATGTAAACTCTTAAAATTGACTGTACTTTGTAGTACCAATGTCATGAAATTCAATCAAGGCCAATTTAAATGGGCCCAACAAATTTGTCCACAAGTTCTAATTTTTTTTTGGTTGTGGATTTGGTCAATGCATGTGTGGAAAAAATTAAATTAGTGACCCACATGTTTTTTTAAATGTAAACTCTTAAAATTGACCGTACTTTGTAGTACCAATGTCATGAAATTCAATCAAGGCCAATTTAAATGGGCCCAACAAATTTGTCCACAAGTTCTAATTTTCTTTTTTTGTGGGTTTGGTCAATGCATGTGTGGAAAAAATTAAATTAGTGACCCACATGTTTTTTTAAAACTAAACACTTAAAATTGACTGTACTTTGTAGTACCAATGTCATGAAATTCAATCAAGGCCAATTTAAATGGGCCCAACAAATTTGTCCACAAGTTCTAATTTTCTTTTTTTGTGGGTTTGGTCAATGCATGTGTGGAAAAAATTAAATTAGTGACCCACATGTTTTTTTAAAACTAAACACTTAAAATTGACTGTACTTTGTAGTACCAATGTCATGAAATTCAATCAAGGCCAATTTAAATGGGCCCAACAAATTTGTCCACAAGTTCTAATTTTTTTTTGGTTGTGGATTTGGTCAATGCATGTGTGGAAAAAATTAAATTAGTGACCCACATGTTTTTTTAAAACTAAACACTTAAAATTGACTGTACTTTGTAGTACCAATGTCATGAAATTCAATCAAGGCCAATTTAAATGGGCCCAACAAATTTGTCCACAAGTTCTAATTTTTTTTCGGTTGTGGGTTTGGTCAATGCATGTGTGGAAAAAATTAAATTAGTGACCCACCTGTTTTTTAAAATGTAAACTCTTAAAATTGACTGTACTTTGTAGTACCAATGTCATGAAATTCAATCAAGGCCAATTTAAATGGGCCCAACAAATTTGTCCACAAGTTCTAATTTTTTTTTGGTTGTGGATTTGGTCAATGCATGTGTGGAAAAAATTAAATTAGTGACCCACCTGTTTTTTAAAATGTAAACTCTTAAAATTGACTGTACTTTGTAGTACCAATGTCATGAAATTCAATCAAGGCCAATTTAAATGGGCCCAACAAATTTGTCCACAAGTTCTAATTTTTTTTTGGTTGTGGATTTGGTCAATGCATGTGTGGAAAAAATTAAATTAGTGACCCACATGTTTTTTTAAATGTAAACTCTTAAAATTGACTGTACTTTGTAGTACCAATGTCATGAAATTCAATCAAGGCCAATTTAAATGGGCCCAACAAATTTGTCCACAAGTTCTAATTTTCTTTTTTTGTGGGTTTGGTCAATGCATGTGTGGAAAAAATTAAATTAGTGACCCACATGTTTTTTTAAAACTAAACACTTAAAATTGACTGTACTTTGTAGTACCAATGTCATGAAATTCAATCAAGGCCAATTTAAATGGGCCCAACAAATTTGTCCACAAGTTCTAATTTTTTTTTGGTTGTAGATTTGGTCAATGCATGTGTGGAAAAAATTAAATTAGTGACCCACATGTTTTTTTAAAACTAAACACTTAAAATTGACTGTACTTTGTAGTACCAATGTCATGAAATTCAATCAAGGCCAATTTAAATGGGCCCAACAAATTTGTCCACAAGTTCTAATTTTTTTTTGGTTGTGGATTTGGTCAATGCATGTGTGGAAAAAATTAAATTAGTGACCCACATGTTTTATTAAATGTAAACTCTTAAAATTGACTGTACTTTGTAGTACCAATGTCATGAAATTCAATCAAGGCCAATTTAAATGGGCCCAACAAATTTGTCCACAAGTTCTAATTTTTTTTTTGTTGTGGATTTGGTCAATGCATGTGTGGAAAAAATTAAATTAGTGACCCACTTGTTTTTTTAAAACTAAACACTTAAAATTGACTGTACTTTGTAGTACCAATGTCATGAAATTCAATCAAGGCCAATTTAAATGGGCCCAACAAATTTGTCCACAAGTTCTAATTTTTTTTTTGTTGTAGGTATGGTCAATGCATGTGTGGAAAAAATTAAATTAGTGACCCACATGTTTTATTAAATGTAAACTCTTAAAATTGACTGTACTTTGTAGTACCAATGTCATGAAATTCAATCAAGGCCAATTTAAATGGGCCCAACAAATTTGTCCACAAGTTCTAATTTTTTTTTGGTTGTGGATTTGGTCAATGCATGTGTGGAAAAAATTAAATTAGTGACCCACATGTTTTTTTAAATGTAAACTCTTAAAATTGACCGTACTTTGTAGTACCAATGTCATGAAATTCAATCAAGGCCAATTTAAATGGGCCCAACAAATTTGTCCACAAGTTCTAATTTTTTTTTGGTTGTGGATTTGGTCAATGCATGTGTGGAAAAAATTAAATTAGTGACCCACATGTTTTATTAAATGTAAACTCTTAAAATTGACTGTACTTTGTAGTACCAATGTCATGAAATTCAATCAAGGCCAATTTAAATGGGCCCAACAAATTTGTCCACAAGTTCTAATTTTTTTTTTGTTGTGGATTTGGTCAATGCATGTGTGGAAAAAATTAAATTAGTGACCCACTTGTTTTTTTAAAACTAAACACTTAAAATTGACTGTACTTTGTAGTACCAATGTCATGAAATTCAATCAAGGCCAATTTAAATGGGCCCAACAAATTTGTCCACAAGTTCTAATTTTTTTTTTGTTGTAGGTATGGTCAATGCATGTGTGGAAAAAATTAAATTAGTGACCCACATGTTTTATTAAATGTAAACTCTTAAAATTGACTGTACTTTGTAGTACCAATGTCATGAAATTCAATCAAGGCCAATTTAAATGGGCCCAACAAATTTGTCCACAAGTTCTAATTTTTTTTTGGTTGTGGATTTGGTCAATGCATGTGTGGAAAAAATTAAATTAGTGACCCACATGTTTTTTTAAATGTAAACTCTTAAAATTGACTGTACTTTGTAGTACCAATGTCATGAAATTCAATCAAGGCCAATTTAAATGGGCCCAACAAATTTGTCCACAAGTTCTAATTTTCTTTTTTTGTGGGTTTGGTCAATGCATGTGTGGAAAAAATTAAATTAGTGACCCACATGTTTTTTTAAAACTAAACACTTAAAATTGACTGTACTTTGTAGTACCAATGTCATGAAATTCAATCAAGGCCAATTTAAATGGGCCCAACAAATTTGTCCACAAGTTCTAATTTTTTTTTGGTTGTAGATTTGGTCAATGCATGTGTGGAAAAAATTAAATTAGTGACCCACATGTTTTTTTAAAACTAAACACTTAAAATTGACTGTACTTTGTAGTACCAATGTCATGAAATTCAATCAAGGCCAATTTAAATGGGCCCAACAAATTTGTCCACAAGTTCTAATTTTTTTTTGGTTGTGGATTTGGTCAATGCATGTGTGGAAAAAATTAAATTAGTGACCCACATGTTTTATTAAATGTAAACTCTTAAAATTGACTGTACTTTGTAGTACCAATGTCATGAAATTCAATCAAGGCCAATTTAAATGGGCCCAACAAATTTGTCCACAAGTTCTAATTTTTTTTTTGTTGTGGATTTGGTCAATGCATGTGTGGAAAAAATTAAATTAGTGACCCACTTGTTTTTTTAAAACTAAACACTTAAAATTGACTCTACTTTGTAGTACCAATGTCATGAAATTCAATCAAGGCCAATTTAAATGGGCCCAACAAATTTGTCCACAAGTTCTAATTTTTTTTTTGTTGTAGGTATGGTCAATGCATGTGTGGAAAAAATTAAATTAGTGACCCACATGTTTTTTTAAAACTAAACACTTAAAATTGACTGTACTTTGTAGTACCAATGTCATGAAATTCAATCAAGGCCAATTTAAATGGGCCCAACAAATTTGTCCACAAGTTCTAATTTTATTTTGGTTGTGGATTTGGTCAATGCATGTGTGGAAAAAATTAAATTAGTGACCCACATGTTTTTTTAAAACTAAACACTTAAAATTGACTGTACTTTGTAGTACCAATGTCATGAAATTCAATCAAGGCCAATTTAAATGGGCCCAACAAATTTGTCCACAAGTTCTAATTTTTTTTTGGTTGTGGATTTGGTCAATGCATGTGTGGAAAAAATTAAATTAGTGACCCACATGTTTTTTTATATGTAAACTCTTAAAATTGACTGTACTTTGTAGTACCAATGTCATGAAATTCAATCAAGGCCAATTTAAATGGGCCCAACAAATTTGTCCACAAGTTCTAATTTTCTTTTTTTGTGGGTTTGGTCAATGCATGTGTGGAAAAAATTAAATTAGTGACCCACTTGTTTTTTTAAAACTAAACACTTAAAATTGACTGTACTTTGTAGTACCAATGTCATGAAATTCAATCAAGGCCAATTTAAATGGGCCCAACAAATTTGTCCACAAGTTCTAATTTTATTTTTTTGTGGGTTTGGTCAATGCATGTGTGGAAAAAATTAAATTAGTGACCCACATGTTTTTTTAAAACTAAACACTTAAAATTGACTGTACTTTGTAGTACCAATGTCATGAAATTCAATCAAGGCCAATTTAAATGGGCCCAACAAATTTGTCCACAAGTTCTAATTTTTTTTCGGTTGTGGGTTTGGTCAATGCATGTGTGGAAAAAATTAAATTAGTGACCCACATGTTTTTGTAAAACTAAACACTTAAAATTGACTGTACTTTGTAGTACCAATGTCATGAAATTCAATCAAGGCCAATTTAAATGGGCCCAACAAATTTGTCCACAAGTTCTAATTTTTTTTCTGTTGTAGGTATGGTCAATGCATGTGTGGAAAAAATTAAATTAGTGACCCACATGTTTTTTTAAAACTAAACACTTAAAATTGACTGTACTTTGTAGTACCAATGTCATGAAATTCAATCAAGGCCAATTTAAATGGGCCCAACAAATTTGTCCACAAGTTCTAATTTTATTTTGGTTGTGGATTTGGTCAATGCATGTGTGGAAAAAATTAAATTAGTGACCCACATGTTTTTTTAAAACTAAACACTTAAAATTGACTGTACTTTGTAGTACCAATGTCATGAAATTCAATCAAGGCCAATTTAAATGGGCCCAACAAATTTGTCCACAAGTTCTAATTTTATTTTGGTTGTGGATTTGGTCAATGCATGTGTGGAAAAAATTAAATTAGTGACCCACATGTTTTTTTAAAACTAAACACTTAAAATTGACTGTACTTTGTAGTACCAATGTCATGAAATTCAATCAAGGCCAATTTAAATGGGCTCAACAAATTTGTCCACAAGTTCTAATTTTTTTTCGGTTGTGGGTTTGGTCAATGCATGTGTGGAAAAAATTAAATTAGTGACCCACATGTTTTTGTAAAACTAAACACTTAAAATTGACTGTACTTTGTAGTACCAATGTCATGAAATTCAATCAAGGCCAATTTAAATGGGCCCAACAAATTTGTCCACAAGTTCTAATTTTCTTTTTTTGTGGGTTTGGTCAATGCATGTGTGGAAAAAATTAAGTTAGTGACCCACTTGTTTTTTTAAAACTAAACACTTAAAATTGACTGTACTTTGTAGTACCAATGTCATGAAATTCAATCAAGGCCAATTTAAATGGGCCCAACAAATTTGTCCACAAGTTCTAATTTTTTTTGGTTGTGGATTTGGTCAATGCATGTGTGGAAAAAATTAAATTAGTGACCCACATGTTTTTTTAAATGTAAACTCTTAAAATTGACTGTACTTTGTAGTACCAATGTCATGAAATTCAATCAAGGCCAATTTAAATGGGCCCAACAAATTTGTCCACAAGTTCTAATTTTTTTTTTCTGTGGGTTTGGTCAATGCATGTGTGGAAAAAATTAAATTAGTGACCCACTTGTTTTTTTAAAACTAAACACTTAAAATTGACTGTACTTTGTAGTACCAATGTCATGAAATTCAATCAAGGCCAATTTAAATGGGCCCAACAAATTTGTCCACAAGTTCTAATTTTTTTTTTCTGTGGGTTTGGTCAATGCATGTGTGGAAAAAATTAAATTAGTGACCCACTTGTTTTTTTAAAACTAAACACTTAAAATTGACTGTACTTTGTAGTACCAATGTCATGAAATTCAATCAAGGCCAATTTAAATGGGCCCAACAAATTTGTCCTCAAGTTCTAATATTTTTTTTCTGTGGGTTTGGTCAATGCATGTGTGGAAAAAATTAAATTAGTGACCCACTTGTTTTTTTAAAACTAAACACTTAAAATTGACTGTACTTTGTAGTAACAATGTCATGAAATTCAATCAAGGCCAATTTAAATGGGCCCAACAAATTTGTCCACAAGTTCTAATTTTTTTTTTCTGTGGGTTTGGTCAATGCATGTGTGGAAAAAATTAAATTAGTGACCCACTTGTTTTTTTAAAACTAAACACTTAAAATTGACTGTACTTTGTAGTACCAATGTCATGAAATTCAATCAAGGCCAATTTAAATGGGCCCAACAAATTTGTCCTCAAGTTCTAATTTTTTTTTGGTTGTGCGTTTGGTCAATGCATGTGTGGAAAAAAATTAAATTAGTGACCCACATGTTTTTTTAAACATAAACTCTTAATAAAAATTGACTGTACTTTGTAGTACCAATGTCATGAAATTCAATCAAGGCCAATTTAAATGGGCCCAGCAAATTTGTCCTCAAGTTCTAATTTCTTTTTGGTTGTGGATTTGGTCAATGCATGTGTGGAAAAAATTAAATTAGTGACCCACATGTTTTTTTAAAACTAAACACTTAAAATTGACTGTACTTTGTAGTACCAATGTCATGAAATTCAATCAAGGCCAATTTAAATGGGCCCAACAAATTTGTCCACAAGTTCTAATTTTTTTTTGGTTGTAGGTATGGTCAATGCATGTGTGGAAAAATTAAATTAGTGACCCACCTGTTTTTTAAAAACTAAACTCTTAAAATTGACTGTACTTTGTAGTACCAATGTCATGAAATTCAATCAAGGCCAATTTAAATGTGCTCAACAAATTTGTCCACAAGTTCTAATTTTTTGTTGGTTGTGGGTTTGGTCAATGCATGTGTGGAAAAAATTAAATTAGTGACCCACATGTTTTTTTAAAACTAAACACTTAAAATTGACTGTACTTTGTAGTACCAATGTCATGAAATTCAATCAAGGCCAATTTAAATGGGCCCAACAAATTTGTCCACAAGTTCTAATTTTTTTTTTCTGTGGGTTTGGTCAATGCATGTGTGGAAAAAATTAAATTAGTGACCCACTTGTTTTTTTAAAACTAAACACTTAAAATTGACTGTACTTTGTAGTACCAATGTCATGAAATTCAATCAAGGCCAATTTAAATGGGCCCAACAAATTTGTCCTCAAGTTCTAATTTTTTTTTGGTTGTGGGTTTGGTCAATGCATGTGTGGAAAAAAATTAAATTAGTGACCCACATGTTTTTTTAAACATAAACTCTTAATAAAAATTGACTGTACTTTGTAGTACCAATGTCATGAAATTCAATCAAGGCCAATTTAAATGGGCCCAGCAAATTTGTCCTCAAGTTCTAATTTCTTTTTGGTTCTGGATTTGGTCAATGCATGTGTGGAAAAAATTAAATTAGTGACCCACATGTTTTTTTAAATGTAAACTCTTAAAATTGACTGTACTTTGTAGTACCAATGTCATGAAATTCAATCAAGGCCAATTTAAATGGGCCCAGCAAATTTGTCCTCAAGTTCTAATTTCTTTTTGGTTCTGGATTTGGTCAATGCATGTGTGGAAAAAATTAAATTAGTGACCCACATGTTTTTTTAGAACTAAACACTTAAAATTGACTGTACTTTGTAGTACCAATGTCATGAAATTCAATCAAGGCCAATTTAAATGGGCCCAGCAAATTTGTCCTCAAGTTCTAATTTCTTTTTGGTTCTGGATTTGGTCAATGCATGTGTGGAAAAAATTAAATTAGTGACCCACATGTTTTTTTAAATGTAAACTCTTAAAATTGACTGTACTTTGTAGTACCAATGTCATGAAATTCAATCAAGGCCAATTTAAATGGGCCCAGCAAATTTGTCCTCAAGTTCTAATTTCTTTTTGGTTCTGGATTTGGTCAATGCATGTGTGGAAAAAATTAAATTAGTGACCCACATGTTTTTTTAGAACTAAACACTTAAAATTGACTGTACTTTGTAGTACCAATGTCATGAAATTCAATCAAGGCCAATTTAAATGGGCCCAACAAATTTGTCCTCAAGTTCTAATTTTTTTTCGGTTGTGGGTTTGGTCAATGCATGTGTGGAAAAAATTAAATCAGTGACCCACATGTTTTTTTAAACATAAACTCTTAATAGAAATTGACTGTACTTTGTAGTACCAATGTCATGAAATTCAATCAAGGCCAATTTAAATGGGCTCAACAAATTTGTCCACAAGTTCAAATTTTTTTTCGGTTGTGGGTTTGGTCAATGCATGTGTGGAAAAAATTAAATTAGTGACCCACATGTTTTTTTAAATGTAAACTCTTAAAATTGACTGTACTTTGGAGTACCAATGTCATGAAATTCAATCAAGGCCAATTTAAATGGGCCCAACAAATTTGTCCACAAGTTCTAATTTTTTTTTGGTTGTGGATTTGGTCAATGCATGTGTGGAAAAAATTAAATTAGTGACCCACATGTTTTTTTAAATGTAAACTCTTAAAATTAACTGTACTTTGTAGTACCAATGTCATGAAATTCAATCAAGGCCAATTTAAATGGGCCCAACAAATTTGTTCACAAGTTCTAATTTTTTTTTTGTTGTAGGTATGGTCAATGCATGTGTGGAAAAAATTAAATTAGTGACCCACATGTTTTTTTAAAACTAAACACTTAAAATTGACTGTACTTTGTAGTACCAATGTCATGAAATTCAATCAAGGCCAATTTAAATGGGCCCAACAAATTTGTCCTCAAGTTCTAATTTTTTTTTGGTTGTGGGTTTGGTCAATGCATGTGTGGAAAAAAATTAAATTAGTGACCCACATGTTTTTTTAAACATAAACTCTTAATAAAAATTGACTGTACTTTGTAGTACCAATGTCATGAAATTCAATCAAGGCCAATTTAAATGGGCCCAGCAAATTTGTCCTCAAGTTCTAATTTCTTTTTGGTTCTGGATTTGGTCAATGCATGTGTGGAAAAAATTAAATTAGTGACCCACATGTTTTTTTAAATGTAAACTCTTAAAATTGACTGTACTTTGTAGTACCAATGTCATGAAATTCAATCAAGGCCAATTTAAATGGGCCCAGCAAATTTGTCCTCAAGTTCTAATTTCTTTTTGGTTCTGGATTTGGTCAATGCATGTGTGGAAAAAATTAAATTAGTGACCCACATGTTTTTTTAGAACTAAACACTTAAAATTGACTGTACTTTGTAGTACCAATGTCATGAAATTCAATCAAGGCCAATTTAAATGGGCCCAACAAATTTGTCCTCAAGTTCTAATTTTTTTTCGGTTGTGGGTTTGGTCAATGCATGTGTGGAAAAAATTAAATCAGTGACCCACATGTTTTTTTAAACATAAACTCTTAATAGAAATTGACTGTACTTTGTAGTACCAATGTCATGAAATTCAATCAAGGCCAATTTAAATGGGCTCAACAAATTTGTCCACAAGTTCAAATTTTTTTTCGGTTGTGGGTTTGGTCAATGCATGTGTGGAAAAAATTAAATTAGTGACCCACTTGTTTTTTTAAAACTAAACACTTAAAATTGACTGTACTTTGTAGTACCAATGTCATGAAATTCAATCAAGGCCAATTTAAATGGGCTCAACAAATTTGTCCACAAGTTCTAATTTTTTTTTGGTTGTGGATTTGGTCAATGCATGTGTGGAAAAAATTAAATTAGTGACCCACATGTTTTTTAAAAACTAAACACTTAAAATTGACTGTACTTTGTAGTACCAATGTCATGAAATTCAATCAAGGCCAATTTAAATGGGCCCAACAAATTTGTCCACAAGTTCTAATTTTTTTTTGGTTGTGGATTTGGTCAATGCATGTGTGGAAAAAATTAAATTAGTGACCCACATGTTTTTTTAAACATAAACTCTTAATAAAAATTGACTGTACTTTGTAGTACCGATGTCATGAAATTCAATCAAGGCCAATTTAAATGGGCCCAGCAAATTTGTCCTCAAGTTCTAATTTCTTTTTGGTTCTGGATTTGGTCAATGCATGTGTGGAAAAAATTAAATTAGTGACCCACATGTTTTTTTAAATGTAAACTCTTAAAATTGACTGTACTTTGTAGTACCAATGTCATGAAATTCAATCAAGGCCAATTTAAATGGGCCCAGCAAATTTGTCCTCAAGTTCTAATTTCTTTTTGGTTCTGGATTTGGTCAATGCATGTGTGGAAAAAATTAAATTAGTGACCCACATGTTTTTTTAGAACTAAACACTTAAAATTGACTGTACTTTGTAGTACCAATGTCATGAAATTCAATCAAGGCCAATTTAAATGGGCCCAACAAATTTGTCCTCAAGTTCTAATTTTTTTTCGGTTGTGGGTTTGGTCAATGCATGTGTGGAAAAAATTAAATCAGTGACCCACATGTTTTTTTAAACATAAACTCTTAATAGAAATTGACTGTACTTTGTAGTACCAATGTCATGAAATTCAATCAAGGCCAATTTAAATGGGCTCAACAAATTTGTCCACAAGTTCAAATTTTTTTTCGGTTGTGGGTTTGGTCAATGCATGTGTGGAAAAAATTAAATTAGTGACCCACTTGTTTTTTTAAAACTAAACACTTAAAATTGACTGTACTTTGTAGTACCAATGTCATGAAATTCAATCAAGGCCAATTTAAATGGGCTCAACAAATTTGTCCACAAGTTCTAATTTTTTTTTGGTTGTGGATTTGGTCAATGCATGTGTGGAAAAAATTAAATTAGTGACCCACATGTTTTTTAAAAACTAAACACTTAAAATTGACTGTACTTTGTAGTACCAATGTCATGAAATTCAATCAAGGCCAATTTAAATGGGCCCAACAAATTTGTCCACAAGTTCTAATTTTTTTTTGGTTGTGGATTTGGTCAATGCATGTGTGGAAAAAATTAAATTAGTGACCCACATGTTTTTTTAAACATAAACTCTTAATAAAAATTGACTGTACTTTGTAGTACCGATGTCATGAAATTCAATCAAGGCCAATTTAAATGGGCCCAACAAATTTGTCCACAAGTTCTAATTTTTTTTCGTTGTGGATTTGGTCAATGCATTTGTGGAAAAAATTAAATTAGTGACCCACATGTTTTTTTAAAACTAAACACTTAAAATTGACTGTACTTTGTAGTACTAATGTCATGAAATTCAATCAAGGCCAATTTAAATGGGCCCAACAAATTTGTCCACAAGTTCTAATTTTTTTTTTCTGTGGGTTTGGTCAATGCATGTGTGGAAAAAATTAAATTAGTGACCCACATGTTTTTTAAAAACTAAACACTTAAAATTGACTGTACTTTGTAGTACCAATGTCATGAAATTCAATCAAGGCCAATTTAAATGGGCCCAACAAATTTGTCCACAAGTTCTAATTTTTTTTTGGTTGTGGATTTGGTCAATGCATGTGTGGAAAAAATTAAATTAGTGACCCACATGTTTTTTTAAACATAAACTCTTAATAAAAATTGACTGTACTTTGTAGTACCGATGTCATGAAATTCAATCAAGGCCAATTTAAATGGGCCCAACAAATTTGTCCACAAGTTCTAATTTTTTTTGGTTGTGGATTTGGTCAATGCATGTGTGGAAAAACTTAAATTAGTGACCCACCTGTTTTTTAAAAACTAAACTCTTACAATTGACTGTACTTTGTAGTACCAATGTCATGAAATTCAATCAAGGCCAATTTAAATGGGCTCAACAAATTTGTCCACAAGTTCTAATTTTTTTTTGGTTGTGTATTTGGTCAATGCATGTGTGGAAAAAATTAAATTAGTGACCCACATGTTTTTTTAAAACTAAACACTTAAAATTGACTGTACTTTGTAGTACTAATGTCATGAAATTCAATCAAGGCCAATTTAAATGGGCCCAACAAATTTGTCCACAAGTTCTAATTTTTTTTTTCTGTGGGTTTGGTCAATGCATGTGTGGAAAAAATTAAATTAGTGACCCACATGTTTTTTTAAAACTAAACACTTAAAATTGACTGTACTTTGTAGTACCAATGTCATGAAATTCAATCAAGGCCAATTTAAATGGGCTCAACAAATTTGTCCACAAGTTCTAATTTTTTTTTGGTTGTGGATTTGGTCAATGCATGTGTGGAAAAAATTAAATTAGTGACCCACATGTTTTTTAAAAACTAAACACTTAAAATTGACTGTACTTTGTAGTACCAATGTCATGAAATTCAATCAAGGCCAATTTAAATGGGCCCAACAAATTTGTCCACAAGTTCTAATTTTTTTTTGGTTGTGGATTTGGTCAATGCATGTGTGGAAAAAATTAAATTAGTGACCCACATGTTTTTTTAAAACTAAACACTTAAAATTGACTGTACTTTGTAGTACTAATGTCATGAAATTCAATCAAGGCCAATTTAAATGGGCCCAACAAATTTGTCCACAAGTTCTAATTTTTTTTTTCTGTGGGTTTGGTCAATGCATGTGTGGAAAAAATTAAATTAGTGACCCACATGTTTTTTAAAAACTAAACACTTAAAATTGACTGTACTTTGTAGTACCAATGTCATGAAATTCAATCAAGGCCAATTTAAATGGGCCCAACAAATTTGTCCACAAGTTCTAATTTTTTTTTGGTTGTGGATTTGGTCAATGCATGTGTGGAAAAAATTAAATTAGTGACCCACATGTTTTTTTAAACATATACTCTTAATAAAAATTGACTGTACTTTGTAGTACCGATGTCATGAAATTCAATCAAGGCCAATTTAAATGGGCCCAACAAATTTGTCCACAAGTTCTAATTTTTTTTTGGTTGTGGATTTGGTCAATGCATGTGTGGAAAAAATTAAATTAGTGACCCACATGTTTTTTTAAACATATACTCTTAATAAAAATTGACTGTACTTTGTAGTACCGATGTCATGAAATTCAATCAAGGCCAATTTAAATGGGCCCAACAAATTTGTCCACAAGTTCTAATTTTTTTTTGGTTGTGGATTTGGTCAATGCATGTGTGGAAAAAATTAAATTAGTGACCCACATGTTTTTTTAAAACTAAACACTTAAAATTGACTGTACTTTGTAGTACCAATGTCATGAAATTCAATCAAGGCCAATTTAAATGGGCCCAACAAATTTGTCCACAAGTTCTAATTTTTTTTTGGTTGTGGATTTGGTCAATGCATGTGTGGAAAAAATTAAATTAGTGACCCACATGTTTTTTTAAATGTAAACTCTTAAAATTGACTATACTTTGTAGTACCAATGTCATGAAATTCAATCAAGGCCAATTTAAATGGGCCCAACAAATTTGTCCACAAGTTCTAATTTTTTTTTTGTTGTAGGTATGGTCAATGCATGTGTGGAAAAAATTAAATTAGTGACCCACATGTTTTTTTAAAACTAAACACTTAAAAATTGACTGTACTTTGTAGTACCAATGTCATGAAATTCAATCAAGGCCAATTTAAATGGGCCCAACAAATTTGTCCACAAGTTCTAATTTTTTTTTTCTGTGGGTTTGGTCAATGCATGTGTGGAAAAAATTAAATTAGTGACCCACATGTTTTTTTAAATGTAAACTCTTAAAATTGACTATACTTTGTAGTACCAATGTCATGAAATTCAATCAAGGCCAATTTAAATGGGCTCAACAAATTTGTCCACAAGTTCTAATTTTTTTTTGGTTGTGGATTTGGTCAATGCATGTGTGGAAAAAATTAAATTAGTGACCCACCTGTTTTTTAAAAACTAAACACTTAAAATTGACTGTACTTTGTAGTACCAATGTCATGAAATTCAATCAAGGCCAATTTAAATGGGCCCAACAAATTTGTCCACAAGTTCTAATTTTATTTTGGTTGTGGATTTGGTCAATGCATGTGTGGAAAAAATTAAATTAGTGACCCACATGTTTTTTTAAACATATACTCTTAATAAAAATTGACTGTACTTTGTAGTACCGATGTCATGAAATTCAATCAAGGCCAATTTAAATGGGCCCAACAAATTTGTCCACATGTTCTAATTTTTTTTCGGTTTTGGGTTTGGTCAATGCATGTGTGGAAAAAATTAAATTAGTGACCCACATGTTTTTTTAAAACTAAACACTTAAAATTGACTGTACTTTGTAGTACCAATGTCATGAAATTCAATCAAGGCCAATTTAAATGGGCCCAACAAATTTGTCCACAAGTTCTAATTTTTTTTTGGTTGTGGATTTGGTCAATGCATGTGTGCAAAAAATTAAATTAGTGACCCACATGTTTTTTTAAATGTAAACTCTTAATAAAAATTGACTATACTTTGTAGTACCAATGTCATGAAATTCAATCAAGGCCAATTTAAATGGGCCCAACAAATTTGTCCACAAGTTCTAATTTTTTTTGGTTGTGGATTTGGTCAATGCATGTGTGGAAAAAATTAAATTAGTGACCCACCTGTTTTTTAAAAACTAAACTCTTAAAATTGACTGTACTTTGTAGTACCAATGTCATGAAATTCAATCAAGGCCAATTTAAATGGGCCCAACAAATTTGTCCACAAGTTCTAATTTTTTTTTTGTTGTGGATTTGGTCAATGCATGTGTGGAAAAAATTAAATTAGTGACCCACATGTTTTTTTAAATGTAAACTCTTAAAATTGACTATACTTTGTAGTACCAATGTCATGAAATTCAATCAAGGCCAATTTAAATGGGCCCAACAAATTTGTCCACAAGTTCTAATTTTTTTTTTGTTGTAGGTATGGTCAATGCATGTGTGGAAAAAATTAAATTAGTGACCCACATGTTTTTTTAAAACTAAACACTTAAAAATTGACTGTACTTTGTAGTACCAATGTCATGAAATTCAATCAAGGCCAATTTAAATGGGCCCAACAAATTTGTCCACAAGTTCTAATTTTTTTTTTCTGTGGGTTTGGTCAATGCATGTGTGGAAAAAATTAAATTAGTGACCCACATGTTTTTTTAAATGTAAACTCTTAAAATTGACTATACTTTGTAGTACCAATGTCATGAAATTCAATCAAGGCCAATTTAAATGGGCTCAACAAATTTGTCCACAAGTTCTAATTTTTTTTTGGTTGTGGATTTGGTCAATGCATGTGTGGAAAAAATTAAATTAGTGACCCACCTGTTTTTTAAAAACTAAACACTTAAAATTGACTGTACTTTGTAGTACCAATGTCATGAAATTCAATCAAGGCCAATTTAAATGGGCCCAACAAATTTGTCCACAAGTTCTAATTTTATTTTGGTTGTGGATTTGGTCAATGCATGTGTGGAAAAAATTAAATTAGTGACCCACATGTTTTTTTAAACATATACTCTTAATAAAAATTGACTGTACTTTGTAGTACCGATGTCATGAAATTCAATCAAGGCCAATTTAAATGGGCCCAACAAATTTGTCCACATGTTCTAATTTTTTTTCGGTTTTGGGTTTGGTCAATGCATGTGTGGAAAAAATTAAATTAGTGACCCACATGTTTTTTTAAAACTAAACACTTAAAATTGACTGTACTTTGTAGTACCAATGTCATGAAATTCAATCAAGGCCAATTTAAATGGGCCCAACAAATTTGTCCACAAGTTCTAATTTTTTTTTGGTTGTGGATTTGGTCAATGCATGTGTGCAAAAAATTAAATTAGTGACCCACATGTTTTTTTAAATGTAAACTCTTAATAAAAATTGACTATACTTTGTAGTACCAATGTCATGAAATTCAATCAAGGCCAATTTAAATGGGCCCAACAAATTTGTCCACAAGTTCTAATTTTTTTTGGTTGTGGATTTGGTCAATGCATGTGTGGAAAAAATTAAATTAGTGACCCACCTGTTTTTTAAAAACTAAACTCTTAAAATTGACTGTACTTTGTAGTACCAATGTCATGAAATTCAATCAAGGCCAATTTAAATGGGCCCAACAAATTTGTCCACAAGTTCTAATTTTTTTTTGGTTGTGGATTTGGTCAATGCATGTGTGGAAAAAATTAAATTAGTGACCCACATGTTTTTTTAAATGTAAACTCTTAAAATTGACTATACTTTGTAGTACCAATGTCATGAAATTCAATCAAGGCCAATTTAAATGGGCCCAACAAATTTGTCCACAAGTTCTAATTTTTTTTTTGTTGTAGGTATGGTCAATGCATGTGTGGAAAAAATTAAATTAGTGACCCACATGTTTTTTTAAAACTAAACACTTAAAAATTGACTGTACTTTGTAGTACCAATGTCATGAAATTCAATCAAGGCCAATTTAAATGGGCCCAACAAATTTGTCCACAAGTTCTAATTTTTTTTTTCTGTGGGTTTGGTCAATGCATGTGTGGAAAAAATTAAATTAGTGACACACCTGTTTTTTAAAAACTAAACTCTTAAAATTGACTGTACTTTGTAGTACCAATGTCATGAAATTCAATCAAGGCCAATTTAAATGGGCCCAACAAATTTGTCCACAAGTTCTAATTTTTTTTTGGTTGTGGATTTGGTCAATGCATGTGTGGAAAAAATTAAATTAGTGACCCACATGTTTTTTAAAAACTAAACACTTAAAATTGACTGTACTTTGTAGTACCAATGTCATGAAATTCAATCAAGGCCAATTTAAATGGGCCCAACAAATTTGTCCACAAGTTCTAATTTTTTTTTGGTTGTGGATTTGGTCAATGCATGTGTGGAAAAAATTAAATTAGTGACCCACATGTTTTTTTAAACATATACTCTTAATAAAAATTGACTGTACTTTGTAGTACCGATGTCATGAAATTCAATCAAGGCCAATTTAAATGGGCCCAACAAATTTGTCCACAAGTTCTAATTTTTTTTTTCTGTGGGTTTGGTCAATGCATGTGTGGAAAAAATTAAATTAGTGACCCACTTGTTTTTTTAAAACTAAACACTTAAAATTGACTGTACTTTGTAGTACCAATGTCATGAAATTCAATCAAGGCCAATTTAAATGGGCTCAACAAATTTGTCCACAAGTTCTAATTTTTTTTTGGTTGTGGATTTGGTCAATGCATGTGTGGAAAAAATTAAATTAGTGACCCACATGTTTTTTAAAAACTAAACACTTAAAATTGACTGTACTTTGTAGTACCAATGTCATGAAATTCAATCAAGGCCAATTTAAATGGGCCCAACAAATTTGTCCACAAGTTCTAATTTTTTTTTGGTTGTGGATTTGGTCAATGCATGTGTGGAAAAAATTAAATTAGTGACCCACATGTTTTTTTAAACATAAACTCTTAATAAAAATTGACTGTACTTTGTAGTACCGATGTCATGAAATTCAATCAAGGCCAATTTAAATGGGCCCAACAAATTTGTCCACAAGTTCTAATTTTTTTTCGTTGTGGATTTGGTCAATGCATTTGTGGAAAAAATTAAATTAGTGACCCACCTGTTTTTTAAAAACTAAACTCTTACAATTGACTGTACTTTGTAGTACCAATGTCATGAAATTCAATCAAGGCCAATTTAAATGGGCTCAACAAATTTGTCCACAAGTTCTAATTTTTTTTTGGTTGTGTATTTGGTCAATGCATGTGTGGAAAAAATTAAATTAGTGACCCACATGTTTTTTTAAAACTAAACACTTAAAATTGACTGTACTTTGTAGTACCAATGTCATGAAATTCAATCAAGGCCAATTTAAATGGGCTCAACAAATTTGTCCACAAGTTCTAATTTTTTTTTGGTTGTGGATTTGGTCAATGCATGTGTGGAAAAAATTAAATTAGTGACCCACATGTTTTTTAAAAACTAAACACTTAAAATTGACTGTACTTTGTAGTACCAATGTCATGAAATTCAATCAAGGCCAATTTAAATGGGCCCAACAAATTTGTCCACAAGTTCTAATTTTTTTTTGGTTGTGGATTTGGTCAATGCATGTGTGGAAAAAATTAAATTAGTGACCCACATGTTTTTTTAAAACTAAACACTTAAAATTGACTGTACTTTGTAGTACTAATGTCATGAAATTCAATCAAGGCCAATTTAAATGGGCCCAACAAATTTGTCCACAAGTTCTAATTTTTTTTTTCTGTGGGTTTGGTCAATGCATGTGTGGAAAAAATTAAATTAGTGACCCACATGTTTTTTAAAAACTAAACACTTAAAATTGACTGTACTTTGTAGTACCAATGTCATGAAATTCAATCAAGGCCAATTTAAATGGGCCCAACAAATTTGTCCACAAGTTCTAATTTTTTTTTGGTTGTGGATTTGGTCAATGCATGTGTGGAAAAAATTAAATTAGTGACCCACATGTTTTTTTAAACATATACTCTTAATAAAAATTGACTGTACTTTGTAGTACCGATGTCATGAAATTCAATCAAGGCCAATTTAAATGGGCCCAACAAATTTGTCCACAAGTTCTAATTTTTTTTTGGTTGTGGATTTGGTCAATGCATGTGTGGAAAAAATTAAATTAGTGACCCACATGTTTTTTTAAACATATACTCTTAATAAAAATTGACTGTACTTTGTAGTACCGATGTCATGAAATTCAATCAAGGCCAATTTAAATGGGCCCAACAAATTTGTCCACAAGTTCTAATTTTTTTTTGGTTGTGGATTTGGTCAATGCATGTGTGGAAAAAATTAAATTAGTGACCCACATGTTTTTTTAAAACTAAACACTTAAAATTGACTGTACTTTGTAGTACCAATGTCATGAAATTCAATCAAGGCCAATTTAAATGGGCCCAACAAATTTGTCCACAAGTTCTAATTTTTTTTTGGTTGTGGATTTGGTCAATGCATGTGTGGAAAAAATTAAATTAGTGACCCACATGTTTTTTTAAATGTAAACTCTTAAAATTGACTATACTTTGTAGTACCAATGTCATGAAATTCAATCAAGGCCAATTTAAATGGGCCCAACAAATTTGTCCACAAGTTCTAATTTTTTTTTTGTTGTAGGTATGGTCAATGCATGTGTGGAAAAAATTAAATTAGTGACCCACATGTTTTTTTAAAACTAAACACTTAAAAATTGACTGTACTTTGTAGTACCAATGTCATGAAATTCAATCAAGGCCAATTTAAATGGGCCCAACAAATTTGTCCACAAGTTCTAATTTTTTTTTTCTGTGGGTTTGGTCAATGCATGTGTGGAAAAAATTAAATTAGTGACCCACATGTTTTTTTAAATGTAAACTCTTAAAATTGACTATACTTTGTAGTACCAATGTCATGAAATTCAATCAAGGCCAATTTAAATGGGCTCAACAAATTTGTCCACAAGTTCTAATTTTTTTTTGGTTGTGGATTTGGTCAATGCATGTGTGGAAAAAATTAAATTAGTGACCCACCTGTTTTTTAAAAACTAAACACTTAAAATTGACTGTACTTTGTAGTACCAATGTCATGAAATTCAATCAAGGCCAATTTAAATGGGCCCAACAAATTTGTCCACAAGTTCTAATTTTATTTTGGTTGTGGATTTGGTCAATGCATGTGTGGAAAAAATTAAATTAGTGACCCACATGTTTTTTTAAACATATACTCTTAATAAAAATTGACTGTACTTTGTAGTACCGATGTCATGAAATTCAATCAAGGCCAATTTAAATGGGCCCAACAAATTTGTCCACATGTTCTAATTTTTTTTCGGTTTTGGGTTTGGTCAATGCATGTGTGGAAAAAATTAAATTAGTGACCCACATGTTTTTTTAAAACTAAACACTTAAAATTGACTGTACTTTGTAGTACCAATGTCATGAAATTCAATCAAGGCCAATTTAAATGGGCCCAACAAATTTGTCCACAAGTTCTAATTTTTTTTTGGTTGTGGATTTGGTCAATGCATGTGTGCAAAAAATTAAATTAGTGACCCACATGTTTTTTTAAATGTAAACTCTTAATAAAAATTGACTATACTTTGTAGTACCAATGTCATGAAATTCAATCAAGGCCAATTTAAATGGGCCCAACAAATTTGTCCACAAGTTCTAATTTTTTTTGGTTGTGGATTTGGTCAATGCATGTGTGGAAAAAATTAAATTAGTGACCCACCTGTTTTTTAAAAACTAAACTCTTAAAATTGACTGTACTTTGTAGTACCAATGTCATGAAATTCAATCAAGGCCAATTTAAATGGGCCCAACAAATTTGTCCACAAGTTCTAATTTTTTTTTTGTTGTGGATTTGGTCAATGCATGTGTGGAAAAAATTAAATTAGTGACCCACATGTTTTTTTAAATGTAAACTCTTAAAATTGACTATACTTTGTAGTACCAATGTCATGAAATTCAATCAAGGCCAATTTAAATGGGCCCAACAAATTTGTCCACAAGTTCTAATTTTTTTTTTGTTGTAGGTATGGTCAATGCATGTGTGGAAAAAATTAAATTAGTGACCCACATGTTTTTTTAAAACTAAACACTTAAAAATTGACTGTACTTTGTAGTACCAATGTCATGAAATTCAATCAAGGCCAATTTAAATGGGCCCAACAAATTTGTCCACAAGTTCTAATTTTTTTTTTCTGTGGGTTTGGTCAATGCATGTGTGGAAAAAATTAAATTAGTGACCCACATGTTTTTTTAAATGTAAACTCTTAAAATTGACTATACTTTGTAGTACCAATGTCATGAAATTCAATCAAGGCCAATTTAAATGGGCTCAACAAATTTGTCCACAAGTTCTAATTTTTTTTTGGTTGTGGATTTGGTCAATGCATGTGTGGAAAAAATTAAATTAGTGACCCACCTGTTTTTTAAAAACTAAACACTTAAAATTGACTGTACTTTGTAGTACCAATGTCATGAAATTCAATCAAGGCCAATTTAAATGGGCCCAACAAATTTGTCCACAAGTTCTAATTTTATTTTGGTTGTGGATTTGGTCAATGCATGTGTGGAAAAAATTAAATTAGTGACCCACATGTTTTTTTAAACATATACTCTTAATAAAAATTGACTGTACTTTGTAGTACCGATGTCATGAAATTCAATCAAGGCCAATTTAAATGGGCCCAACAAATTTGTCCACATGTTCTAATTTTTTTTCGGTTTTGGGTTTGGTCAATGCATGTGTGGAAAAAATTAAATTAGTGACCCACATGTTTTTTTAAAACTAAACACTTAAAATTGACTGTACTTTGTAGTACCAATGTCATGAAATTCAATCAAGGCCAATTTAAATGGGCCCAACAAATTTGTCCACAAGTTCTAATTTTTTTTTGGTTGTGGATTTGGTCAATGCATGTGTGCAAAAAATTAAATTAGTGACCCACATGTTTTTTTAAATGTAAACTCTTAATAAAAATTGACTATACTTTGTAGTACCAATGTCATGAAATTCAATCAAGGCCAATTTAAATGGGCCCAACAAATTTGTCCACAAGTTCTAATTTTTTTTGGTTGTGGATTTGGTCAATGCATGTGTGGAAAAAATTAAATTAGTGACCCACCTGTTTTTTAAAAACTAAACTCTTAAAATTGACTGTACTTTGTAGTACCAATGTCATGAAATTCAATCAAGGCCAATTTAAATGGGCCCAACAAATTTGTCCACAAGTTCTAATTTTTTTTTGGTTGTGGATTTGGTCAATGCATGTGTGGAAAAAATTAAATTAGTGACCCACATGTTTTTTTAAATGTAAACTCTTAAAATTGACTATACTTTGTAGTACCAATGTCATGAAATTCAATCAAGGCCAATTTAAATGGGCCCAACAAATTTGTCCACAAGTTCTAATTTTTTTTTTGTTGTAGGTATGGTCAATGCATGTGTGGAAAAAATTAAATTAGTGACCCACATGTTTTTTTAAAACTAAACACTTAAAAATTGACTGTACTTTGTAGTACCAATGTCATGAAATTCAATCAAGGCCAATTTAAATGGGCCCAACAAATTTGTCCACAAGTTCTAATTTTTTTTTTCTGTGGGTTTGGTCAATGCATGTGTGGAAAAAATTAAATTAGTGACACACCTGTTTTTTAAAAACTAAACTCTTAAAATTGACTGTACTTTGTAGTACCAATGTCATGAAATTCAATCAAGGCCAATTTAAATGGGCCCAACAAATTTGTCCACAAGTTCTAATTTTTTTTTGGTTGTGGATTTGGTCAATGCATGTGTGGAAAAAATTAAATTAGTGACCCACATGTTTTTTAAAAACTAAACACTTAAAATTGACTGTACTTTGTAGTACCAATGTCATGAAATTCAATCAAGGCCAATTTAAATGGGCCCAACAAATTTGTCCACAAGTTCTAATTTTTTTTTGGTTGTGGATTTGGTCAATGCATGTGTGGAAAAAATTAAATTAGTGACCCACATGTTTTTTTAAACATATACTCTTAATAAAAATTGACTGTACTTTGTAGTACCGATGTCATGAAATTCAATCAAGGCCAATTTAAATGGGCCCAACAAATTTGTCCACAAGTTCTAATTTTTTTTTTCTGTGGGTTTGGTCAATGCATGTGTGGAAAAAATTAAATTAGTGACCCACTTGTTTTTTTAAAACTAAACACTTAAAATTGACTGTACTTTGTAGTACCAATGTCATGAAATTCAATCAAGGCCAATTTAAATGGGCTCAACAAATTTGTCCACAAGTTCTAATTTTTTTTTGGTTGTGGATTTGGTCAATGCATGTGTGGAAAAAATTAAATTAGTGACCCACATGTTTTTTAAAAACTAAACACTTAAAATTGACTGTACTTTGTAGTACCAATGTCATGAAATTCAATCAAGGCCAATTTAAATGGGCCCAACAAATTTGTCCACAAGTTCTAATTTTTTTTTGGTTGTGGATTTGGTCAATGCATGTGTGGAAAAAATTAAATTAGTGACCCACATGTTTTTTTAAACATAAACTCTTAATAAAAATTGACTGTACTTTGTAGTACCGATGTCATGAAATTCAATCAAGGCCAATTTAAATGGGCCCAACAAATTTGTCCACAAGTTCTAATTTTTTTTCGTTGTGGATTTGGTCAATGCATTTGTGGAAAAAATTAAATTAGTGACCCACCTGTTTTTTAAAAACTAAACTCTTACAATTGACTGTACTTTGTAGTACCAATGTCATGAAATTCAATCAAGGCCAATTTAAATGGGCTCAACAAATTTGTCCACAAGTTCTAATTTTTTTTTGGTTGTGTATTTGGTCAATGCATGTGTGGAAAAAATTAAATTAGTGACCCACATGTTTTTTTAAAACTAAACACTTAAAATTGACTGTACTTTGTAGTACCAATGTCATGAAATTCAATCAAGGCCAATTTAAATGGGCCCAACAAATTTGTCCACAAGTTCTAATTTTTTTTTGGTTGTGGATTTGGTCAATGCATGTGTGGAAAAAATTAAATTAGTGACCCACATGTTTTTTTAAACATATACTCTTAATAAAAATTGACTGTACTTTGTAGTACCGATGTCATGAAATTCAATCAAGGCCAATTTAAATGGGCCCAACAAATTTGTCCACATGTTCTAATTTTTTTTCGGTTGTGGGTTTGGTCAATGCATGTGTGGAAAAAATTTAATTAGTGACCGACATGTTTTTTTAAAACTAAACACTTAAAATTGACTGTACTTTGTAGTACCAATGTCATGAAATTCAATCAAGGCCAATTTAAATGGGCCCAACAAATTTGTCCACAAGTTCTAATTTTTTTTTGGTTGTGGATTTGGTCAATGCATGTGTGGAAAAAATTAAATTAGTGACCCACATGTTTTTTTAAATGTAAACTCTTAAAATTGACTATACTTTGTAGTACCAATGTCATGAAATTCAATCAAGGCCAATTTAAATGGGCCCAACAAATTTGTCCACAAGTTCTAATTTTTTTTTTGTTGTAGGTATGGTCAATGCATGTGTGGAAAAAATTAAATTAGTGACCCACATGTTTTTTTAAAACTAAACACTTAAAAATTGACTGTACTTTGTAGTACCAATGTCATGAAATTCAATCAAGGCCAATTTAAATGGGCCCAACAAATTTGTCCACAAGTTCTAATTTTTTTTTTCTGTGGGTTTGGTCAATGCATGTGTGGAAAAAATTAAATTAGTGACCCACATGTTTTTTTAAATGTAAACTCTTAAAATTGACTATACTTTGTAGTACCAATGTCATGAAATTCAATCAAGGCCAATTTAAATGGGCTCAACAAATTTGTCCACAAGTTCTAATTTTTTTTTGGTTGTGGATTTGGTCAATGCATGTGTGGAAAAAATTAAATTAGTGACCCACCTGTTTTTTAAAAACTAAACACTTAAAATTGACTGTACTTTGTAGTACCAATGTCATGAAATTCAATCAAGGCCAATTTAAATGGGCCCAACAAATTTGTCCACAAGTTCTAATTTTATTTTGGTTGTGGATTTGGTCAATGCATGTGTGGAAAAAATTAAATTAGTGACCCACATGTTTTTTTAAACATATACTCTTAATAAAAATTGACTGTACTTTGTAGTACCGATGTCATGAAATTCAATCAAGGCCAATTTAAATGGGCCCAACAAATTTGTCCACATGTTCTAATTTTTTTTCGGTTTTGGGTTTGGTCAATGCATGTGTGGAAAAAATTAAATTAGTGACCCACATGTTTTTTTAAAACTAAACACTTAAAATTGACTGTACTTTGTAGTACCAATGTCATGAAATTCAATCAAGGCCAATTTAAATGGGCCCAACAAATTTGTCCACAAGTTCTAATTTTTTTTTGGTTGTGGATTTGGTCAATGCATGTGTGCAAAAAATTAAATTAGTGACCCACATGTTTTTTTAAATGTAAACTCTTAATAAAAATTGACTATACTTTGTAGTACCAATGTCATGAAATTCAATCAAGGCCAATTTAAATGGGCCCAACAAATTTGTCCACAAGTTCTAATTTTTTTTGGTTGTGGATTTGGTCAATGCATGTGTGGAAAAAATTAAATTAGTGACCCACCTGTTTTTTAAAAACTAAACTCTTAAAATTGACTGTACTTTGTAGTACCAATGTCATGAAATTCAATCAAGGCCAATTTAAATGGGCCCAACAAATTTGTCCACAAGTTCTAATTTTTTTTTGGTTGTGGATTTGGTCAATGCATGTGTGGAAAAAATTAAATTAGTGACCCACATGTTTTTTTAAATGTAAACTCTTAAAATTGACTATACTTTGTAGTACCAATGTCATGAAATTCAATCAAGGCCAATTTAAATGGGCCCAACAAATTTGTCCACAAGTTCTAATTTTTTTTTTGTTGTAGGTATGGTCAATGCATGTGTGGAAAAAATTAAATTAGTGACCCACATGTTTTTTTAAAACTAAACACTTAAAAATTGACTGTACTTTGTAGTACCAATGTCATGAAATTCAATCAAGGCCAATTTAAATGGGCCCAACAAATTTGTCCACAAGTTCTAATTTTTTTTTTCTGTGGGTTTGGTCAATGCATGTGTGGAAAAAATTAAATTAGTGACACACCTGTTTTTTAAAAACTAAACTCTTAAAATTGACTGTACTTTGTAGTACCAATGTCATGAAATTCAATCAAGGCCAATTTAAATGGGCCCAACAAATTTGTCCACAAGTTCTAATTTTTTTTTGGTTGTGGATTTGGTCAATGCATGTGTGGAAAAAATTAAATTAGTGACCCACATGTTTTTTAAAAACTAAACACTTAAAATTGACTGTACTTTGTAGTACCAATGTCATGAAATTCAATCAAGGCCAATTTAAATGGGCCCAACAAATTTGTCCACAAGTTCTAATTTTTTTTTGGTTGTGGATTTGGTCAATGCATGTGTGGAAAAAAATTAAATTAGTGACCCACATGTTTTTTTAAACATATACTCTTAATAAAAATTGACTGTACTTTGTAGTACCGATGTCATGAAATTCAATCAAGGCCAATTTAAATGGGCCCAACAAATTTGTCCACAAGTTCTAATTTTTTTTTTCTGTGGGTTTGGTCAATGCATGTGTGGAAAAAATTAAATTAGTGACCCACTTGTTTTTTTAAAACTAAACACTTACAATTGACTGTACTTTGTAGTACCAATGTCATGAAATTCAATCAAGGCCAATTTAAATGGGCTCAACAAATTTGTCCACAAGTTCTAATTTTTTTTTGGTTGTGTATTTGGTCAATGCATGTGTGGAAAAAATTAAATTAGTGACCCACATGTTTTTTTAAAACTAAACACTTAAAATTGACTGTACTTTGTAGTACCAATGTCATGAAATTCAATCAAGGCCAATTTAAATGGGCCCAACAAATTTGTCCACAAGTTCTAATTTTTTTTTGGTTGTGGATTTGGTCAATGCATGTGTGGAAAAAATTAAATTAGTGACCCACATGTTTTTTTAAACATATACTCTTAATAAAAATTGACTGTACTTTGTAGTACCGATGTCATGAAATTCAATCAAGGCCAATTTAAATGGGCCCAACAAATTTGTCCACATGTTCTAATTTTTTTTCGGTTGTGGGTTTGGTCAATGCATGTGTGGAAAAAATTTAATTAGTGACCGACATGTTTTTTTAAAACTAAACACTTAAAATTGACTGTACTTTGTAGTACCAATGTCATGAAATTCAATCAAGGCCAATTTAAATGGGCCCAACAAATTTGTCCACAAGTTCTAATTTTTTTTTGGTTGTGGATTTGGTCAATGCATGTGTGGAAAAAATTAAATTAGTGACCCACATGTTTTTTTAAATGTAAACTCTTAAAATTGACTATACTTTGTAGTACCAATGTCATGAAATTCAATCAAGGCCAATTTAAATGGGCCCAACAAATTTGTCCACAAGTTCTAATTTTTTTTTTGTTGTAGGTATGGTCAATGCATGTGTGGAAAAAATTAAATTAGTGACCCACATGTTTTTTTAAAACTAAACACTTAAAAATTGACTGTACTTTGTAGTACCAATGTCATGAAATTCAATCAAGGCCAATTTAAATGGGCCCAACAAATTTGTCCACAAGTTCTAATTTTTTTTTTCTGTGGGTTTGGTCAATGCATGTGTGGAAAAAATTAAATTAGTGACCCACATGTTTTTTTAAATGTAAACTCTTAAAATTGACTATACTTTGTAGTACCAATGTCATGAAATTCAATCAAGGCCAATTTAAATGGGCTCAACAAATTTGTCCACAAGTTCTAATTTTTTTTTGGTTGTGGATTTGGTCAATGCATGTGTGGAAAAAATTAAATTAGTGACCCACCTGTTTTTTAAAAACTAAACACTTAAAATTGACTGTACTTTGTAGTACCAATGTCATGAAATTCAATCAAGGCCAATTTAAATGGGCCCAACAAATTTGTCCACAAGTTCTAATTTTATTTTGGTTGTGGATTTGGTCAATGCATGTGTGGAAAAAATTAAATTAGTGACCCACATGTTTTTTTAAACATATACTCTTAATAAAAATTGACTGTACTTTGTAGTACCGATGTCATGAAATTCAATCAAGGCCAATTTAAATGGGCCCAACAAATTTGTCCACATGTTCTAATTTTTTTTCGGTTTTGGGTTTGGTCAATGCATGTGTGGAAAAAATTAAATTAGTGACCCACATGTTTTTTTAAAACTAAACACTTAAAATTGACTGTACTTTGTAGTACCAATGTCATGAAATTCAATCAAGGCCAATTTAAATGGGCCCAACAAATTTGTCCACAAGTTCTAATTTTTTTTTGGTTGTGGATTTGGTCAATGCATGTGTGCAAAAAATTAAATTAGTGACCCACATGTTTTTTTAAATGTAAACTCTTAATAAAAATTGACTATACTTTGTAGTACCAATGTCATGAAATTCAATCAAGGCCAATTTAAATGGGCCCAACAAATTTGTCCACAAGTTCTAATTTTTTTTGGTTGTGGATTTGGTCAATGCATGTGTGGAAAAAATTAAATTAGTGACCCACCTGTTTTTTAAAAACTAAACTCTTAAAATTGACTGTACTTTGTAGTACCAATGTCATGAAATTCAATCAAGGCCAATTTAAATGGGCCCAACAAATTTGTCCACAAGTTCTAATTTTTTTTTGGTTGTGGATTTGGTCAATGCATGTGTGGAAAAAATTAAATTAGTGACCCACATGTTTTTTTAAATGTAAACTCTTAAAATTGACTATACTTTGTAGTACCAATGTCATGAAATTCAATCAAGGCCAATTTAAATGGGCCCAACAAATTTGTCCACAAGTTCTAATTTTTTTTTTGTTGTAGGTATGGTCAATGCATGTGTGGAAAAAATTAAATTAGTGACCCACATGTTTTTTTAAAACTAAACACTTAAAAATTGACTGTACTTTGTAGTACCAATGTCATGAAATTCAATCAAGGCCAATTTAAATGGGCCCAACAAATTTGTCCACAAGTTCTAATTTTTTTTTTCTGTGGGTTTGGTCAATGCATGTGTGGAAAAAATTAAATTAGTGACACACCTGTTTTTTAAAAACTAAACTCTTAAAATTGACTGTACTTTGTAGTACCAATGTCATGAAATTCAATCAAGGCCAATTTAAATGGGCCCAACAAATTTGTCCACAAGTTCTAATTTTTTTTTGGTTGTGGATTTGGTCAATGCATGTGTGGAAAAAATTAAATTAGTGACCCACATGTTTTTTAAAAACTAAACACTTAAAATTGACTGTACTTTGTAGTACCAATGTCATGAAATTCAATCAAGGCCAATTTAAATGGGCCCAACAAATTTGTCCACAAGTTCTAATTTTTTTTTGGTTGTGGATTTGGTCAATGCATGTGTGGAAAAAAATTAAATTAGTGACCCACATGTTTTTTTAAACATATACTCTTAATAAAAATTGACTGTACTTTGTAGTACCGATGTCATGAAATTCAATCAAGGCCAATTTAAATGGGCCCAACAAATTTGTCCACAAGTTCTAATTTTTTTTTTCTGTGGGTTTGGTCAATGCATGTGTGGAAAAAATTAAATTAGTGACCCACTTGTTTTTTTAAAACTAAACACTTAAAATTGACTGTACTTTGTAGTACCAATGTCATGAAATTCAATCAAGGCCAATTTAAATGGGCTCAACAAATTTGTCCACAAGTTCTAATTTTTTTTTGGTTGTGGATTTGGTCAATGCATGTGTGGAAAAAATTAAATTAGTGACCCACATGTTTTTTAAAAACTAAACACTTAAAATTGACTGTACTTTGTAGTACCAATGTCATGAAATTCAATCAAGGCCAATTTAAATGGGCCCAACAAATTTGTCCACAAGTTCTAATTTTTTTTTGGTTGTGGATTTGGTCAATGCATGTGTGGAAAAAATTAAATTAGTGACCCACATGTTTTTTTAAACATAAACTCTTAATAAAAATTGACTGTACTTTGTAGTACCGATGTCATGAAATTCAATCAAGGCCAATTTAAATGGGCCCAACAAATTTGTCCACAAGTTCTAATTTTTTTTCGTTGTGGATTTGGTCAATGCATTTGTGGAAAAAATTAAATTAGTGACCCACCTGTTTTTTAAAAACTAAACTCTTACAATTGACTGTACTTTGTAGTACCAATGTCATGAAATTCAATCAAGGCCAATTTAAATGGGCTCAACAAATTTGTCCACAAGTTCTAATTTTTTTTTGGTTGTGTATTTGGTCAATGCATGTGTGGAAAAAATTAAATTAGTGACCCACATGTTTTTTTAAAACTAAACACTTAAAATTGACTGTACTTTGTAGTACTAATGTCATGAAATTCAATCAAGGCCAATTTAAATGGGCCCAACAAATTTGTCCACAAGTTCTAATTTTTTTTTTCTGTGGGTTTGGTCAATGCATGTGTGGAAAAAATTAAATTAGTGACCCACATGTTTTTTAAAAACTAAACACTTAAAATTGACTGTACTTTGTAGTACCAATGTCATGAAATTCAATCAAGGCCAATTTAAATGGGCCCAACAAATTTGTCCACAAGTTCTAATTTTTTTTTGGTTGTGGATTTGGTCAATGCATGTGTGGAAAAAATTAAATTAGTGACCCACATGTTTTTTTAAACATAAACTCTTAATAAAAATTGACTGTACTTTGTAGTACCGATGTCATGAAATTCAATCAAGGCCAATTTAAATGGGCCCAACAAATTTGTCCACAAGTTCTAATTTTTTTTGGTTGTGGATTTGGTCAATGCATGTGTGGAAAAAATTAAATTAGTGACCCACCTGTTTTTTAAAAACTAAACTCTTACAATTGACTGTACTTTGTAGTACCAATGTCATGAAATTCAATCAAGGCCAATTTAAATGGGCCCAACAAATTTGTCCACAAGTTCTAATTTTTTTTTGGTTGTGTATTTGGTCAATGCATGTGTGGAAAAAATTAAATTAGTGACCCACATGTTTTTTTAAAACTAAACACTTAAAATTGACTGTACTTTGTAGTACTAATGTCATGAAATTCAATCAAGGCCAATTTAAATGGGCCCAACAAATTTGTCCACAAGTTCTAATTTTTTTTTTCTGTGGGTTTGGTCAATGCATGTGTGGAAAAAATTAAATTAGTGACCCACATGTTTTTTAAAAACTAAACTCTTAATATTGACTGTACTTTGTAGTACCAATGTCATGAAATTCAATCAAGGCCAATTTAAATGGGCTCAACAAATTTGTCCACAAGTTCTAATTTTTTTTTGGTTGTGGATTTGGTCAATGCATGTGTGGAAAAAATTAAATTAGTGACCCACATGTTTTTTAAAAGCTAAACACTTAAAATTGACTGTACTTTGTAGTACCAATGTCATGAAATTCAATCAAGGCCAATTTAAATGGGCCCAACAAATTTGTCCACAAGTTCTAATTTTTTTTTGGTTGTGGATTTGGTCAATGCATGTGTGGAAAAAATTAAATTAGTGACCCACATGTTTTTTTAAACATATACTCTTAATAAAAATTGACTGTACTTTGTAGTACCGATGTCATGAAATTCAATCAAGGCCAATTTAAATGGGCCCAACAAATTTGTCCACATGTTCTAATTTTTTTTCGGTTGTGGGTTTGGTCAATGCATGTGTGGAAAAAATTAAATTAGTGACCCACATGTTTTTTTAAAACTAAACACTTAAAATTGACTGTACTTTGTAGTACCAATGTCATGAAATTCAATCAAGGCCAATTTAAATGGGCCCAACAAATTTGTCCACAAGTTCTAATTTTATTTTGGTTGTGGATTTGGTCAATGCATGTGTGGAAAAAATTAAATTAGTGACCCACATGTTTTTTTAAATGTAAACTCTTAAAATTGACTGTACTTTGTAGTACCAATGTCATGAAATTCAATCAAGGCCAATTTAAATGGGCCCAACAAATTTGTCCACAAGTTCTAATTTTTTTTTGGTTGTGGATTTGGTCAATGCATGTGTGGAAAAAATTAAATTAGTGACCCACATGTTTTTTTAAACATAAACTCTTAATAAAAATTGACTGTACTTTGTAGTACCGATGTCATGAAATTCAATCAAGGCCAATTTAAATGGGCCCAACAAATTTGTCCACAAGTTCTAATTTTTTTTGGTTGTGGATTTGGTCAATGCATGTGTGGAAAAAATTAAATTAGTGACCCACCTGTTTTTTAAAAACTAAACTCTTACAATTGACTGTACTTTGTAGTACCAATGTCATGAAATTCAATCAAGGCCAATTTAAATGGGCTCAACAAATTTGTCCACAAGTTCTAATTTTTTTTTGGTTGTGTATTTGGTCAATGCATGTGTGGAAAAAATTAAATTAGTGACCCACATGTTTTTTTAAAACTAAACACTTAAAATTGACTGTACTTTGTAGTACTAATGTCATGAAATTCAATCAAGGCCAATTTAAATGGGCCCAACAAATTTGTCCACAAGTTCTAATTTTTTTTTTCTGTGGGTTTGGTCAATGCATGTGTGGAAAAAATTAAATTAGTGACCCACATGTTTTTTAAAAACTAAACTCTTAATATTGACTGTACTTTGTAGTACCAATGTCATGAAATTCAATCAAGGCCAATTTAAATGGGCTCAACAAATTTGTCCACAAGTTCTAATTTTTTTTTGGTTGTGGATTTGGTCAATGCATGTGTGGAAAAAATTAAATTAGTGACCCACATGTTTTTTTAAACATAAACTCTTAATAAAAATTGACTGTACTTTGTAGTACCGATGTCATGAAATTCAATCAAGGCCAATTTAAATGGGCCCAACAAATTTGTCCACAAGTTCTAATTTTTTTTTGGTTGTGGATTTGGTCAATGCATGTGTGGAAAAAATTAAATTAGTGACCCACATGTTTTTTTAAACATAAACTCTTAATAAAAATTGACTGTACTTTGTAGTACCGATGTCATGAAATTCAATCAAGGCCAATTTAAATGGGCCCAACAAATTTGTCCACAAGTTCTAATTTTTTTTGGTTGTGGATTTGGTCAATGCATGTGTGGAAAAAATTAAATTAGTGACCCACCTGTTTTTTAAAAACTAAACTCTTACAATTGACTGTACTTTGTAGTACCAATGTCATGAAATTCAATCAAGGCCAATTTAAATGGGCTCAACAAATTTGTCCACAAGTTCTAATTTTTTTTTGGTTGTGTATTTGGTCAATGCATGTGTGGAAAAAATTAAATTAGTGACCCACATGTTTTTTTAAAACTAAACACTTAAAATTGACTGTACTTTGTAGTACTAATGTCATGAAATTCAATCAAGGCCAATTTAAATGGGCCCAACAAATTTGTCCACAAGTTCTAATTTTTTTTGGTTGTGGATTTGGTCAATGCATGTGTGGAAAAAATTAAATTAGTGACCCACATGTTTTTTTAAACATATACTCTTAATAAAAATTGACTGTACTTTGTAGTACCGATGTCATGAAATTCAATCAAGGCCAATTTAAATGGGCCCAACAAATTTGTCCACATGTTCTAATTTTTTTTCGGTTGTGGGTTTGGTCAATGCATGTGTGGAAAAAATTTAATTAGTGACCCACATGTTTTTTTAAAACTAAACACTTAAAATTGACTGTACTTTGTAGTACTAATGTCATGAAATTCAATCAAGGCCAATTTAAATGGGCCCAACAAATTTGTCCACAAGTTCTAATTTTTTTTTTCTGTGGGTTTGGTCAATGCATGTGTGGAAAAAATTAAATTAGTGACCCACATGTTTTTTAAAAACTAAACTCTTAATATTGACTGTACTTTGTAGTACCAATGTCATGAAATTCAATCAAGGCCAATTTAAATGGGCTCAACAAATTTGTCCACAAGTTCTAATTTTTTTTTGGTTGTGGATTTGGTCAATGCATGTGTGGAAAAAATTAAATTAGTGACCCACATGTTTTTTTAAACATAAACTCTTAATAAAAATTGACTGTACTTTGTAGTACCGATGTCATGAAATTCAATCAAGGCCAATTTAAATGGGCCCAACAAATTTGTCCACAAGTTCTAATTTTTTTTTGGTTGTGGATTTGGTCAATGCATGTGTGGAAAAAATTAAATTAGTGACCCACATGTTTTTTTAAACATAAACTCTTAATAAAAATTGACTGTACTTTGTAGTACCGATGTCATGAAATTCAATCAAGGCCAATTTAAATGGGCCCAACAAATTTGTCCACAAGTTCTAATTTTTTTTGGTTGTGGATTTGGTCAATGCATGTGTGGAAAAAATTAAATTAGTGACCCACCTGTTTTTTAAAAACTAAACTCTTACAATTGACTGTACTTTGTAGTACCAATGTCATGAAATTCAATCAAGGCCAATTTAAATGGGCTCAACAAATTTGTCCACAAGTTCTAATTTTTTTTTGGTTGTGTATTTGGTCAATGCATGTGTGGAAAAAATTAAATTAGTGACCCACATGTTTTTTTAAAACTAAACACTTAAAATTGACTGTACTTTGTAGTACTAATGTCATGAAATTCAATCAAGGCCAATTTAAATGGGCCCAACAAATTTGTCCACAAGTTCTAATTTTTTTTTTCTGTGGGTTTGGTCAATGCATGTGTGGAAAAAATTAAATTAGTGACCCACATGTTTTTTAAAAACTAAACTCTTAATATTGACTGTACTTTGTAGTACCAATGTCATGAAATTCAATCAAGGCCAATTTAAATGGGCTCAACAAATTTGTCCACAAGTTCTAATTTTTTTTTGGTTGTGGATTTGGTCAATGCATGTGTGGAAAAAATTAAATTAGTGACCCACATGTTTTTTTAAACATAAACTCTTAATAAAAATTGACTGTACTTTGTAGTACCGATGTCATGAAATTCAATCAAGGCCAATTTAAATGGGCCCAACAAATTTGTCCACAAGTTCTAATTTTTTTTTGGTTGTGGATTTGGTCAATGCATGTGTGGAAAAAATTAAATTAGTGACCCACATGTTTTTTTAAACATAAACTCTTAATAAAAATTGACTGTACTTTGTAGTACCGATGTCATGAAATTCAATCAAGGCCAATTTAAATGGGCCCAACAAATTTGTCCACAAGTTCTAATTTTTTTTGGTTGTGGATTTGGTCAATGCATGTGTGGAAAAAATTAAATTAGTGACCCACCTGTTTTTTAAAAACTAAACTCTTACAATTGACTGTACTTTGTAGTACCAATGTCATGAAATTCAATCAAGGCCAATTTAAATGGGCTCAACAAATTTGTCCACAAGTTCTAATTTTTTTTTGGTTGTGTATTTGGTCAATGCATGTGTGGAAAAAATTAAATTAGTGACCCACATGTTTTTTTAAAACTAAACACTTAAAATTGACTGTACTTTGTAGTACTAATGTCATGAAATTCAATCAAGGCCAATTTAAATGGGCCCAACAAATTTGTCCACAAGTTCTAATTTTTTTTTTCTGTGGGTTTGGTCAATGCATGTGTGGAAAAAATTAAATTAGTGACCCACATGTTTTTTAAAAACTAAACTCTTAATATTGACTGTACTTTGTAGTACCAATGTCATGAAATTCAATCAAGGCCAATTTAAATGGGCTCAACAAATTTGTCCACAAGTTCTAATTTTTTTTTGGTTGTGGATTTGGTCAATGCATGTGTGGAAAAAATTAAATTAGTGACCCACATGTTTTTTAAAAACTAAACACTTAAAATTGACTGTACTTTGTAGTACCAATGTCATGAAATTCAATCAAGGCCAATTTAAATGGGCCCAACAAATTTGTCCACAAGTTCTAATTTTATTTTGGTTGTGGATTTGGTCAATGCATGTGTGGAAAAAATTAAATTAGTGACCCACATGTTTTTTTAAACATATACTCTTAATAAAAATTGACTGTACTTTGTAGTACCGATGTCATGAAATTCAATCAAGGCCAATTTAAATGGGCCCAACAAATTTGTCCACATGTTCTAATTTTTTTTCGGTTGTGGGTTTGGTCAATGCATGTGTGGAAAAAATTTAATTAGTGACCCACATGTTTTTTTAAAACTAAACACTTAAAATTGACTGTACTTTGTAGTACCAATGTCATGAAATTCAATCAAGGCCAATTTAAATGGGCCCAACAAATTTGTCCACAAGTTCTAATTTTATTTTGGTTGTGGATTTGGTCAATGCATGTGTGGAAAAAATTAAATTAGTGACCCACATGTTTTTTTAAATGTAAACTCTTAAAATTGACTATACTTTGTAGTACCAATGTCATGAAATTCAATCAAGGCCAATTTAAATGGGCCCAACAAATTTGTCCACAAGTTCTAATTTTTTTTTTGTTGTAGGTATGGTCAATGCATGTGTGGAAAAAATTAAATTAGTGACCCACATGTTTTTTTAAAACTAAACACTTAAAAATTGACTGTACTTTGTAGTACCAATGTCATGAAATTCAATCAAGGCCAATTTAAATGGGCCCAACAAATTTGTCCACAAGTTCTAATTTTTTTTTTCTGTGGGTTTGGTCAATGCATGTGTGGAAAAAATTAAATTAGTGACACACCTGTTTTTTAAAAACTAAACACTTAAAATTGACTGTACTTTGTAGTACCAATGTCATGAAATTCAATCAAGGCCAATTTAAATGGGCCCAACAAATTTGTCCACAAGTTCTAATTTTTTTTTGGTTGTGGATTTGGTCAATGCATGTGTGGAAAAAATTAAATTAGTGACCCACATGTTTTTTTAAACATAAACTCTTAATAAAAATTGACTGTACTTTGTAGTACCGATGTCATGAAATTCAATAAAGGCCAATTTAAATGGGCCCAACAAATTTGTCCACAAGTTCTAATTTTTTTTGGTTGTGGATTTGGTCAATGCATGTGTGGAAAAAATTAAATTAGTGACCCACCTGTTTTTTAAAAACTAAACTCTTAAAATTGACTGTACTTTGTAGTACCAATGTCATGAAATTCAATCAAGGCCAATTTAAATGGGCCCAACAAATTTGTCCACAAGTTCTAATTTTTTTTTGGTTGTGGATTTGGTCAATGCATGTGTGGAAAAAATTAAATTAGTGACCCACATGTTTTTTTAAACATAAACTCTTAATAAAAATTGACTGTACTTTGTAGTACCGATGTCATGAAATTCAATCAAGGCCAATTTAAATGGGCCCAACAAATTTGTCCACAAGTTCTAATTTTTTTTGGTTGTGGATTTGGTCAATGCATGTGTGGAAAAAATTAAATTAGTGACCCACCTGTTTTTTAAAAACTAAACTCTTAAAATTGACTGTACTTTGTAGTACCAATGTCATGAAATTCAATCAAGGCCAATTTAAATGGGCCCAACAAATTTGTCCACAAGTTCTAATTTTTTTTGGTTGTGGATTTGGTCAATGCATGTGTGGAAAAAATTAAATTAGTGACCCACCTGTTTTTTAAAAACTAAACTCTTAAAATTGACTGTACTTTGTAGTACCAATGTCATGAAATTCAATCAAGGCCAATTTAAATGGGCCCAACAAATTTGTCCACAAGTTCTAATTTTTTTTTGGTTGTGGATTTGGTCAATGCATGTGTGGAAAAAATTAAATTAGTGACCCACATGTTTTTTTAAACATAAACTCTTAATAAAAATTGACTGTACTTTGTAGTACCGATGTCATGAAATTCAATCAAGGCCAATTTAAATGGGCCCAACAAATTTGTCCACAAGTTCTAATTTTTTTTTGGTTGTGGATTTGGTCAATGCATGTGTGGAAAAAATTAAATTAGTGACCCACATGTTTTTTTAAACATAAACTCTTAATAAAAATTGACTGTACTTTGTAGTACCGATGTCATGAAATTCAATCAAGGCCAATTTAAATGGGCCCAACAAATTTGTCCACAAGTTCTAATTTTTTTTGGTTGTGGATTTGGTCAATGCATGTGTGGAAAAAATTAAATTAGTGACCCACCTGTTTTTTAAAAACTAAACTCTTAAAATTGACTGTACTTTGTAGTACCAATGTCATGAAATTCAATCAAGGCCAATTTAAATGGGCCCAACAAATTTGTCCACAAGTTCTAATTTTTTTTTGGTTGTGGATTTGGTCAATGCATGTGTGGAAAAAATTAAATTAGTGACCCACATGTTTTTTTAAAACTAAACACTTAAAATTGACTGTACTTTGTAGTACTAATGTCATGAAATTCAATCAAGGCCAATTTAAATGGGCCCAACAAATTTGTCCACAAGTTCTAATTTTTTTTTTCTGTGGGTTTGGTCAATGCATGTGTGGAAAAAATTAAATTAGTGACCCACATGTTTTTTAAAAACTAAACTCTTAATATTGACTGTACTTTGTAGTACCAATGTCATGAAATTCAATCAAGGCCAATTTAAATGGGCTCAACAAATTTGTCCACAAGTTCTAATTTTTTTTTGGTTGTGGATTTGGTCAATGCATGTGTGGAAAAAATTAAATTAGTGACCCACCTGTTTTTTAAAAACTAAACACTTAAAATTGACTGTACTTTGTAGTACCAATGTCATGAAATTCAATCAAGGCCAATTTAAATGGGCCCAACAAATTTGTCCACAAGTTCTAATTTTTTTTTGGTTGTGGATTTGGTCAATGCATGTGTGGAAAAAATTAAATTAGTGACCCACATGTTTTTTTAAACATATACTCTTAATAAAAATTGACTGTACTTTGTAGTACCGATGTCATGAAATTCAATCAAGGCCAATTTAAATGGGCCCGACAAATTTGTCCACATGTTCTAATTTTTTTTCGGTTTTGGGTTTGGTCAATGCATGTGTGGAAAAAATTAAATTAGTGACCCACATGTTTTTTTAAAACTAAACACTTAAAATTGACTGTACTTTGTAATACCAATGTCATGAAATTCAATCAAGGCCAATTTAAATGGGCCCAACAAATTTGTCCACAAGTTCTAATTTTTTTTTGGTTGTGGATTTGGTCAATGCATGTGTGCAAAAAATAAAATTAGTGACCCACATGTTTTTTTAAATGTAAACTCTTAATAAAAATTGACTATACTTTGTAGTACCAATGTCATGAAATTCAATCAAGGCCAATTTAAATGGGCCCAACAAATTTGTCCACAAGTTCTAATTTTTTTTTGGTTGTAGGTATGGTCAATGCATGTGTGGAAAAAATTAAATTAGTGACCCACATGTTTTTTTAAAACTAAACACTTAAAAATTGACTGAACTTTGTAGTACCAATGTCATGAAATTGAATCAAGGCCAATTGAAATGGGCCCAACAAATTTGTCCACAAGTTCTAATTTTTTTTTTCTGTGGGTTTGGTCAATGCATGTGTGGAAAAAATTAAATTAGTGACACACCTGTTTTTTATAAACTAAACTCTTAAAATTGACTGTACTTTGTAGTACCAATGTCATGAAATTCAATCAAGGCCAATTTAAATGGGCTCAACAAATTTGTCCACAAGTTCTAATTTTTTTTTGGTTGTGGATTTGGTCAATGTATGTGTGGAAAAAATTAAATTAGTGACCGACATGTTTTTTTAAAACTAAACACTTAAAATTGACTGTACTTTGTAGTACCAATGTCATGAAATTCAATCAAGGCCAATTTAAATGGGCCCAACAAATTTGTCCACAAGTTCTAATTTTTTTTTTTTGTGGGTTTGGTCAATGCATGTGTGGAAAAAATTTAATTAGTGACCCACTTGTTTTTTTAAACATAAACTCTTAATAAAAATTGACTGTACTTTGTAGTACCGATGTCATGAAATTCAATCAAGGCCAATTTAAATGGGCCCAACAAATTTGTCCACAAGTTCTAATTTTTTTTTTGTTGTAGGTATGGTCAATGCATGTGTGGAAAAAATTAAATTAGTGACCCACCTGTTTTTTAAAAACTAATCTCTTAAAATTGACTGTACTTTGTTGTACCAATGTCATGAAATTCAATCAAGGCCAATTTAAAAGGGCTCAACAAATTTGTCCACAAGTTCTAATTTTTTTTTGGTTGTGGGTTTGGTCAATGCATGTGTGGGAAAAATTAAATTAGTGACCGACATGTTTTTTTAAACATAAACTCTTAATAAAAATTGACTGTACTTTGTAGTACCGATGTCATGAAATTCAATCAAGGCCAATTTAAATGGGCGCAACAAATTTGTCCACAAGTTCTAATTTTTTTTTGGTTGTGGGTTTGGTCAATGCATGTGTGGAAAAAATTAAATTAGTGACCCACATGTTTTTTTAAACATAAACTCTTAATAAAAATTGACTGTACTTTGTAGTACCGATGTCATGAAATTCAATCAAGGCCAATTTAAATGGGCCCAACAAATTTGTCCACAAGTTCTAATTTTTTTTTTGTTGTAGGTATGGTCAATGCATGTGTGGAAAAAATTAAATTAGTGACCCACCTGTTTTTTAAAAACTAAACTCTTAAAATTGACTGTACTTTGTAGTACCAATGTCATGAAATTCAATCAAGGCCAATTTAAATGGGTTCAACAAATTTGTCCACAAGTTCTAATTTTTTTTTGGTTGTGGGTTTGGTCAATGCATGTGTGGAAAAAATTAAATTAGTGACCCACCTGTTTTTTAAAAACTAATCTCTCAAAATTGACTGTACTTTGTAGTACCGATGTCATGAAATTCAATCAAGGCCAATTTAAATGGGCCCAACAAATTTGTCCACAAGTTCTAATTTTTTTTTTGTTGTAGGTATGGTCAATGCATGTGTGGAAAAAATTAAATTAGTGACCCACCTGTTTTTTAAAGACTAAACTCTTAAAATTGACTGTACTTTGTAGTACCAATGTCATGAAATTCAATCAAGGCCAATTTAAATGGGTTCAACAAATTTGTCCAGAAGTTCTAATTTTTTTTTGGTTGTGGGTTTGGTCAATGCATGTGTGGGAAAAATTAAATTAGTGACCCACATGTTTTTTTAAACATAAACTCTTAATAAAAATTGACTGTACTTTGTAGTACCGATGTCATGAAATTCAATCAAGGCCAATTTAAATGGGCCCAACAAATTTGTCCACAAGTTCTAATTTTTTTTTTGTTGTAGGTATGGTTAATGCATGTGTGGAAAAAATTAAATTAGTGACCCACCTGTTTTTTAAAAACTAAACTCTTAAAATTGACTGTACTTTGTAGTAGTGATGTCATGAAATTCAATCAAGGCCAATTTAAATGGGTTCAACAAATTTGTCCAGAAGTTCTAATTTTTTTTGGTTGTGGGTTTGGTCAATGCATGTGTGGGAAAAATTAAATTAGTGACCCACATGTTTTTTTAAACATAAACTCTTAATAAAAATTGACTGTACTTTGTAGTACCAATGTCATGAAATTCAATCAAGGCCAATTTAAATGGGCCCAACAAATTTGTCCACAAGTTCTAATTTTTTTTTTGTTGTGGGTTTGGTCAGTGCATGTGTGGAAAAAATTAAATTAGTGACCCACATGTTTTTTTAAATATAAACTCTTAATAAAAATTGACTGTACTTTGTAGTACCGATGTCATGAAATTCAATCAAGGCCAATTTAAATGCGCCCAACAAATTTGTCCACAAGTTCTAATTTTTTTTTTGTTGTAGGTATGGTCAATGCATGTGTGGAAAAAATTAAATTAGTGACCCACCTGTTTTTTAAAAACTAAACTCTTAAAATTGACTGTACTTTGTAGTACCAATGTCATGAAATTCAATCAAGGCCAATTTAAATGGGTTCAACAAATTTGTCCACAAGTTCTAATTTTTTTTTGGTTGTGGGTTTGGTCAATGCATGTGTGGGAAAAATTAAATTAGTGACCCACATGTTTTTTTAAACATAAACTCTTAATAAAAATTGACTGTACTTTGTAGTACCAATGTCATGAAATTCAATCAAGGCCAATTTAAATGGGCCCAACAAATTTGTCCACAAGTTCTAATTTTTTTTTTGTTGTGGGTTTGGTCAATGCATGTGTGGAAAAAATTAAATTAGTGACCCACATGTTTTTTTAAACATAAACTCTTAATAAAAATTGACTGTACTTTGTAGTACCGATGTCATGAAATTCAATCAAGGCCAATTTAAATGCGCCCAACAAATTTGTCCACAAGTTCTAATTTTTTTTTTGTTGTAGGTATGGTCAATGCATGTGTGGAAAAAATTAAATTAGTGACCCACCTGTTTTTTAAAAACTAAACTCTTAAAATTGACTGTACTTTGTAGTACCAATGTCATGAAATTCAATCAAGGCCAATTTAAATGGGTTCAACAAATTTGTCCACAAGTTCTAATTTTTTTTTGGTTGTGGGTTTGGTCAATGCATGTGTGGGAAAAATTAAATTAGTGACCCACATGTTTTTTTAAACATAAACTCTTAATAAAAATTGACTGTACTTTGTAGTACCGATGTCATGAAATTCAATCAAGGCCAATTTAAATGGGCGCAACAAATTTGTCCACAAGTTCTAATTTTTTTTTGGTTGTGGGTTTGGTCAATGCATGTGTGGAAAAAATTAAATTAGTGACCCACATGTTTTTTTAAACATAAACTCTTAATAAAAATTGACTGTACTTTGTAGTACCGATGTCATGAAATTCAATCAAGGCCAATTTAAATGGGCCCAACAAATTTGTCCACAAGTTCTAATTTTTTTTTTGTTGTAGGTATGGTCAATGCATGTGTGGAAAAAATTAAATTAGTGACCCACCTGTTTTTTAAAAACTAAACTCTTAAAATTGACTGTACTTTGTAGTACCGATGTCATGAAATTCAATCAAGGCCAATTTAAATGGGCCCAACAAATTTGTCCACAAGTTCTAATTTTTTTTTTGTTGTAGGTATGGTCAATGCATGTGTGGAAAAAATTAAATTAGTGACCCACCTGTTTTTTAAAAACTAAACTCTTAAAATTGACTGTACTTTGTAGTACCAATGTCATGAAATTCAATCAAGGCCAATTTAAATGGGTTCAACAAATTTGTCCACAAGTTCTAATTTTTTTTTGGTTGTGGGTTTGGTCAATGCATGTGTGGGAAAAATTAAATTAGTGACTCACATGTTTTTTTAAACATAAACTCTTAATAAAAATTGACTGTACTTTGTAGTACCGATGTCATGAAATTCAATAAAGGCCAATTTAAATGGGCCCAACAAATTTGTCCACAAGTTCTAATTTTTTTTTTGTTGTAGGTATGGTCAATGCATGTGTGGAAAAAATTAAATTAGTGACCCACCTGTTTTTTAAAAACTAATCTCTTAAAATTGACTGTACTTTGTAGTACCAATGTCATGAAATTCAATCAAGGCCAATTTAAATGGGTTCAACAAATTTGTCCACAAGTTCTAATTTTTTTTTGGTTGTGGGTTTGGTCAATGCATGTGTGGGAAAAATTAAATTAGTGACCCACATGTTTTTTTAAACATAAACTCTTAATAAAAATTGACTGTACTTTGTAGTACCGATGTCATGAAATTCAATCAAGGCCAATTTAAATGGGCGCAACAAATTTGTCCACAAGTTCTAATTTTTTTTTGGTTGTGGGTTTGGTCAATGCATGTGTGGAAAAAATTAAATTAGTGACCCACATGTTTTTTTAAACATAAACTCTTAATAAAAATTGACTGTACTTTGTAGTACCGATGTCATGAAATTCAATCAAGGCCAATTTAAATGGGCCCAACAAATTTGTCCACAAGTTCTAATTTTTTTTTTGTTGTAGGTATGGTCAATGCATGTGTGGAAAAAATTAAATTAGTGACCCACCTGTTTTTTAAAAACTAAACTCTTAAAATTGACTGTACTTTGTAGTACCAATGTCATGAAATTCAATCAAGGCCAATTTAAATGGGTTCAACAAATTTGTCCAGAAGTTCTAATTTTTTTTTGGTTGTGGGTTTGGTCAATGCATGTGTGGGAAAAATTAAATTAGTGACCCACATGTTTTTTTAAACATAAACTCTTAATAAAAATTGACTGTACTTTGTAGTACCGATGTCATGAAATTCAATCAAGGCCAATTTAAATGGGCCCAACAAATTTGTCCACAAGTTCTAATTTTTTTTTTGTTGTAGGTATGGTCAATGCATGTGTGGAAAAAATTAAATTAGTGACCCACCTGTTTTTTAAAAACTAAACTCTTAAAATTGACTGTACTTTGTAGTACCGATGTCATGAAATTCAATCAAGGCCAATTTAAATGGGTTCAACAAATTTGTCCACAAGTTCTAATTTTTTTTGGTTGTGGGTTTGGTCAATGCATGTGTGGGAAAAATTAAATTAGTGACCCACATGTTTTTTTAAACATAAACTCTTAATAAAAATTGACTGTACTTTGTAGTACCAATGTCATGAAATTCAATCAAGGCCAATTTAAATGGGCCCAACAAATTTGTCCACAAGTTCTAATTTTTTTTTTGTTGTGGGTTTGGTCAATGCATGTGTGGAAAAAATTAAATTAGTGACCCACATGTTTTTTTAAACATAAACTCTTAATAAAAATTGACTGTACTTTGTAGTACCGATGTCATGAAATTCAATCAAGGCCAATTTAAATGCGCCCAACAAATTTGTCCACAAGTTCTAATTTTTTTTTTGTTGTAGGTATGGTCAATGCATGTGTGGAAAAAATTAAATTAGTGACCCACCTGTTTTTTAAAAACTAAACTCTTAAAATTGACTGTACTTTGTAGTACCAATGTCATGAAATTCAATCAAGGCCAATTTAAATGGGTTCAACAAATTTGTCCACAAGTTCTAATTTTTTTTTGGTTGTGGGTTTGGTCAATGCATGTGTGGAAAAAATTAAATTAGTGACCCACATGTTTTTTTAAACTAAACACTTAAAATTGACTGTACTTTGTAGTACCAATGTCATGAAATTGAATCAAGGCCAATTTAAATGGGCCCAACAAATTTGTCCACAAGTTCTAATTTTTTTTTGGTTGTGGATTTGGTCAATGCATGTGTGCAAAAAATAAAATTAGTGACCCACATGTTTTTTTAAATGTAAACTCTTAATAAAAATTGACTATACTTTGTAGTACCAATGTCATGAAATTCAATCAAGGCCAATTTAAATGGGCCCAACAAATTTGTCCACAAGTTCTAATTTTTTTTTGGTTGTAGGTATGGTCAATGCATGTGTGGAAAAAATTAAATTAGTGACCCACATGTTTTTTTAAAACTAAACACTTAAAAATTGACTGAACTTTGTAGTACCAATGTCATGAAATTGAATCAAGGCCAATTGAAATGGGCCCAACAAATTTGTCCACAAGTTCTAATTTTTTTTTTCTGTGGGTTTGGTCAATGCATGTGTGGAAAAAATTAAATTAGTGACACACCTGTTTTTTATAAACTAAACTCTTAAAATTGACTGTACTTTGTAGTACCAATGTCATGAAATTCAATCAAGGCCAATTTAAATGGGCTCAACAAATTTGTCCACAAGTTCTAATTTTTTTTTGGTTGTGGATTTGGTCAATGCATGTGTGGAAAAAATTAAATTAGTGACCGACATGTTTTTTTAAAACTAAACACTTAAAATTGACTGTACTTTGTAGTACCAATGTCATGAAATTCAATCAAGGCCAATTTAAATGGGCCCAACAAATTTGTCCACAAGTTCTAATTTTTTTTTTTTGTGGGTTTGGTCAATGCATGTGTGGAAAAAATTAAATTAGTGACCCACTTGTTTTTTTAAACATAAACTCTTAATAAAAATTGACTGTACTTTGTAGTACCGATGTCATGAAATTCAATCAAGGCCAATTTAAATGGGCCCAACAGATTTCTCGACAAGTTCTAATTTTTTTTTTTTTGTGGGTTTGGTCAATGCATGTGTGGAAAAAATTAAATTAGTGACCCACTTGTTTTTTTAAACATAAACTCTTAATAAAAATTGACTGTACTTTGTAGTACCGATGTCATGAAATTCAATCAAGGCCAATTTAAATGGGCCCAACAAATTTGTCCACAAGTTCTAATTTTTTTTTTGTTGTAGGTATGGTCAATGCATGTGTGGAAAAAATTAAATTAGTGACCCACCTGTTTTTTAAAAACTAATCTCTTAAAATTGACTGTACTTTGTTGTACCAATGTCATGAAATTCAATCAAGGCCAATTTAAAAGGGCTCAACAAATTTGTCCACAAGTTCTAATTTTTTTTTGGTTGTGGGTTTGGTCAATGCATGTGTGGGAAAAATTAAATTAGTGACCGACATGTTTTTTTAAACATAAACTCTTAATAAAAATTGACTGTACTTTGTAGTACCGATGTCATGAAATTCAATCAAGGCCAATTTAAATGGGCGCAACAAATTTGTCCACAAGTTCTAATTTTTTTTTGGTTGTGGGTTTGGTCAATGCATGTGTGGAAAAAATTAAATTAGTGACCCACATGTTTTTTTAAACATAAACTCTTAATAAAAATTGACTGTACTTTGTAGTACCGATGTCATGAAATTCAATCAAGGCCAATTTAAATGGGCGCAACAAATTTGTCCACAAGTTCTAATTTTTTTTTGGTTGTGGGTTTGGTCAATGCATGTGTGGAAAAAATTAAATTAGTGACCCACATGTTTTTTTAAACATAAACTCTTAATAAAAATTGACTGTACTTTGTAGTACCGATGTCATGAAATTCAATCAAGGCCAATTTAAATGGGCGCAACAAATTTGTCCACAAGTTCTAATTTTTTTTTGGTTGTGGGTTTGGTCAATGCATGTGTGGAAAAAATTAAATTAGTGACCCACATGTTTTTTTAAACATAAACTCTTAATAAAAATTGACTGTACTTTGTAGTACCGATGTCATGAAATTCAATCAAGGCCAATTTAAATGGGCCCAACAAATTTGTCCACAAGTTCTAATTTTTTTTTTGTTGTAGGTATGGTCAATGCATGTGTGGAAAAAATTAAATTAGTGACCCACCTGTTTTTTAAAAACTAAACTCTTAAAATTGACTGTACTTTGTAGTACCAATGTCATGAAATTCAATCAAGGCCAATTTAAATGGGTTCAACAAATTTGTCCAGAAGTTCTAATTTTTTTTTGGTTGTGGGTTTGGTCAATGCATGTGTGGGAAAAATTAAATTAGTGACCCACATGTTTTTTTAAACATAAACTCTTAATAAAAATTGACTGTACTTTGTAGTACCGATGTCATGAAATTCAATCAAGGCCAATTTAAATGGGCCCAACAAATTTGTCCACAAGTTCTAATTTTTTTTTTGTTGTAGGTATGGTCAATGCATGTGTGGAAAAAATTAAATTAGTGACCCACCTGTTTTTTAAAAACTAAACTCTTAAAATTGACTGTACTTTGTAGTACCGATGTCATGAAATTCAATCAAGGCCAATTTAAATGGGTTCAACAAATTTGTCCACAAGTTCTAATTTTTTTTGGTTGTGGGTTTGGTCAATGCATGTGTGGGAAAAATTAAATTAGTGACCCACATGTTTTTTTAAACATAAACTCTTAATAAAAATTGACTGTACTTTGTAGTACCAATGTCATGAAATTCAATCAAGGCCAATTTAAATGGGCCCAACAAATTTGTCCACAAGTTCTAATTTTTTTTTTGTTGTGGGTTTGGTCAATGCATGTGTGGAAAAAATTAAATTAGTGACCCACATGTTTTTTTAAACATAAACTCTTAATAAAAATTGACTGTACTTTGTAGTACCAATGTCATGAAATTCAATCAAGGCCAATTTAAATGGGTTCAACAAATTTGTCCACAAGTTCTAATTTTTTTTTGGTTGTGGGTTTGGTCAATGCATGTGTGGGAAAAATTAAATTAGTGACTCACATGTTTTTTTAAACATAAACTCTTAATAAAAATTGACTGTACTTTGTAGTACCAATGTCATGAAATTCAATCAAGGCCAATTTAAATGGGCGCAACAAATTTGTCCACAAGTTCTAATTTTTTTTTGGTTGTGGGTTTGGTCAATGCATGTGTGGGAAAAATTAAATTAGTGACTCACATGTTTTTTTAAACATAAACTCTTAATAAAAATTGACTGTACTTTGTAGTACCGATGTCATGAAATTCAATAAAGGCCAATTTAAATGGGCCCAACAAATTTGTCCACAAGTTCTAATTTTTTTTTTGTTGTAGGTATGGTCAATGCATGTGTGGAAAAAATTAAATTAGTGACCCACCTGTTTTTTAAAAACTAATCTCTTAAAATTGACTGTACTTTGTAGTACCAATGTCATGAAATTCAATCAAGGCCAATTTAAATGGGTTCAACAAATTTGTCCACAAGTTCTAATTTTTTTTTGGTTGTGGGTTTGGTCAATGCATGTGTGGGAAAAATTAAATTAGTGACCCACATGTTTTTTTAAACATAAACTCTTAATAAAAATTGACTGTACTTTGTAGTACCGATGTCATGAAATTCAATCAAGGCCAATTTAAATGGGCGCAACAAATTTGTTCACAAGTTCTAATTTTTTTTTGGTTGTGGGTTTGGTCAATGCATGTGTGGAAAAAATTAAATTAGTGACCCACATGTTTTTTTAAACATAAACTCTTAATAAAAATTGACTGTACTTTGTAGTACCGATGTCATGAAATTCAATCAAGGCCAATTTAAATGGGCCCAACAAATTTGTCCACAAGTTCTAATTTTTTTTTTGTTGTAGGTATGGTCAATGCATGTGTGGAAAAAATTAAATTAGTGACCCACCTGTTTTTTAAAAACTAAACTCTTAAAATTGACTGTACTTTGTAGTACCAATGTCATGAAATTCAATCAAGGCCAATTTAAATGGGTTCAACAAATTTGTCCAGAAGTTCTAATTTTTTTTTGGTTGTGGGTTTGGTCAATGCATGTGTGGGAAAAATTAAATTAGTGACCCACATGTTTTTTTAAACATAAACTCTTAATAAAAATTGACTGTACTTTGTAGTACCGATGTCATGAAATTCAATCAAGGCCAATTTAAATGGGCCCAACAAATTTGTCCACAAGTTCTAATTTTTTTTTTGTTGTAGGTATGGTCAATGCATGTGTGGAAAAAATTAAATTAGTGACCCACCTGTTTTTTAAAAACTAAACTCTTAAAATTGACTGTACTTTGTAGTACCGATGTCATGAAATTCAATCAAGGCCAATTTAAATGGGTTCAACAAATTTGTCCACAAGTTCTAATTTTTTTTGGTTGTGGGTTTGGTCAATGCATGTGTGGGAAAAATTAAATTAGTGACCCACATGTTTTTTTAAACATAAACTCTTAATAAAAATTGACTGTACTTTGTAGTACCAATGTCATGAAATTCAATCAAGGCCAATTTAAATGGGCCCAACAAATTTGTCCACAAGTTCTAATTTTTTTTTTGTTGTGGGTTTGGTCAATGCATGTGTGGAAAAAATTAAATTAGTGACCCACATGTTTTTTTAAACATAAACTCTTAATAAAAATTGACTGTACTTTGTAGTACCGATGTCATGAAATTCAATCAAGGCCAATTTAAATGCGCCCAACAAATTTGTCCACAAGTTCTAATTTTTTTTTTGTTGTAGGTATGGTCAATGCATGTGTGGAAAAAATTAAATTAGTGACCCACCTGTTTTTTAAAAACTAAACTCTTAAAATTGACTGTACTTTGTAGTACCAATGTCATGAAATTCAATCAAGGCCAATTTAAATGGGTTCAACAAATTTGTCCACAAGTTCTAATTTTTTTTTGGTTGTGGGTTTGGTCAATGCATGTGTGGAAAAAATTAAATTAGTGACCCACATGTTTTTTTAAACTAAACACTTAAAATTGACTGTACTTTGTAGTACCAATGTCATGAAATTGAATCAAGGCCAATTTAAATGGGCCCAACAAATTTGTCCACAAGTTCTAATTTTTTTTTGGTTGTGGATTTGGTCAATGCATGTGTGGAAAAAATTAAATTAGTGATCCACATGTTTTTTTAAACGTAAACTCTTAATAAAAATTGACTGTACTTTGTAGTACCGATGTCATGAAATTGAATCAAGGCCAATTTAAATGGGCCCAGCAAATTTGTCCACAAGTTCTAATGTTTTTTTGGTTGTGGATTTGGTCAATGCATGTGTGGAAAAAATTAAATTAGTGACCCACATGTTTTTTTAAACGTAAACTCTTAAAATTGACTGTACTTTGTAGTACCAATGTTATGAAATTTAATCAAGGCCAATTTAAATGGGCCCAATAAATTTGTCCTCACGGTCTAATTTTTTTGTGGTTGTGGATTTGGTCAATGCATGTGTGGAAGAAATTAAATTAGTGACCCACATGTTTTTTTAAACGTAAACTCTTAAAATTGACTGTACTTTGTAGTACCAATGTCATGAAATTGAATCAAGGCCAATTTAAATGGGCCCAACAAATTTGTCCACAAGTTTCAAATTGTTTTTGGATGTGGATTTGGTCAATGGATTTGGAAAAACATTACATACTACTAACCATGATCATTAAGTAGATTTACTTTGACCTCAACAATATTTAGTAAACATTTGTTTGGTTCAATGCCACTATATTCATAGTACACTATGAATATCATCACTAGTACCTTGAATTACAATGCTTGATTGTGAAGTGTGTTAAGATATTTATTGTGAAGCGTTATTCGCTTAATGGGAGTTTGTAGTGACCTTAAATTATAATTATGGGTACCAACATCATAATGACTGAGGCTAGTAAATTGAATTCATGATGAAGCATTATTTATTTTAAGCGATTTGTGGTGAAACTACATCATAATTATGACTCTCAACATCACAATTGATGCTAAAGCTACTACTAAATACATTCATTATACTCTGGTTGAAACAATTTCAATCTATTATAATGAATGTCACATGAAACTAGAAATTGTTAAATATGATGATGTATAGTTCAAGTGATTTAGAACTTGTGGACAAATTTTTTGAGCCCATCTAAATTGGCCTTGATTGAATTTCATGATGTTGGTACTACAAAGTACAGTCAATTTTAAGAGTTTAGGTTTAAAAAAACATGTGGGTCACTAATTTAATTTTTTCCACATATGCATTGACCAAATCCACAACCAAAAAAAAATTAGAACTTGTGGACAAATTTGTTGGGCCCATTTAAATTGGCCTTGATTGAATTTCATGACATTGGTACTACAAAGTACAGTCAATTTTAAGAGTTTACATTTAAAAAAACATGTGGGTCACTAATTTAATTTTTTCACACATGCATTGACCAAACCCACAACCAAAAAAAAATTAGAAACTTGTGGACAAATTTGTTGGGCCCATTTAAATTGGCCTTGATTGAGAAATATGTGCGTCACTTATTTATTTTTTTAAACCTGGACTGTCCGAGAAAGTTGAAAAAAAACGGCAATGGAAGTGCAAATGGAAAAAGAAATTAACATAGAAGTTGGAAACGCCCTCTTTGATGATAACCCATGGGCACCTCTTTAAAAAAATAATGTAACTGAATTTTTCCACGTGGACCAAGTTCATGCAAAAATGGCCGGGGTTGTACTTTGTTTGGGAAAGTGAGAAAAAACATGCAAGGGAAGTACAAATGAGGAAGGTCAAATAGGTAGAAATTAGAATCATGCTCTTCAATGATAATCCAATAATCTATAATTGGGCACCTAACAAAGAAAATAATTTAATTTAACTTTTCTATGAGCCCTTCAGTTCATGCAGATATGGTTGAGCTTTGAATTTTGAAGTTCTTGTATGCATTACTCTTTTCACTTGACAGTTTTTCTACTGTTTTGAATTAGCACTTAATGAACCTTAAAATGAAAGTAAAACCGTGACGGCTATTTTGATTTTTGTTCATTTTCAAACAAAAAAATTCTTTTTTCTAAGAAATGGCCATAGATTGTACATTTCGAATCTATTTAGAACTTGTATTTTGTTGTTCGTTTTGAACTCCATATTTTCTGCTTTGGTTTGCATGGGTAAAAATTAGAACCTCTTCAAAGGCAAGGTTAAAAGAATTTAGGAATGGTAAATGTAATTTCCTTTCAAATTTTTTTGATGACTTGCTGGAGACAATTTATTTGAATTTAGGGCGTGGATTTGAAGCCCTAAACCCTAAACCCTGAGACCGTGAACCCTTGAAATTGAAGGCAAAATGTTCCCATCCTAAACCCTCAAATCTGCTGCAAGAAAAGGGACATTCTTTAAACATTCCAACATTATTAGGAATTTTTTAAAAACATACTTTTCATTCACTTTAGAAGAAGAACAATATTCTCGCCGACTAAAGGTGGGGAAGTTTGCAGTAAAGGCACTTTCTAGCCAAAATTAACATTATTCTAGTGTGTGCTATATATATGGCAAGCCGCGTTAGGTGCCACATGGTTAGTATAAGTAACGGAACCTTCATTTCCTAATAATGAACTTAGGTGCATTGTAAGGTCAACAATTGGGATCAAAATTTTGAAGTCAAAGTAGAAAAGGGTTTGGATAGTAGCTTCTGCTGTCCGCATTTGAAGACTACCAAAGGGGATATGCCACTACGGACTTTAAAAGTCAACACAAACTTAATGAAAAGTGTAGTGACCCCATTATTTTCGTGGGGCCAGCCACTAAATTCAGGATTGCATGTGGATATCGAAAGGTTTACGTGGCAAGGCCGTCGTGATTCTGGGGACACTTGATATTAGAATGTACGCCATTCAAAAATGAGAACTGACTTCGCGCTCTTTCCTTCCCGCCGAGGAGTTGAGTGGACATCGGCAGTTTAGTTGCATTCCAGTCATTCCACCTTTCTCTTCAACTGCATCAACTTTGAGCTTTGTTGTTGTTCTCTGCGCTTTCAACTTGTTCTATTATGTCTTTAGAAGAGTTTGATTAGTGTTGTTCCGCAATTGTATTGGTACAACGCCGGTTGTTGCCCATTGTATTGCTCAAGCAGGAGATCCATCGCATAGGAATTACAGTAAGCTACTCCGACCCCTTTGAAAACATGAGAATTCTCCATTTACCAGCTTCTAGGATCTGTCATTCCAGCCTCTGGGTTTGCATAAGATCTTTCATTCCATGATTGGTAGTTGTTTTGCGTAGGTGCTCAATGATCTCCAGCACAGTTCACGTTGTGATTAGTCAGTCCGACTATTATCCATGAAATGTTTAAGTTCTCAATTCACTCGACGAGCACAGTCTGGAGAATGCGCAGAACTCTATATAAACTCCTCCGCGAAAGACGGACTTACTATAAATAGAAATTCCTTGACTACAATGAAAATGAAATGCACTTCAGCGCGACTCGCGCTGAAGTGCTTCTACCAGAGTTTCCATTGTCTTTGTGCAGACGGATCACCTAGACTCGCATTTAATTGATATTCATCCCTGATCGGGCTGAAGTGTATTCACAAAAGTAAAGGAATATGTAGTGTCGACACTTCAGCGCGACTCGCGCTGATGTGCACTGAAGTAAGCTGGTCTAAATCTGTATTCTATAAAATCGTTATGGAATATACTCTGGAGACACTCCAGATCTATCAGAGTTGAATTGCAATTCAGCGCGAGTCGCGCTGAAGTGTAGATATGCGCAGTTAAATGTATTTTGACGATATTACACCACGACTAATGCCTAATTACAATTCAGAGCGACTCGCGCTGAAGTGTCAGACTTATTGGATCTGAATTGCAATTCAGCGCGACTCGCGCTGAAGTGTACATACGCGTAGTGAAATGTATTTTGACAATATTCCACCACGACCAATGACTAATTGCAATTCAGCGCGACTCGCGCTGAAGTGTCGTCACGGAGGGAATGAAATATATTGTGACGGTATTCCAGTGCGAGTAATTCCGAATTGCAATTCAGCTCCCAAAGAATGAAATTCATTTTGATGCTATTTTAGCTCAATTGGCGCTGAATTCTCATCACGCAGAGAGTGGAATTAGTGACGACGTATGTCTACATCGTGGGTGCTAAATTGCAATTCAGAGTTCGTCGCGCTAAAGTGCAATCACCTATTGCATGAAATTGGTTGCGATGATATGTTAGTGTCCTGGGATCTGAAATACAATTCAGCGCCAGTCGTGCTGAATTACCATTCGGATATTACTGCCGCTCAGAAATACCAATACCATTTACTCCGTCAATCAGGTCGATTGGAGTATGATGCCAAACATTGACTTCAATACTGCTTTTTATTTGGTTTTCCAGATACGTGATATGACTTCATCTGCGACTTTTGACGACTTCATGGAATCCTCGGATGATGAATTTCCAGTTTTGGAAGGGATGAATGTAGGCATTCCTGAATGCGAAGGACTTCCGCGTCATCTTTGGAATACAAGATGTGTCACTCTTTACAATGAGGAGGGTCTACTTGTTGGCGAAGGGACTTGCCATAGTGTCAACTCAGACCTCGTGCTTGGAGCTAATGGTCCTCTTAGAGATACCCATGTAGCAGTTCACATCACCAAGACATTCTCAGAAGTGGATATCCCTGAGGAGCAGATTTACTATTTGGTTGCTTGGCCGATTAAACGAGTCCACTGTGCGGGAGCAAGTCTTCACGACCATGAGGCGCGAGACAAATTCAATCAGCTACAAGCCCGCCTCTTGAATCCACAACCTCTAGCATCTGTACGGCCATATTCAAGTATCCTTAGGAATCCACCTCGTGTGACCTCCCACAGATCTAAGGAACTCCTCACTCCAGAGTGCATCAACTTGGTGTCTATCAAAGTCTGTTGTTCCCAGAATTGTGTTCAACCGTTTCCAAGGGAGAAGATTCAGGCCTTCCGCGAGAGAATGTACTCCAATACATCATTCAAGTTCAGGTCACACATGAAGACTGATGTACACAGGTCAGTGCATCTTGATGCACGTGGGAGGAAGACAGTGACCGTTGAAGGCATCAACGTGTGCATGCGAGCATGGATGCATATTTCTGGGGTCCCGGAGGCTACATTCTATCGGTACCTCAAATATTGGAAGGACGAACGAGAGGCAAGAGACCATGGAAATGTAGGATTGGAGAAGCCGAGAAAGCACACTCAACAAGCAATTGCCACGCTAAAGTGCATCCTTGAAAAGGAGGCAGATCACATGCCACATCGTACTCGGACTTTGAAGTCAGGGGACAAGGTCGTATCCATGTGTCTTCCTTCTACTTTTCAGTGGAAAGGTAAGATGAAAGAAATTAATGATGTCAATGTAGCCTTCGGATTACCCGAAGTTTCTACTTCAAACCTGAGCAAGATCAGGTCCTCGAAGTTTTCAGAGTACGAGGTGAAAAAACCTGGTGATAATTTTGCTCGGTGTTCAGTGTGTGACAAACTACAAGAGCTACGAAGGAGTTGTATTGCTGGATCTCAAAGTGCTTTGATATGGTCAAGGAGGCTTGACAAACATTTGGCTATTGCTCGGGCACATAGGGAGCTGTACTACGCAAATCATTACCGCTCGCATGAGTTTCCACATGAATGTTTGACGATCATGCATGACAAGATGGACCATGCCAAGACCGCTTCTCCGGTTTTTTCCCACAAAACTAAAGAACTTGATGGGCTCATGAAGTTGCCCGTCTCGGTCACTGGCATGATTGCGCATGGTCATGCTGATGTTCGATATGCACACTATGGCTTGGATATGTTTCCCCACGACTCAAACTACACTATTGGCTCCATGGCGAAGTTGCTCCGAGATTTGGAATTGCCACCAAAATCGTCTTCTCAGCAATTGTTTACGGGGTCTGGACCCACAAATTTATCCAGGGCAATACTAAAGGGTGCCGAAGTTTGTGAAGCATCACTACCTCCCCTACCGGAAACGTTATGTCCAGGGATGCCGTTGCCTCCTATTTTGAATGTGCAGATGGATAATGCCACCGGAGATAACAAGAATAGATTTGTTTTCTGTTATTGGTCTCTACTTATTGCAAACAAGATCTTTCGTGAAGTGTACGTGAACTTCATGATTGTGGGTTATACTCATGACGACATTGATGTGCTCTTTGGAAGATGGAGTATGCTTTTGAAGAAGGAAAACTTCCTTACAATTCCTGCACTTATGAAGTCGTTTATGGATGTGGAATCCATTCCAACAATCCCTCACCTCATCGAAGAGGTGCCAGATTTCAAGGGTTTCATAGCAGGCAAAGTTTTGGATGGCAATGACATCATGGTTGGACACACAAAGCCACAACAAGTGAAGTTCTACCTTGACTCGACTGGGTGTCCAGTCATGAAGTACAAAATGTTGTGCACTGATGTGGAGTGGTTGCCGAAGGGGACTGGTCATGGAATGAAATTGTGGAAGGAGGACTCTGAAGGGCAAAGTTTGTGGCCACGTGGAGTACCAGAAGCAGTTCTGCCGAGTCCAATGAAAGGTGCAGAGGACATCTTGAAGGGCATATCCGGATTCGTGAGGTATTGGGAGCATTTGTGCAATCAAGATCGCACTGGAGAGTACCGAAGACGTTATGAGCACGTAGTGCACTACTGGCAAGGTGTCAAGGTAGCATTGTTAGAACCACTACCTTCATCTTCTATTTTGAAGGATGGTTTTTGGCCTACGAGCCGTGTTCAAGCAACTCAAGTAGATGAATTAGACGAAGACGGCGAGGATCATGAAGAGTTTGGGGAAGATGACGCGTACGTAGGCCCTTTGAGAGGTCGCCCACAACCATCCTTTAGGGTGGGTCGAGATCTCTTTGAAGGATATTTTGTTGCAGTTCGACCCGCAGATGGTGACAGTCATCCGGTTTGGATTGCAAGGGCGTTATCTGATCCAAATTGCAATCCGGAGAAACCTAATTGTATACGCATTCAGTACTTCCGTCCAACATCGAGAGATGAAGATGTTCAAGACTTTTACACTGGATGGGACAGTGAAAGAGGTCTACGTTGGAAAGTGGATGAAACTGAACCGCCACTTTGGGAGCATACAAATGCTGTTATGACAGCGTGGAAGTTTAGCATTCGAAAAGATACTCGTCAATGCATGATCAAGATTCCTGCTGCTCAAATTGACGTTATCAACCAAAGTCTCGCATCCTACACTTGATATCTGTAGCTATGTAATATGTATGCATATGATTAGATGGTATAGTTTTGAGTGGATTGATTTTATTTTATTGCTCGGCATTGCATTATTGATTTCAACTGTATATTTTGTGTTTACAAAACATTGGAATTTAAGTATAGTCTCAATATACTTCTTTTTATATTCTTCAGCACTCTTTTCTTTATTTTTTACTTCATTATCTTATTTGTTTATCATTGAGTATGTTTTATTTCAAATTACATTGTTATTGGGAAAAAAAGTAGTAGATATATCTACTATTTATTTGGTTAACAGATAAAGCACTTGTCACATTCTGGGTAGGGGGGCGGTTGGTTGTTACAACTTTCCTGCCTACAAAGCTCATTTAGCAGCACCAAGTCATGTTGTTCTCTCATGCACTCATACAAGTCCAACGGGAATCGAACCCGGACCGCTTCAATGAGATGAACAACCCCTCACAACCAACCGTGGAGTTCATGACTTGGTGTTTAGAAGATGACGTAATCTTTATTTATATTAATTATAACATTTACTCTAAACCGAATTACATGTGTTTGAACAGACTATCACTCAAAAGACTCTCATTTTAATGGAAATTGCGCATTACAACTAACAAATTCAATGTTTGCCCAACTAAATTGCCTAAAATTATAATTCATTTGTTAGGGTCTAAATGGAAAATATTATTATGAGAGACCCCAAACCTCTCAAAATATTGAATATTGTGTTCACATTGTTCTATTAGTTCAAATGGTGTCTCTATCCTTCTATAAAAAAAAAGGCTATGTACATGTATTTCATTATTATTAATATAATATACTTTGTTCCACTTCTTGTGTTCTTGCACGCTATTCACCACATGATATCAGAGCATCTATAAGATGTAAAATCACAATCATATGTTTTCCACCAACTTCCAAAGCTGAATGCTCTAGCGAAGATGTGTTCTTGTTTATAATCAATGAAGAGTGAATTGAAGTTGAGAACTACTTACAAATTGTAAATGGATTCTTTCAGCTTCTTTTTGAACAAATTGAGCGTGAACTAGTCAAATGAATAAGTAGAATTGGAGAACTCTACATAAAGGATGCAATATGCATCTGCAAGTTTTACTAATGCCATAGCAGAGTTTGACAAACTCAATCCTCAATTTTTTGCTCAAGAAGATTTCTTTGTCGAGCTTTCTTTCAATTATCAAGAACTTTGAATAAGATTATATTATTGCTATTGTTTACTACTTCATTATTAAGTTAACAATGAATTGGAAACTTAGCTATTTGTCTTAAGTTTAGGCTTAGTTTGTTAAAAAAAAAGTGAAAGAATCCATTTACAATTCCCTCCAAACTCCATCTTAAGCTTTGAAGCATATTCAGAAAGTACACCCTAAATCTTGATAGTGGCTGACAACTCATAAGTTTAACATAACACTATTCGGGGGAAATCTAAGCTTGATAGGCTCAAATCCCCAATTTGTTGAAATCAAGCATCATGGCTTCATCTACAATGAGTTCAACAAATTGAGCTTACAACATTCCACCTCTAATTGCTTCGAATTATGCATTCTAGAGCATAAAATTGAAATGCTTTTAATCCAGTTGGAACTTTGGTTTATCATTGATGGTATTGATGGTACAGAAGTTGTTCCTACTTCTTCCAACAAGGTAGGCCTCACAGCCTAGCGATTGAAAGACTCAAAAGCCTGTTCAAATATTCATAACCGGTTGTTGACTTTTCAATGCTAATGTGGCACCGTCCCATTGGCAAACCATCACCATTGTTATTATAAGTTGCAACTCATGACCTTTCCTTTCAACTTGCTTCCTACACCCTTGGATTGTGAAGATCAAAGGTTATGATTGAAAAATGTACAACCAGTTATGTATGATAACCTATTTGCTGCTAGCATAGTTCATCACTTATCTAATACATATTCTCCTCCACTATGGGAAAAAATTGTTAATTGTTTTGCAACCACTAGCAACTTTAAAACTAGTTTGGGATCATCTTAAGCAAATTTATGAGAAGTCTAATGAGGCTTCACAAGTTCAATTGCACAGACAATTGTGTTGTATGACAATGTTTGATAACAACAATGTTGTGTTCTTAGGATCTTGGCAAGCTTTACTTCAAGGAGTTGCTATTTCTAGCTACACTTTCATTGATGTTCAACAAATTAATCTCTTTCTTGAATCTTTGCCTAAATCGTAGAATGTATTTGTTACCACACAAAGGAGATTGATTGATCTTACATTTGTTGGCTTTCTTTCTAATATACTGCAACAAAATTCAATTAATGTATTCAAACTTGAAATAACCAAATCCATTGCCTTTTATGTTAAGGAAAAGTTTATTAATCCATCTACAAATAAATCCTTCTTATTTGGTTGATTTTCCAAAAATAATAACAGAGCTTCCACTTATGGTTGGGAAAAAGTTGGCCAAGACAAAAATTCACTCAACTAAACCTTGCTTTATTTGCTCAAGTGGCTATCATTTGCCACTATTGTGGAATTTCAGAACATAAAGCACTTGATTGCCATAAAAAAAACATAATCAAGCTAAGAATGGGCAGTAATCTAATAATGCCCTTTTTGTTGATACACTAGCTTACCTCTTTTTTGCCATATTTGATCACTCAAACATTTCCTCATCATGGTACCTCAACTTGGGTGCTAGTCAGTACATGTCCCTATAAAAAGAACTATTTCTAGATTATCAAGTTCTTGATACTATAAAAATTATTCTTTTGGGCGACAATTGCTTGCATAGTACTCTTGGATATGGTTCCATACTTTTATGAGTACTAATTGGGCAAAGTCTATTTATTCTCAATGTCTTATATGTTTGTGGCCTCACCAAAAATTTACTTTCCATTAGTCAACTCACAAATATAGAAAACACAATTATCATGTTTATTCAAATGTAGTGTATTATTAACACCAAGTCACCAAATTCAACCAAGCAAATGAAATTTTGAATTTCAAACGAAGGCAACTTATTTTCATTAGGCACCAATATACCATCTTCAGAATCCAATTATTTATCTAAATCTTTACCCAAATCTGACTTTGAAACACTTAAGTGGCACTATTGACTAGACTACTTTAATGTACATTCAATCAATCTTATACGACATCATATTGTGGTTAATGGACTTCCTCCATTAAAAGCTATTCTATCTTTGTGTGAAGGCCATGTATTTGGCAAATAAACCTAAAGTTCTTATCCAATAGCTCCTCCTCCTAGAGATTGGCTTTGACCCATATGGATTTGTGTGGACCTATGATACACCATCTTTAGGTGGTGCTCTCTATTTCTTCTTATTTATTGATGATTACTCCCATTTTGCTCATGTATATTTTTTATATATGAAATCCTCTACTTTGTCTTACTTTCAAACTTACAAAACTTTAGTAGAAAATCAACATGATGAACACAAGATACTTATTGTGAATTCATATAATGTTAGAGAATTTACATCCAATAATTTTAAGAAATTTTGATAAGAACATGGAATTCAACATCACCTTACAAATCCGTATCATTCTGTTCAAAATGCAGTCTATGAATGGAAGAACCGTACCTTGGTTGAAACTGTTTGAAGTATGTTTTAAGTTGCTTATTTTAACAATAATTTCTAGGTAGAAGTTGTTGCCAGTGCCTATATCTGCAAAATTATTCTTACACTACTTCTTTAACCAATACAACACCCTATAAACTTTGGACTAGTTTAAGGCCTGATCTTACTGATTTACGCATTTTTGGTTGTCCGGCCTATTCTCATATTATAAAAGAACACCATAACAAATTAAACTCTAAAGTTATGAAATGTATTTTTATTGGCTATGCAACAATTAGTGGAATCAAGGGCTATCACTTCTACAATCTAGACACTCAATTTGCTTTTATTAGTTGTGATGTTATTTTTTTGAAGATTCTTTATTATCTGGTGGTGGTTCAATTTCTCTTGACACAAACAATTTACCCACTTAGTTTGATGATCAAAACTTGTATACTATTCTTGAAATATCTCCACAACAACTAACACTTAATAACAACTTGCAATAGTTCAACAAGTAAACAACTTGAAGCAAGTTCCACTAGAGCCCCTACCTCCTCCTAATCATCTAGACTCACCACTAGATTCTCCACCTTCTATTTTTGCACATCAATAGTCATATAAGTGACAAAATTAGTCCAATCAATCTCCTCTACAATGGAGCTTCTAATGTCCCAATAAAGGATAACGGACAACTCTACAATTCCATGATACTAATTTATATAGTTTTGTCTTATGGGCGCAATTTGCTAAACCTTTCATAGTCACCAAAGCTCTCTCTAGCAACCACTCTAAAGAATCTAAACATGCAATGGACTATGAATACTAGTCTTTGATGATAATCATACGTGGCATCTTGTTGATCCTCCACCTAATCGATCTATAATAAGCACCAAATGTTTGTTTCACGTGAAATTTCAATTTGATAGTACTTTAACACACTTCAAGGCCAAGCTTGTTGCTTGTAGTTTTACCTAGCATGAAGGCATTGATTATTCCAACACTTTTTCTTTAGTTATTAAAATGACTTCATTGCAAATTTTTTTAGCTCTAGTCTCACTATATGACTATTACATCCACCAAATGGATGTGATTACAACTTTTTTACATGGTATTTTACGTAAAGAAATCTATATTTTGCAGCCCAAAGGACATATTAAGCCTTGCAATGAACATCAAGTTTGTAGGTTGTTAAAATCTCTATACAGTCTAAAGCAAGCACCTCATGTCAAGTATGAAACCTTTGACACTTTTTTTTTGAGCCAAGGCTTCATGAAATGTAAATCAGATAACAACGTTTATCTTAAATGCTTACATTCTTCATTATTAATCTTGGGCTTATACATTGATGACCTCATTCTTATCTCAGACAACTTACAATTTTTGTCTGCCACAAAAGCACTCTTCTCTCAATGTTTTTCCATAACAAATAATCAAGAAATTGGAAATATTCTTGGTGTTCAAATCTAACAAGATTGTTGCAATAAGATATTAAAGTTAATGCAAGAAAAATATATTATAGATCTTTTACTTAAATTTAATATGGTAAACTCAAATGTAATTTCCACACCTCTTAAAGTAGGCATATACTATTCAAGGCATAAGGCCGATACTCTAACAAGTGACGAACAACTCCAGAACAACTCATGGATCAAGTTTCTTATAAATAAGTAATTGGAAGCCTTCAATATCTTGTCACATGCACTCAATGGGACTTAGCTTTTGTTGTTAATCATTTGGCTCAATTCATGCAACAACTCATGCCAATTCATTGGCTCAACGTCAATTGCTTCTTCCATTATCTCTAAAGAACTTCCATGTAAGGACTAATTTATATTGGTGCTACTTTTGGGTCTGGTTTTCTTCACAAGCTTTGTGGTTGGAGTGATGCAGATTGGGCATGTGATCCAAATATGCGTAGATCTACTTCTAGTTATATATTCCAAATCAATTCATCTTGTATTTTCTCCTGGCAAATCCGTGTAAACATTTATTTATCCACCTTTGGTAAATATTTGCGCACAACTAGGTTCTTTATTTCATGTGTGAATTTTGTTTATTGGGCGCCTAATGTCATTCCATTATGCCTTCCAAACAATGGATCTTCTTTAATGCAAAAACATGCAAAAACATATAAGAGAACCAAGAAAACTAAGCTAAGTTACAAGATTTATCCTAAGTGATTTAAACTAACTAGGCCATTGTGGTTTTTGAGTCAAAGTGGTGACAATATAAATTTAGCAATTTTAAGTAATATAGGCTTTCATTCCACTTTCAAAAATATATAACTCAAAGTGATCCAACCTTCCTATCAAAAGTTACAGATGAATGAAGTTTGATTTCTAATCAGTGCTTTAAACTTCATGTCTTCATCCACTAATTACTATTAATCTACAATTCAAAACTAACTTTCACTTTTACTTTTACTTTCTAAATCTTTATTCCTTTTTAAATTTTCATCCTCATTCTTCTTAGATGAAATTTACTAAGTTTCATCCATTCCACCTTCTAAACTTCATCAACCTATATCTACCTATTTTTCAATTTAACTCCAAATCCTACGTATCTTATGTTTTTAAAAACCTCTAGGCCTACTCTATTAGCTTTCAAATACAAACTTTGGAAGAAATCTAGTCTTAACACTCACTTGGACTTATAAATTGGCTAAGAGTTTAAAATGACTAATTAAAAAAAATTAAAGAGAAAATGGAGTAATTAGTAACTTACCTTGAATTGGATCTCATCTATGAGGTGGTTGAATATGTCCTCAAATTCTCCATCATTTGCCATGGTTGATTTTGTTTTGTATTTTTGCTCATCACTTGAAAGTATGAGTTAATACAAGTTTGGGAAGTTTGGATTTCCAACTACTTTCTTTTCCATTTTTTTTCTACTCCTTCCTTTTCTTCTAACACTATTCTCCTTCAATTATTCAAATCTTCTTTGACTTTGACCAGATTGAATCATTGTTTTATAATAATTGACCTATCTTCTATCCAAATCAATTATTATTCTATCCAAAGGTTTGATGGTTTGAAATGGATCTCCAAGATTTTCACCTAATCTTCACTACTTTGCTAATGGATCTTAAACCTTCAAATTACTTCTTTACAATCCAAATTGTACTTCAAGTTTCAATCTATGATTTAGTTCTAGTCTCTTGCAATTTGAATTTGAATGTGATAGGTTGCAAGCTCAAGTGTGGCTTTGATTATTTCTACCTTCTAGTTTGAGTTTTGCAATTTTGAAGAGTTTTGCAATATTTAATTTTATTTCGAACTTCCCTTTCTACTCTATTTCTATGCTAATTTATATCTATTCTTATCCTACTTCTATGTTTTTAGTGAATAACCACAGAGTTTTGTCTAAATTTTTGGTTTTAGATCACCAAATTCGAAACCAAAAATTCGTAAAAATGTGTCAAGTATCCAGCTAAAGCCTTATTGAACCAATTAGGTCATTCAATTATAGACCAGACCTCGCTAGGCGTTAAGCCTAGACCAAACCCCGCTTAATCGATTCAACACTCCCTGGCTAGTCCTACTATCTATTATCCCCTAATTAGCTGAACCTGCCTTGGATTGACTATGTATTGGTGACATGACCATGTTGAGGTAGTGCACTCCGATTGGGCTCACCTCTCCCTTGAACTGGTTCAATATTGTTTCGATGGCCCTTTTGGGCCAACAAATGGTTCCTTTGGGTTGACAAATGGCTCTTTTAACCCTTTCCAATCATTTTTCTTAGAGTTTTTGAACACCAAGAATTGTTTTTTTGGGTGCTAGATGTCTACACTAACACATGAAAACTTTTGAGGACTAAATGCTAGTTTTTGACACAAAACTAAATAATTATTTTGGAAGTTTTTTAGATGGAAATACTAAACTCTTAGACACTCTTAAACCAAGACTTTACCGTCTTTCCTACTAGCACCTAATTTCTACCAACTTCTACAATAGAGGGAATCAAGGCTTTGCCATGAGTTTTGTAACACACTAAATCCTATCAAATCCCAAAATACTTAAAGCCAAAGCTTTGCCGTATTTGACAAAATTATAAGTGTACTAAACAAATTCCAACAAGGTCAACTCAAATGTTAGTCAAAAACACACTTATAGATACATAAGAGTATGTGAATTAATACAACCAATTGTTAGTATAAGAAACACAAAACATAACTAGTTAGTAACAATGTTCGGGGAGTTCTGTGGGTTAAATGGTATATTTCCTACAAAGTTTCATCCATCATGGTTTTTTGAAAATATGTCCGGAGGTGTGCAGTGAGGTGGCAAAACTTGCTAGTCAATTTCCTAGAACTTCAATTTTGGACGGTGGCATTGCCACCATTGTCCAATTTCAATCGGCAAATTTCTTTTACTATGTAAATCTATCCAATTTAGGACTTTTTTGTGTCTTCCTTAAGTTTTTTTTCTTTCAAAAAGGTTTCTTTAGCATATAGCCATATCCCTGGCAGGATTTGAACCTAGCATTGCCCCTACTAATTTAGGGCCAAGAATTCAGCCTTTCAAAAATGCATAAATCCAAAATAAGGTCCATGCATTTTTAGGAGGTTAGTTAGTACGATATACCCACACAACATTCAACATTTACAGGAATCAAAGCATGTGCAAAAAAATGGGGAGAAGAACATACAATCTACCACTTATAAGAATCAAAACATGTGGTAAAAGAATGGATAGAATAGGATACAAGCTACCATGATGAACATCAAAACATGTTGAAAAAAAATGGGGAGAGTAGGATTCAACTAAGTATGATCAACATCAAAACATGTTGGAAAAAAATGGGGAAAGTAGGATTCAACCAAGCACAAGCTGTCAAGACAATTCAAGGCCAAATAAAGAAGTTGAAGTGCTAGTAATAGGACCTATGGTTGTGGCTGAACTAGACAAATAGGTAGTCGGGTTAGCATAAAGAAACTTGTATTTTGTTTTATGCTTCCACATGGATATGGCATCCATTAAAATAGCATCATACTCCTCTTCCGGTCCCTTTAATGCAACTCTAAGCAAAGCATCCAGGTTTTTGCTTCCCAATCTATTCCTCACATGAGTTTTAATCAAATTCTGAAAACTAAAAGCTCTCTCACAAGTAGTAGTGGAAACGCACTACACTTTAACAATTTCAACAAGAATAAACAAATTTGGGTACCATATTTGAAGGGCATGATTCCAAGTAATCATACCCTACAAATCTCGGAAGGTTTTGTCCCTCCATTCAATTGTACACTATAATTTCAAGGAAAGAAACTCCCATTTACAAGCTTGCACATCCGAAAGGGAGGGAAGGAAAAACCTGAATGAAACCGATCAATTCCATAGAGCTGAAGCAAATTGCCCAACTTGATGATACCCCAATTTTGCAATCCAATTTGCTTAGATAGCATATTAGAAGGATTCAGTATTTTAAAGCAAGAAACCAAATCATTGTCACAAAATCTAGCCTCCAAACCAATACAAACGCTAGAATTGTATAGCTTTTTCTAGGTTTGTTCCTAGCCTAGAATGCTAAATTTTGCAACCGTGATACATGTTCCCCCTAATCTCAGATGGAAGCTTTTTGAGCAAACCCCCCAAAGAGCCATACTCAGGAAGCCCATGGTAGCTTGAATCTTTGTTAAATGTGTCTACATTCAGATCTATATTTTCCAGAATGAACAGCATACAAATCTGGGCTATCTCAAGACGTACAATGCTATTTACAGTGGTCACATCCACAAATTTTCACTAAAACACCTTTGAAAACATAGCCAAGCAATGCAAGATATTAGCAAGGAAATATAAGATATAAATGAACTTGAATTGCCCTAACTTCTACAAGATTGCAGTAGCTGTACTTGCATCTTTGTCCTTCAGGCCATGGAAAAATTCGAGGACAAACTCCAAAGACTTGTACAGGATTGTGATTACAAAAAATTAGTAAGCTTTAAACTACTACTATGATACTAGAGTAGTGATAGAAACACTAAAATGAGAGAAAGCAGTAATTTAAAGGGTTTTGCAATAAACTAGTACAATATTCACAAAGCCATATTTGTTATATTGAAACTTTTTATAGACTTATTTTTATCTTTGACTAGAAGATAAACCGCTTTATTTTTTTATTAGTATTTTTTTATAAATAGGTAACAACACCAATTTTTATAATTTCATTTTAGAATCACTATTTGAGCATTATTTATTCTTGGTTTCAATTATTATTTTTGTAAATGAATTTATAATATTTACTATTTTGTCTCAAAATCTGTGAAAAGTTTCAATATAACAAATATGGCCTTTCACTAATTCGACATATTTTTCAATAAATTAGAGATTTTATAGTAAATTAGTGTTGGATGAAGATGGTTAGAAAAATTAGTTTGTTAGAAAATTGGATATAGGCAAAATTAGGGTTTAAAGCCCTCTTTCTCCCATTTTCTTGAATATTTTTAATGTGTGTGTGTTTTTTTAGAGCAATTTTGTAGTTTTAAGGATGAATTTCGAGATTAGGATAGAAAAATATTAGGAACAATTTGTCAAGTAGGTTCAACATTTTATGGAAGAAAATGGATGGAAAGTGGAGTTTTTCTAGGTCAAATGGAAAATTGCTTAAAGGTGATGGAGAAAGTTGATGGAGATTTAGACAGCTAACTTTGGTAAGCAATGAAGGGAGCATGGCAATGTAGATTGAGTTGAAAATTGTTGGAAAGGTGTGTCTTGAAGCTAGCATTCCAAAAGGCTTAGGCTCAAGCCAATTGAAACATGGATAAGGTGGTGGTGGTCATTTTTATGGAGGAAGGCCTACTATTGCAAGATTTTTGAAGCTAAAATTTTAAAGAAAGAGAGTAGGAATATGACAATGCAGATTGAGTTGAAAACTGATAGAAAGGTGCCCCTTGAAGTTGGCTTTCTAAAAATCTTAGGCTCAAACCAATTGGAACATAGACGAGGTGTGGTAGTGGTCATTTTTATAGAGGAAGGTTTGTTGCCGCAAGACTTTTGGAGTTGAAACTTTGAAGAGCAATAGCGAGAACATGGCAATGAGGATTCAATTGAAAATTGATGGAAAGGTGTACCTTAAAGATGGATTTTCAAAAAGCTAAGACTTGCCTAATTTGGAGTAAGGATGAAACAAAGGCAACCATTTTTGAGAAGGGAGGTGAACTATGCTATTAGTAGAGAATTGGGTTGTGACTTTTAATGTTCTTGTAATTCTAAATGATTTAAATGTAATGATAATTACAATCCTTGGTCTTGCAAGTTTGAGTGTATTCTCCATGAGCTCATATGATTTGGATATATAAAAAGAATGCATAATTAGCGAGTTTCACTTCTTATGGTTTTTAGGGCACATGAGAAGTGCTACCAAATTCAATTAGAATTAGATTTAGGTTGTTGGAATGATCACTTAGGAGTAAAAACTCAATTGCCTAAAATGAATGGTTGAATGTTTAACATTGAATTTAGGGACTTTAGTGAGGTGCATGGTTGTCATATTGGACGAGTTACTATTCATTTTTCGTCCTATAGGGCGAGTTAGTATTCATCAAATGTACTTGAAAGGTACATTTGATGAATAGTAACTCGTCCTACAGGACAAGAAATGAATAGTAACTTGTTCAGTATGACAACCATGGTGCATGGGTCATTGTATGGTTGCTTGTAAGTGTTGGTATGTGCTATGAATATTTTTTAGGGTGCAATTTAGCTCATTTAGGATCCAAAATAGGCATTTTTATGGAGGTTTTGGTTTAGGAGGTTACCCTACCTTTCTAAAACATGTATTGAGATGATTTGAGAACTTTGGGTGTCTAAGTGGATGATTTGGGGGTGCTGTCTTCTTTTCACTTCTTTTCACTTACGACTGTTTAATTAAAAATTTACCAAAACACTATAAGAAAACGGTGTCCGCCTGGACATCCAGCCAAAAACGACGTATATCCGCGTAGACATGATACGTTGCACGAGACGTCAGGGTGTCAGGTCGAGAAAGTGGAGATTTTGCGATGATGTCTGTGTTAGCATTGCTAGATTGCAGTCACAGCATACTGATGCTACAAAAAATGTGCATGCAATGTAAGGCATCCAGGTGGACATTAGATGTTTCCCAGGATGTCCACAATAACATGTTTAGCCACGTCATCATCTTTGGTCAAACATACCTCACAAGTTTAGATAGAATTTTGGTGCGGTCAGAGGTGAAGTGACTGCCCAAGGCTAAAAAGAGGACAACGGGCAGGTGGTGACTCTTAAAAGCTTATGTGGCATTTGATGTGGCGAGATGAGGTGGTTATTGTGTGACGTGGACTGACGAGGTGGCAAGATGACGTGGCTGTTGGGTGACGTGGCATGATGACGTGGATATTGTATGACGTGGACAGGGGTGATGACGTGACATGCCACGTCAACATCCACGACCAGTCCATGTTCCGACCTGGGATGTCTCCGTGGACAACACACTTGACGTGCTGACGTCCACATTGACATCACTTTTAGCATTAACATTTTATACTTCCTGCAACTATAACTTCAAACCACATGCTATCCATGGTGCATTTCATTACGTCTGACTGGACGTGTGGGCATTGTGAAAGCAACTGTAAGCGTCCACTTTGATGTCAAAAATGACTCCAAATGTTCATTTGAATGTTTACAATGACGTCAAAGAAAATATAACTAAGACATATAGATGTTCTTTTGAATGTTTACAATGACGTCCAAAAAAACATAATTAAGACATGCAGATGTTTTTTAAAACATCATTTCAGACATTATTGTATTCATATTCCTACTCATATTCTAGTTCTGTATATCCCATATGATTTGTCATGCTGTCTACACCCCACTAGTATAAAAGGCTTGTCTTCTCATCGATTAACAAGTGGATATTTTGTATGGCATATTGTATTTTGTATGGCATATTCTATTTTATATGGCATATTCTATTTTGTATGGCATATTGTATTTTGTATGGCATATTTTATATATTATATTTTAAATGACATATTTTGTATGCTGTGTTGTTATATTGCATATAATATACCATATATTGCATATTTTATATTGTGTACAACATATTGTTATAGTCTTTTATAACATATCACATGATATAATAAAATATACTTCATGTCATTGTTGATGTCAGACGAGACGTCATGAGAAGCATACAGTTGTTTCACCTGATGTTATTCAAGATACTCAGATGTCCACATTGATGTCTCAAATAACATCATTAAATTTTAAAAAGACAGTTTAGGAATCTCTAAGAAATGCCACGTCAGCATCCACGGATGCCACGTCAGCCAATTTTGTCATCACTGACGTAACATGCCACGTCACGTCACTGCCACGTCGCTGCCACGTCATAGACGGGCAATGGATGAAAAAAATGACACTCTGGCTTTCCCGCGCCTATGTGGCAGCCACATGTCAACTTCCTAAGCCCCCCGTTGACCGAAGTTTTTTTGGACATCACGATGTCCAGCCTGAAAATCTGCGTGGACGTAGCATGCAAAATGCATGTCCACGGCAGCGTGGTCTAATTGGACGTTCACCCTGACGTAGACATGTCAAGCACGATGTCCGGATGTCAAAATTGCAATGTCTCGGCGGATGCAATTTTCTTATAGTGAAAAATACATTAGAAATCCATTGTTTGGAAGACAATCTAGATCATGGTATGCAGTGCACCAGATCCAGCAATATCGGGTGCGGTAAGGTTACAGGGCGTACGAGGAGACCGGTGGTGTATTAATTTGGTCTTCCTTTATGCCTGCCATCCTTTCCTAAAATCAATGCCTACCCTATCACACTAATTCAGACTTCAGAGGTCGATCGATATATAGCACGTGAACATGCAGTACTGAGGTCATTCCGAGCATTTTGCGATTGACGTCTAATACTTGTAATATTGGGATAAAAAAATGTCGGTAGTCTAACAACTATCTAAGTTGCACATTTGTGCATTTCATATCTCCCTGATTTCACTAACCATCCGCTGTCGTTCATCGTCTTCAATGTTGTTGAAAAATCTTGCTCAGAGTTGAAAGAGAATTGAAAATTTCGGTTACAAATCTTGGAAATGCGGGCCAACTAGTTAGTGGACGAATGAGGGACTGGATTCTAAATCCGAGATATATCTGTCTCTACATCGAATGAAGGGCTTCGTGTCCGAGCACAATATTTAGCATTTAGCTAGCAACTTACAGCGGAACTAGCTAAATACTCATGAGCGTACGAGCGAGTGTCGGAATACTGTGTTCTAGCTAGCTAGCAGCTGAAGTTGACGGAAGAATATTAATAAAGAAACCCTAGTTAAGAAAAGTTCCGCACCACTCCGTGCTCATCCCACAAATAATGCTGGACATACAGAGATTGGATATACATGCTAAGAATGTCAATTTCTTAAATTGGAGATAATCCACAAAACAAAAAATTGGTATCTTCACACAGAACCCAAAGCTAGACCTGCTATATAATTTGGTTTCAGGCCGCACGGCCTGATAGCGCGAAAGCAATCGAATATCGCCAATTTAACAAAATTGACGTTTGAGAATAGAAAATCTAATTAACTAAAATAAATGAATACGTCAGCACTGAGCACACGGCATGATTACCGACATTGAAGAACAACTCAGCCAAGTCCAGACCAAAGAGTTACATGCATGCTGCTAAAACCCTAAACCCTAAACACACACGTTGGTGATACGAATGATATCTCAAACTTTCTAGACATGCTAGCTACTTGACGAATTTCTTTTGTTCATTCGCTAGCTGCTTTTCTCCATTTGTTTATGCAAACTTTTTGCAATTCATCAGTAAACTCCCATCCCATCTGTACATGAATTTTGCATGCGACAAAAACTTATTAGCAACAAATGCTATAGGAGAACTTCATAGATGTGGACTTTCAAATAGTTAATGACCTACATAACGGATATTTCGTTAATTGCCCATAGTGTGAATGCGTGCGGAATATACTTTAGACAGGTAAATTACGACACCCTCTCCCTAAAATCTTGAATAGTTAAATATACAATGTACATATAGATTATACATGACACTTAAGTACTCCTTGACCTCGGAACTTGTGTTGGTACAGTATTAGTCTTAAATCTAGTCTATCAAAAGAACTTTGAACCAATCCTATAGCAGTATCTTTTTCATAGGGTTGGTATATAAGTTCGTATCCTAACTAGGAATCAATCAAATAAAGTAGTGTACGTGGTAACATTGTAACAAGAACCATTTAATCAGTGTCTTAACAGAACCATGATTAGCTCTAATCATGTAGGTACTTTCTTAAATAGTGAGGAATTGTTTTCCGATCGACATGTAGACTATAAATTAAAGGACCCAATTCAACCAATATTTATGAATTCAGAGGAAGCACACGTACGCATGCCCCAGATCCATTTTGTGGAGTCGAGCTGGATTTCAGCTTCTCACCGCGTCCTTGGATTTTGAGTTTCCCCGCAATCCTTGATTGAAGGTTTCCCGATTGCGCAGCACCTCCAGCAGTCGTAATCGCCCCTGCTTGCCATTGCTGGAGGTTGACAGGATAGACTGGGATGGTGCATGCCACCTCTGTGCGTGCCAGGGCTACTGCTCTCGAGAGAGCAAACTGGCTCTCCACCCTGTTCATCCACTCTTTCAAGGTCGGACCATACTCCTTCAGTGCATAGAGGTTCTGGATCTCCATGTTGATCTCGCCTTCGGTAATCAGTTCGTTCGAGTCTCTGTCTCGATTCAACTTTCTAAAGTTGCTCACCCTCTCCTCGTACGTCTTCAGAAGCTTTTCCAATTGTTCAATCTGTTTGGCTCCGTCGGCGGTGCTCTGGATGCCGGCCGACTTTTTCTGCAAGATCTGATTTTGGAAGTACGTCGCCGTGGCGCTGTGGTACGTGACGATGCAGTTCTGCTCCAAGAACCCCGCAAACAAAGCCGCCGCTTTGAGCACGACGCCGATCTCTTCCTCGATCGCCGCCTCTTTGTCCCGGTATACCTTCAGCATCTTTCTTTTCTGCTCCGCTTTGTCTTTCGTTTCCTGGAGGATCTTCTCAATGGCGGGATCCTTGACCTCACGTGTCCTTTCTCTTATCTCGGAACTCTCACGAATGTGCTTCTCATTGAGATGGCCGCAGACGGTGCATTTCCCCGACCTTGAAGATAATTTTTGGCAGAAGACGAAATCATCGTCTTTCCCGAGTACTCTTCGCACGATTCGGGTTGTAGCCCCGGTTGAAGCGAGGCCGGGAACGAATGACAACACATCGAAATTCAAAACTCCCACTGAAACCAACCCTACAGCCATCTGAATGGCATCTGCAACCACACTTACCCGGTCCTCTACAGTCCCAACTTGCGTCTCGGAAGGGTCGCAATTGTCGTGACAGACTTTATTCGCAGCACGACACTCGGGATCAACACACACTGTCCTTGGTTGGGGAAGAGCAACCGTCTCCGTGGTTGTTTGTTCCACAAACAAGAGCTTGTAATTGTCCACAAAACTCTCAAGACTTTGTTCGATCTCCCATTGAGCCTTCTTGGAAGCCTCCATGTTGGTGTGCATAGCAGCCGTAATTGTTTCCAATGGCCTTTCGATTGTCTCCAGCAGATTTCGCACACGGTTCAGCGACAATGTACTCTCGACTACGTGAGGTTCCAGAGACGCAATGTGCTGTATGAGCCGGAAGGCCTCATTGGTGGACATCTCCCAACTCCTCTTGAAGGTGTCTCTGCAGCTGTCATCGAAATGCATGCCCTCCTTCACAGCTCCGCAGAATTTGAAGGCCTCGCTGTCGAAGCAGTACATGGTGTTCTCATCCTCCAGCTGGATATCCAGCAAGATGTTATCTTCTCGGGACCTCGGTTTCAGCATAGTGTCGATGAGACCGTAAGTGCTTTCCACCCGATAGAAGGTGCTCCTCGTGTTGGTGAAGCAAAAGAGGATGTTTTTGGAGGCATCTTTGTGGAGCTTCTCCAGCAACTGAACGATACAGTACCGGAGGGAATCCGTGAGCCTCGTCTCATTGGGCTTGAGAAGAATGCACACAGCATGCAACACCTCGAACTGGGAGAGGTAGGAAAGAGTATTTTCCATATTCTTTCGATCCTGATCGGGGCCTCGAGTGTCTCCAATCCCGGGAGTGTCGATCAGACGGATCGAACGGGTCTCATCGATGCGAAACCGATAAGCTTTGCACTTCTGGGTGCAGGATTCACCGACATTCTGGCTCGTTTCGTCCTTGTCTGGGACTCCAACAGAGATTTTGGTCTCCACGCGTCGTCCGTTCTTGGTCTCAGTCATGATGAACTCGGAGTGGATGAGGCTGACTAAATCGTATTCAAGGGCCTCTTCAAGAGAGTTGAAGGCGAGGTAGTTCGCGAGAGCATTGATGAACGTCGACTTGCCAACCCCGCTTGGCCCTAGGAGGAGAATATTGAGGCTCTGTCCTCCGGTGAGCTGGACTTCCTCCATCGCGGACCGTGCCTGATCCATCAATTGGGGAAGGATAGTCAGATATTGTTGAGCGGATCGATCAGAAACTGCTTGTCCACCACGGCCGGAAGCCTAAATGCAAGTGGTTTACATTTCGATCGATCCGCTCTCAACAATAAACGTGCCTGCACGCCCTTCACAAAATCAACATTCGATCGTCAGAATTAGCAGATCGACCAATATATTTTGCCACCTTTGTAGTCCTGTAGTCCTGCACAGAGTTTCTCCTGGACAACACAACCAACTTCCTACATCTAAGAGTAACATGTAACATGTTTCGGAGCGGCGCGTGACTCTGAGTGATACTCACAGAACGCACTAAGGACTTTAAGATTAGGACCCTTCCGGTTTAATTTCGATCGAGGGTCCACACTGGTGCCAATCTAGCTATGGAAACGATTCCATTTCAATTAACGAATGTGGAGCCTGCAGCTAGTGCCTACCCTACAGGTATTCATACAACACAGCCAATTGCAACACCCTACATCATTCGATCATTGTGCTGCTACAGGCTAGCTGTATACAGAATGACCTTACAATGCAGCCAGCGTCACTGATGATGCATACACCGAAATAAGTACTCTTTTCCAACCTATTTTCCTTATTTAGCTGTCTTAAGGAAGATTTCTTTTCAGTGGTTCCACTGTTTTTTCCGACCTGTTTGTCGGTTGTCTCTGATTCTCCCCGTTCTAGACTTCTAGCTTATCTAGTGCGAAACCAACTGAGAAACTTCTGATGAGTTTTCCCGTAAGAGGAACTTGCAAGACTAATGTACTCACAATCCCCGGGTGTGTACCACACACGTTCTAACACTGTAAAGCTCCAAAATCTAGCTTAGGACAGGAATGGATTACGTTTCAAGCCGTGAATCCTGAAAATGAGCATGCCAAAGTCCCAAAATTGATCGACGCAGGGATCGATGTTTCAATCAGTTTGCTACCGGCATGACCAAATCAACTTTAAATTCTAGCTAGAAAACAAACAGACCAGTTAAGCTGAACATGCATGTGTAAGACTCGCAACTTGTACCGACAAAGCAATTAAAGAAGACTTCACAACAAGAGCAAGATATGAAATAATGCACCTCTAGTGAGGTCGAACTGATCGATCGACGTGATTAAGAGACAACTCTCACGCACAGCTTGCAGGTCGACCACATTGAAGTCAAAGGGAGCATGAGCTTCAATTCAATCGCCTTCGATCATAACGAAACTCCACCAAATTGACGACCCAATATGAAACACTTGCATGCGGAGCTAAGCAATCTTGTGACACTGAATACCGAAGTGCACACGATGTCAATTTATATTTGTGCGGATAACCTAATATTTGTCCGCGTGGATGACAGTCGAAAGCAGAGGATGATTGAGGATGGATGAAATTCATGTACTTTAGTGAGTTAAAGTCATTTGCTCTGTTTTCAGATTTAAACCCTAAAGGACGGAGCCAACTATACTGAATTGGACTTCAGAAATCAGAACCCTTCACTCCGTCTTCTCCCGTTTTGTGATTGTTTACGAATGAAATTTTGTATAGTTACGTGTTTGTCAGAGTTGAAATCACATGCCTTCTTTAAGTTATAAAAGATTTAGGTTCTTTAGGAGTGCATAATTAGAGCATCTGCACCGTTCTTTAATTTGGGTTGCAACTGCTTTTTGAGGGCCCAGGCTTCAAGGCAAGTCCCACAATTTGACACCATGGATGCCCCAAAACAAAAAAATTGAGTCACCACTTCAAAATCATTGCCAAACACACCACACTCAAAATCCCTCATCTTCTCAATGCACCCAAACTATGAGGTTTAATATTCCTTAAATTCTCTTTTTAGATCAACTCAATTTGGACGCAAGAAGACAGTGGAGATCAAGGATTTGTTGTATGCGAAGGAGGCAAAAGAAGAGTCACATATAATTGTCCTATGACTGGTTTAAGGTAGTCTATTCTTGAAGTAACCATTTAAGCCTACCCAATTCATCATTGAGGTGATTGCAAGAAAGATCAATCCTAATTTGCATGACATTCAGAGTGACAAAGTTGTTTCTTACTAAAATTTTTGACAGTAGAACCTAATGAACTAAGTCTTTATTAGAGATGGTTAACTTGGCTATAATCATATCCCTTGTTTTTTTACAAATTTAAGAGAATCTTTCATATTTAAAAGTCATTTTTTCTAATTTATCACACTTTGAAGTTGAGAGGTTTTTAATACTAGGAAGTATACAAAAATTAATGATCTAGAGGTGAAATTTCTATGATCTAATATGACAATAGGGGGACATGTGCCTACCAAAGTAAATCTAAAATATATTATTTTATAGCCTCCATATTTGTACAAATACGGCTACATTGCATGCACACTTTTGAACATCAAAGATGGTTTTCACATTCATTTTTTGATGAAATGTGATCACTATCAAGTCTTTACAAATGGTCAATTTTGGAGATTTTTTTGTTCATGATTTTCTAATTATTATTAATTTATGCCTAATTATGTCTATTTTCTGGAACAAATCATCTTTTTTTATATAATACTTTTTTAATACTTGCATATAGCCAATGGTACTAGTAGCCATCAATTTTTCAAATCAACAATTGAGATTGTTCTATTTCATAGTATTCGTAGTATAAAGCATAGAAACTGTAGTTTAGGAAAACATTATCAAAATCATTTAGTCTTCCTTGCAATCACAAAGTACTCATAATAGTGAGTGCAAAAATTGCAATTTCAACAAAACACTACCAAAAATGTTAGGTCTTTCTTACAACCCTCCATTGATAGTAATAGATATTTCAAGCAATATGTGACTCATTTTTGGATAGGGGTCGCATTTAGAACATGGTCACTTCCAAAGCAAACTACCTTAATATAGATGAATTATTTTATCTTGGAGAAAGACAATGAGTGCATTAGGAGAGACATAGTGGGAACCTATGAATTGTCCATCTAAACTGCTAGATGATAGTACTTCAAAATTCAAAATTCAATTGATATGAAAAATTTGAAGAGTGACAATGGTCAAAAAAATTGTTCCTCTACTTGACCCCTATTATTTGAACAGGGTGAACCGACCCCTTTACTCATCCTCCCTAAAGCATGCCAAGGGTGCAAGTGAAAAAAAGAACCTCTATTTTGTGTTTGATTGTCTTATCTTCTACAATTCTTCTAGCTAATTTGGGGGCTCTAATTCCAAATATGAATTCAAAATTTGCAAACTTTATTATGTTTGAAAAATAAAGAATTTTAGCATTTTTTCCAAGGAAAAATTTGGGGACAATGAAGGGGGTTAGTTCGTTCACCCCAGCCCATTGTCTTGTAAGACACTAAATCCATCCCACAAAGTAGAACTAGCACGGTGAAAAATGCTTGGGGATAAAAGTAAAATCATACCCCCTATTTTGTGTTGTATTCAGGGTATGTTCTTGACTTTGGCTAAAGAATTTGGATTCTTTGACTTGCAAATATGAATTCAAAATTTCAAATTTTTTCATTTGTGAAAAATTAAAGTAATAATTCTTACATTTTTCCTTGGTATAAAATTCTTGCATTTTCACCTTGTTGGTCTCACTTCGTGAGATGGGTTTTAATTATTGTCTTGCTATTGTTTTGGTCCAATGCACAACCTAGAAGCAACCCTTTTTTCCACTTTTTGAAAGAGTGCCATGATGGCAATCACTTAAAATTGGGTAAAGCATTGTGTTTCTACATTCATCCATCTTTTGGAGAAAAAACACTTTTCAATCCTATTCATGCACCTTTTCATGCAAACTTAATGACTTCATGCACCTTTTCATGCAAACTTAATGACTTCATCCACATTTTTAATAGAAATGGGAAATTTCTGGCAAAAAATAGACAAGAATGGTGCAATTTGACCCCGTGATGCCAAAAAAAGAAAAAAAAGAAAAAAGGCTGTGTGGAAGAAGTGAATAATCGGTAATTGGTAACCCTGACTGTGCAAGAGTGTGCTGTTTGGCAATATTAAGTTGTTTAAATATCATGTATTCTATTGAATGATTACCATCAGAACTAGATTGTACTGGACTGCAGAGTCTCACTAAATTTATGGTTGTGAACTCACAGGCAAGAGAGAGTATGGTAAGGTAGGTACACCCAAATGTGCCACTGACCTTAAACCATCATCTATACTATATGTACATCTTCAAAATCAGTTCTGTACCTATGTGGAAGAAATGCTTTCAGAACCAAACTTTGTTCCTTAATAACTTTTGCATACAGTATCCAAATGCCACGTTCTCTGGTGTGTTGGAACCTCCTTTCACTCGCCAACAAGAACATATGAAATTTAATCTGTCTAATAATAGAAAATAGGCTCAGTAGCAAAAAATGGCGGTTTGGGGTGTACCTACCTTAGGTGATCCTAAAACTGTACAACAGACCATGCTCTCCACCCTCGAGTGGCCTCCCAAACTGTTCCCGTGTTTCTAATTTGAAAGTATGATACAGTGATGATATTCTGGACTGACAATGGGTAAGCTTTATTACAATCAGTAAACTTTCATTGAAGAAAATTTGGGGCCTCTGAAAGGCCATTTTACCCTTCATACCAGTGTTTTTTATTTTTATTTTTAGGAAGTGGCAAAGGTTAGGCGCACAACCTTCTTTTTTTGGTGCAAAATTTGGCTCCAAGTAGGAGTTTAGTGTGAATTCTGTGGCACCAAAGGAAAACCTAGAAAAACATGTTTGGCAATTTCCATTTACAGATTGGTGCATAATTAGGCGACAATTTTTAACAATGCTGCAAAGCGGGCTACAATTCAAAACAAGATGGTGTAAAATGGGCTACAATTCAATACGAGATGGCGTAAAATGGGCTACAACTAAATACAAGAGAATGTGAATGGTGGCTGTATTGACCATGTTTATGAAAAGAACTTCAATCGACATGAACAAGGGTGATTGAAATCTACTTAATGGTAGCTACCTACATTGAACTAAACTACTCTTCTATGTTGGGAAGGCAAGGAGAAGACCTACACACAAACACACTCTGATGCCCAAGTAAAAAAACAATACAATTAAAACTTTGAAATACTATAATTGTGGAACAAGACCTGCATACACACACAAACACTTCGACACCCAAGTCAGAACACAACAGAATTGAAATTTTGAAAGAACTTAACTTTGAAAAAACACCTGCATACACACATGACGACTCCAACGCAAGTTAAAAAAAATGAGAATACCACATGAGACCACATGAGCAAGTGAACCTGCACATAAGAATATAAGATATGTTGCACATAAGATATGAAAAAAGTGAATACACAAGGAATACACAAGTTCCAAAAGTGCAAGTCACAAGTGCAATCCCCTCTGTTGGATTATACAGAGGTAGGAACACAACACTGCTGCGGTTGCAAATTATAGAACCTGCAAGTTGCAAGCTAAATGACTGCATTTTCTAGGAAAAGCTTAGCAGACTTTACAACACAAAAACTACAAAAACTACAACTACAAAGACTACATCTACTAAACTGAAGTCATGAAACCTGGGTAAGATAAGACCTGAACCCTGTAAAGACAGCACCTACCCCAACGCTACTCCATGACTCCATATCGGTAGTTATCAGCTTGATTGACCCACTGTATGAAACACTTCTCATAAGGGAAATCTTCCAATGAGAACCTTTTGCTTGTGCATGCCAACAACTATGCTAAGGTGGTCATTTTGGAACCAATTGCAGAGCTTATCTTTCAAGAATGCAAGTGACGAGAAACATTGTTCGTCTTCAACATTGCCAAGAACATGTATCATGGCTATTTTAGCCAACTTGACATACTTTGGAATCTCATTTGACAAGGACTTGTAGGCATCTGTAACCCACCATAGTCAAGTCAAAGGATTCACAGCCAAGTGGGGATTTTCCAAGGCAGCCATGCTATTTGAAAGCATGGACAGTTTGAACAAGTGCTGCTGCAATTCTAACCGGAAATAGTCAAGGAGTGCTGGAACTAAGCACTTGTTATCATCTTCCCCAATCCACTTTGGCTCTCGATAGAACTTCTTAATTACATCCAGGTGCTTCCGAAAGCTTTGTTCAGCATTTGATTGCCTTCAGTACTGAGGATATACAATACCAAGAACATCCAATAAACCATGAGCATGAAAGCGGCTATTAAGCTCATCAATGAGCTACTGGGCGGCACCTACTTGCAACCACAGGAGACGTGAGAGTCCACGCAATGATATGCTGCCAAAAAGAACAAACCCGTAAGTAAAAAAAAATTGGACAACTTCAAATGACACACTTACTACTACATTCCGTCTTCACACCATCGATGAAGGAACTCCAAGATTCCCGAGTGATGATCGCTCCCTCATGCCTCATAGGAAGCTCCTCCCCATTCAGAACAAATTGAAGGTGCTGGACATCGTTCAAGTCCATGGAGCTCCAAGAAAATATTATTGGATCATGGTGGAGCTCAAGCAAGTTCGTGAAGTGCACGAACTCAGGACCAGAAAATGTTGAGCCGTGACCTTTATACATCTCAAAGAGCTTCCCCAAACATTTTTGAAGTGCACCCACAAAGTCACAAATGTACACATCGCATTGCTGCGCAAATTGAATCAAGACGTCAACGACTTCCAAAAAGGGCAGTAGGCAAATCATACCTACGATGTGATAGGGATCCAACATCTTCTTAAGCAAGTCTGTAGCCTTAGCCCGTAGACTCCGCTACAAGAAAAGAACAACATCATGAGTGGAACTGCTGTCATCCCTATCACCTCAAATCAAAACTGAAACACCAAAACTAAAAACGGAAACATGTTTACGAAATCAAGTCACAGCTTAGAAGTAACACTGCGGTATTCACTAAGAAGATGCCGTAGTGGAGAAATCAGAGAAATCCAGCGAGTTGTAACGTTCTTCAACAACTTCAAACCTTTACTGTCCATCAATTGCACCAAAGCACAGAACTCTGCCTGCCGTTTCGAGGAGTGAGCAAAGTACGCATGACAGAACTTGCAGAGATCTTCAACTGCATGGGAGAGATCAAGTTGACTCAAAGTTTTAACTGCTAAGTTAACTCGGTGTCCCATGCAATGGACACCAATGACGTGTGGCGCAAACTTATAGTTGCACCGTCACTCCAGTGCGGCAACCATGGAATGCGGAGACCCCATCTGCTCCGAAGCAGACCAGCTTCGTCGCTACTTCGAGCGGTTCCAAATCTCTCCGAATTCCGACTACGCCCATGAGAAGGGTTGTCAAATTGTCTGCTGTTGCTCCATTGGATTCCAATTTCTGTAAGCTAATGAGAAGTGGCACACGTACCCAATCTTGCATGACGTATATGTGTATAGCAATGTATGAGCAATTGTCAATCCCTGCAGTTTCGTCACACGACAAGGCAATGTATTTTGCAGATTTTATCATGGCCTTCATTCTCTCCTGCACAAATGCTCCGCCATAACTCACCTAGCAGTGGCACTCCAATACATAGTAGGACAGTTAGAAGTTTCTAGCAAATAAAGGTTGAATTTTGACTCAAACTCAGCCATTGGTCTACTGGCACAAAGAATTTGAAACAATGTCGCAAACTTGAAGTGAGTACGAAGGTGGCGACAGGCCCTCCACCCCGACCTGTCCAAGTCACAGACATGGCCCTAAACATCCGATCTGAGGGGCAGATCTGGCCTCTGCGCCCTTTTTTTCTCTTTTTTTTTCTATATACCCTGGTGCAACCAAAAAAATTTGGTGCAATTAGTCTGTTTATCGCCCAAAAAAAACACTACTTCATACAAGGGTGAATTAAAAATATTTCAAAAGAAAAATATTTGATTCAAAGTATAAATAAATAAATAATCCAGCCTCTTGTAACTAGTCTAAAGTCAAACGGTCTTGTAGAGACCCCAAATTTTCTCTAATGTTACATGGACAAGGTTTACCATTTATCTCTTTTTTTGCATGTGCTTGAATGGCCTGATTTTTTTTATTCATTGCCTTCAGTAGGACAGTTTTGAAGGAATGAAGGCCCATGCAAGTGAAGCTCGTGTGCACAAAAATGGAATTCAAATATAAATCAATCCAAGTCATTGTTTGCTTTATATTCACCATTTCTTGTATGTGAAACCATTTGTGTCTCTTTGTGTGTGCTCAAGGAAAGATGACAAAATCATTGTCAAAGGGAAAGCAAAAAAATGTGCTTTTATGTGCTTTAGAAAGGTTTTAGTGTGAGATGTGGTAGAGACATTAAATTTTAGAAAGTTTAGTGTACAAAGGCTCTGCTAGAAGAATTAACTTTCTATATGCTAAATTCTCAATTGGAAGCAGACCACACAACATGATGAGTAAATTGGAGCAATTTGTTGTAATCAATTTAACTAGGAGAAAGGTAGGTAATTCAACTATATAAGAGACATTGCAATTTAATCCCTAGATGTCCATGGCCTTTTTTTAGCTTCTTAGAATATGCTTTAAATGAAATATTTGGTTAAGTTTAATTTTTTGGAATTGTAACCGTACAAATTCAAACTAGACAAGTCAAAGATCACATGGAAAAAGAAAACACAACAATATTACTTATGGATTGAAAGATTATAATGTTTGATCATGAGGATGCTAAAATTGTGAAAGTAATTTGAAGTCTTTCAATCTTCTTTACACATGTCAAATCTAAAAAAAATTGGGCACCAAAAAAATACTACCTATGTCCCAAAATAAACATGTCGCTTCCAAAAATTCCTTATTCCAAATTCAATTTGATGTTTTATGGTCTACGAAAATGAAACATTGGACCTGTTTTATGGGGTGCATGATCTAATTTGGATCAACAAAGTTGATTGAAGTTGAATCACTAAAATGGATTATAGGTGAATCGCAAAAGCTAATTGCAATTGAATCACTATAGTAAATTGGCTGAGGTTTGATTCTGATTCTTTTTCACATTTGTAAAGATACAGGTGTAGGAATTTTGTAGACTTGAGCTTCCTTACTTGAAGTTCGCAATCAGTAAAGTTCGTGAGAATTTGTCTGGAATTTTTTTCTTCAAGCGTTTTTCTTTACCTGTAATCGGTTGTGGTTGTTAAGAGAATACTTTATGTTGTTCCCATTACTTGGATTTTGTGCATCCGAATTGTTTGTTGAAACTTTGGAATGAATCTGTGGAAGTGTTTGCATACACTACTGCAGTGGAAATAGCGTTCTGAGGCACTATGAGTGAACACTGGACCGTGGTTCTTCTGAGCAGGGCCAAATCTGGTGCTCCATGCTCTGTTACAGAGCAACATGTGAAGCTTTCAAAGTCCATAAATTATCTGGCATATTGACGTGTGGCTTATGATTCTTAACATTCTTCAGCTAAAGCTGTCAAGCTTTGAATGGAAATTTCACATTTACGGCTACCTTCCTACCTTACAGCCCCGTATTTAGGATGCTTTTAATTTTTGGATGATTGTACAAGAAATACTCTTTAGTGAAATGCGTTTGTAGAATTTTGGAGATTAACATTTGTCCAACATTTTGAAGGTATGGGTAATATTATTATGATTGTACTGAAGAGAGTCAGAATAGGATTGGAATTGGTCCAACATTTGAAGGTGTGTCATATGGGCTAATGAATGTAATGCCTGTTGCCTTGAAACATTATTTGAATTCCAAACCAGATGATGATGGTTGCTCAACTTGATAATGACTCGAAATGAAACCCAACACAGTGAAGACGAGGAGAAACAATTCAAAAAGTGAAGTGGACTGAATTAAATGGTTGAGGGTTTAGAAGGAGAGGCTTACAACTTCTAAGGTCAGTCCTTTTCTCCTTGAACCAACAAAATATACACCAATGGTTTCAATTACTGCCTGTATTTACTGTTTTTACGATTTGATAAGGAATGTTTGAGCTAGTGTGATATTAATGTACATATTATTTAACCCTGTAACATCGTTGTGAACACTAAGCGTTCAATGGATGACAGGGAATCCTTCTATATAAGCTAAGGAAGTGCAGATGTTCATCTTTGGAATTGTGTAAAAAGGGGAGGTCTTGTACAATAACTGCTCTTGCTCTTGGATTTTATCAAGTAAATGATTCACATGGTACTAAAATGGATGATTTCTATGGCGACTAGCTTAATGTTTTGGGGTTAAAATTTGACTCACTAGAATTCAGGTGGTTGAGTGTAGATTTGAAAAAAAAATCAAAATTACAAATGGAAATCATGCATTTGTTGAAAAATGATAATTACAAAATAATGTTAGATTAGATTTACGAAGTTTAACTACTGAGAAAGATTGAAATTGAGATAGGATGTTTTGTTTGGCAAGTACATCAATTGTATTTATCTACAAAGATCCAAAAGAATTCTCCTTCCAAAATAAATTAAAGTGCCGTTTTTCAAAATTGAAATTGAGATATACTTCAAACTTTAATACTTCTGTCTTTCTTTTACAAATTTTAGAATATGTAGTTAGTTGTGAAATACTAAATTTAATAAAGTGTTGAGTATGTCTCAATGAATAATGGATTTTTTTGTCTCCTATTCTAACTAGATTTTATCCATATGTACTATTGATGGGTTACTTTTCTTGGGATGACCTTTCATTGGCCATGTCTTTTTCCCAATATAAACCTATTATTATTCAAGCAAGTTTCTATGATCTCAATTTCTGGTAGTTTTTTCTGTTAAGATAGAAAAATATATAATTTTTTTAAGAATATATTTTTTATTTCAATGGATATCTAGAAGAAGTTACCCTCTAAAGTCTCAAAGTCCCTACAAGGGATTTTGGGATTTTAGATAGGCTCATGTGATCTCAATTTTTGACATGGTTTCCTGGGATTTTTTTTGAAGATAGGAAATCAAATTAGCTTTCTGGGTATATAATTTTATTTCAATTGGTGCAAGGAAACATAAATTATGCTACCATGAGTCTAAAAAACAACTCAAGGGGTAGTCCAAAAAAAATCACAAAAAGTTTCACTTTTTTAATTTTTAATTTTTTTCTTAAAGATTATATTTTTGTCTACATCTAAAGCTTTGATTCATTCTATTTGGACTAGTGATGAGAAAGTTATGGACAATCTTGTTTTGGGGGCAATTTAAGTATGTTCCTGAAAATAACTTATAGACTTCATTTTTTAATGCAATTTTAAGAATTTTTCAAAAAAAATTGTTAGGCAATGTTGAATTTGCTTGTTGAAACAATCTCACTATTGGATTTACTATGTTTCAATTCCATCTTAAAGCTATTAACGGTTTAGTTACCCCTTCAATCTTGAACCTACTTCAACTTAAAAGAAAATTTAATGACTGAAAATTAAAAGTTTTTTTGTTGAATTGTTTTCCTTAGATTCTCAATTCAATTATTCAACATAAAAAATTAAAAAATCAAAATCAATAGTGCAAAACTTTTAAGTTAAGAAGATTCAAAGCCAAAATCTAGTTGATCAAAGTGCAAAAAAACTTGTATTCTTCACTTTGAATGCAAATATCTTGCAATCTACATGGTCAAAATTTATGAAATTTTTTCCATGCATTTACATAATAGTGTAGTACAAGATCTTGCAGTTAGGTATGTAAAAAAATCTTTTTAAAAATCTTTTTTGCTCTTTGCAATAGAAATGGCAGTTTTGAGTAGGTTTTGATGAAAAAAAAGGCCTTGGGACTTACTTTAGGGGTTAAGCCACTCTAATTTCAATAAATTATTTGTAGGGTAGCAACAAAATTCCTCAAAAACTTGAAATTAATTTTTTAATTAATTTTTAATACTAATAGATTATATTTTTGTATATTTCATATATTAATTCCATTTGGATTAGTGACGTAAAATTTATAAATTTGTTTTTTTTTGTGGTAATTGTTGCATTGTCTTCAAAAAATAACACATTAGATTCATTTTTTTAACTCAATTTTATAATTTAAAATAAGCAAAAGTTCCATTATAAGGTTTAGTTTTCTTACTAAAGCAATTTTTTCATTTGGATTAATGAGTTTCAATTCCATATTTAAATATTGGAGTGTCTTTCAATATCTTTATTCAAAACTAAGATTGCTACTATTAAACAAAAATTATAAGAGAAATAGCACATAGTATTTAGAATAGACCTAGTGTTGAAAAACTTACTATTTTAGAAAAGTGTTGCTATTCTCATTACTAAATCTTATGCACTTTTTTACAAATCAATAGTAATTGCAATTTTGAACAATAAAAAAAATTCATATGGTAAAGATAGAAATTGTATTTTTGGTGAATTTTTGAAGTTATATCTTCAAAATTAATTTGAAGAGAAACAAAAAATAGTTTTTATAATTTTTTGACTGTATGGATACTTTCTATTTTTCATGCTTCACATTATCTTCATTGATGCAAATTCCAAAAAAGTTGTAGAACTTATATTATATAATACATTTGTGTTTTGTTCAAACTCTTTAGACTTTTAAGGATTAATAATTTTTTAAGAATGAAAACCAAAAGAGTTTTTTGAATTTTTTTTCCCTTGATTTTCACCTCAATTCTTTAGCATACAAAAATTTAGATTCAAATTTTGCAATGCAGAAATTTTAAGTTAAGGACATACCAATTAAGTCTTATATATTCTAACTCTAAGTAGGATTAAAATTACACATAAATGAAGTACTTTTTGAAATATTTGAAGTCTTATAATATTATAAGTAAAAATGTGAAATGTACCAAAAGTTGCAATTAAAATCTTTTATATTGCCTAATATTTGTAATATTTTTAAAAAATTAAAAAAATAATATTTAAGTATAAAACTCCACTACATTTAATGATCATTATGAATTTGAAAAGACAAAACAACCAAGATGTGGTAATAAAAAAGTCATCAATTAAGAAAAGACACACGAGAAGGCATAACAAGAAAATAAAAAAAGTTGCACCAACCAAAATAAAAAGAGTTTTAGTAGACAAAAAACAAAAAATTAATAGACCTAATGTTGAAATACTAAAATGTGATATTATTCAATGTAAAAAGTATTAAAGTGTTTTGGCTATATGTTGTCAAATCTAATCCTAACGTACAATAATCTATAAGTGTAAAGTGCAAAAAAATCCTATTTTCTTTACTTTACACACAAATATCTTCTTATCTATGTAGTCAAAGTTTTTGAATCTTTTCCATACATTCTTATAATAATTTAGTGTAAGGTCTTAAGCTCAGATCTCAAGGTTAGATATGGAAAAAAGAAGTTTTAAAAATATTTTGCTCTTTGCTATAAAATTTGTAGTTTTGAGTGTTTTTTGATGGGAGAAAGGTCTCGGGAATTTATGAAGTAACAATTAAATGAGGACAAAATTTATATCCCTATACTTAAACTTCGTAAACGACATTACATATACTAGTTCAAAAATAAATAAATTGGATAGATAAATACAATTACTTCAAAAATTGAGTCTATGTTGCATTTAATTTCAATCTGTGCATTATATATTGAAAATGAGCAGACATAATCCACATGAGCAAACATGAATGTTGTATTATACTTTGTGCACTACAATCTTAAAAAACTTGAAGCAAAAAAGTAATTACATGTTGAAAGTAAATGAATCAAAAGCTAACCACCCAATAGACTTAATTGTTGAAGTTAGTAAGTTTTATGATCATTTTAAAAACTTGCCTATACTTCTTTTCTTAGCCTTGATAACTTGAGTAGTTTATTGCATGTTATTGTATGCCATTTAAAAACCACCCCCTTGGTATTGTAAAAATTTGACAACTTGTGCTTTAAAAAAATTATATAGAAAGAAAAATGTAGATAATATTAATTTGAATGGAATTTGAAGATTTTTAATAAATCAAAGAATTGAGATTTTTTATAACCATAAATGATCTATAGATTGCAATTTGAACCATTGTTGAATCTACTGAATAGATTTGAAGATATTTGCCCTAATACACAATTAATACAAATCATTTAAATTTGTATTTAGCAATTTTTTTGAATCCAACTTATTAATTTGTAAAGGTTATATATAATGCATTTGTTTGGATTGTAGGTGATTTAATATAATATGACAATAACAAAGTGATACCACACTTTTGTCAATATTTCTTAATTCTATTTTTATCAAATGCATTTGTCAATATTTTGTCATATATATTTTAATTTGTTATTACTAATTGCCCAAGGTGTTTTTGAGCTCTTTGAAATTTACTCTAAATTGAATAAAAACACCAACCTTTTAATTAGTTTAATTAGTTTTTTTGAATTGTAACTACACAAATTCAAACTTGACATATTAAAGAGTACATGGGAAAAGAAACACAACAATATTACTTACAGAGTGAAACTAAGATAAAAATGCTTGAAATCTTGAAATCTTCTTTTCACATGTTAAATCTAAAAAAATTGAATACTAAAAAGATATGAGGTTAAGGGGCATAACATGCATAAATCCAATCAATTTACAACTTCTTGAAATCTACTCTACAATTTTTTGAACTGAATTTTTAATGTGATTTTTCCTCAAAATCTATTGTATTTAAGGCTCATTTCGAAGAGCCTTCAACACTACAGAAAGTCAAGAATCCAATGAACACCCTTGCACCAAATCTTGAATAAAAAAATCATAATCAATCATTTTCAAAATTGAGTTTGGGATGCTAAAACTAGACTTAAGAAAAAAAATTCAAAAACATAAACTACTAAGAATAGCAACTGCATTACGTTTTATCTAACTTCAAAGTGTTGTCGACACTAAAATTTGGGGCCTCGGCCATTTACGGGTTAAACAAATTGGCGTTACTGCAAATACCGATCGATTGCCAGCAAGAAACTTTTCACTTGATACAGAAGCATGCCAAGACTGAAAGCGTAACAGCTGTGACAGTGGACACACACAAACACACACACATTGGTGATACGAATGATAGTTCAAACTTTCTAGACAACGACAACGCAAGCGACGTGACGAATTTCTGTAGCTCATGCATCTGCTTTTCTCCAAGGTCGTTCACGGCACCCATGCTATCTGTAGATGAATATATTTTGCACAGGACGAAAACTCATTAACAACGAGGGCGGTAGGAGAACTTCACAAAATAAATACTCTGCATTAATGAAACAGGAATCATAGATGTGGACTTTCAAATAGTGAATGATCTACATGTTGTGTAGGTCGATTTCAGACTGTCAGCTGGAATATTATTCTGATGTGCAGCTGGGCAACTCGCAACTGCGCGCACTAGCAAGTTAAGTTCCTCGTTGAATTACTTACTAAGGCTCGATCTGCCATGGATGTCAAATCACTAAATTCTATGCCAAGGATCTGCGGGTCATTTCATTCAACTCATTGATTTCTACGCCGAGGATAACCACCGGATTTTTAAAGTCCCCGCAATCTTTGAAAAAAGGTTTCCCGATTGCGCAGCGCCTCCAGCAGTCGTACTTGCCCCTGCTCGCAATTGCTGGGGGTTGACTGGGATGGTGTATGCCACCTCTTCTTGCGCCATGGCTACTGCTCTTCCGACAGCAAAATGGCTCTCCACCCCGTTTATCCACGCTTTCAAGGTCGGACCATACTCCTTCAGAGCATAGAGGTTCTGAATCTCCATGTTGATCTTGTCTTCGGTAATCAGGTCGTTCGAGTCTCTGTCTCGATTCAACTTTCTGAAGTTGCTCACCCTCTCCTCGTACGTCTTCAGATGCTTTTCCAGTTGTTCAATCTGTTCAGCTCCTTCCGCGGTGCTCTGGGTGCCGCACGACTTTTTCTGCGAGATCTGATTTCGGAAGTACGTCGCGGTGGCGCTGTGGTACGTGACGATGCAGTTCTGCTCCAAGAACCCCGCAAACAAAGCCGCCGCTTTGAGCACGACGCCGATCTCTTCCTCGATCGCCGCCTCTTTGTCCCGGTATACCTTCAGCATCTTTCTTTTCTGCTCCGCTTTGTCTTTCGTTTCCTGGAGGATCTTCTCAATGGCGGGATCCCTGACCTCACGTGTGCTTTCTCTTATCTCGGAACTCTCACGAATGTGCTTCTCATTGAGATGATCGCAGACGGTGCATTTCCCCGACCCAAAAGATAAGTTTTGGCAGAAGACGAAATTTTTGTCTTTGCGGAGCAATGCTCGCATGATTGGGGTCCTATCCTCGGATGAAACGAGTTCGGAAACGAGGGGGGATAGATCCATAGCTCCCACTGCAACCGTTTCTAGAACCTTCTGTAAGAAACTTATACCCTTCCGTGCCACACTCTCTGTAATCCCAACTAACGTCTCGGAAGGATCGCAATTGTCGTGACAGACTTTATTCGCAGCACGACACTCGGGATCAACACACACAGTCCTTGGTTGGGGAAGAGGAACCGTCTCCGTGGTCGTTTGTTCCACAAGCAAGAGCTTGTAATTGTTCTCAAGACTCTCATGACTTTGTTCGATCTCCCATTGAGCCTTCTTGGAAGCGTCCATGTTGGCGTGCATAGCAGTCGTAATTTTTTCCAATGGCTGTTCGAGCATCTCCAGCTGACATCGCACACGGTTCACCGACAATGTACTCTCGACCACGTGAGGTTCCAGAGATCCAATGTGCGTTATGAGCCGGAAGGCCTCGTTGGTTGACGTCTCCCAACTCCTCTTGAAGCTCTCCCTGTCGCTGGCATGGAATTGCACACCCTTCTTCACAGCTGCGCAGAATTTGAAGGCCTCGCTGTCGAAGCAGTACATGGTGTTCTCATCCTCCAGCTGGATATCGAGCAAGATGTTATCTTCTCGGGACCTCGGTTTCAGCATAGTCTCGATGAGACCGTAAGTGCTTTCCACCCGATAGAAGGTGCTCCTCGTGTTGGTGAAGCAGAAGAGGATGTTTTTAGAGGCATCTTTGTGGAGCTTCTCCAGCAACTGAACGATACAGTACCGGAGGGAGTCCGTCAGCCTCGTTTCATTGGGCTTGAGAAGAATGCACACAGCATGCAACATCTTGTACTGGGAGAGGTAGGAAAGAGTATTTTCCATATTCTTTAGATCCTGATCGGGGCCTCGAGTGTCTCCAATCCCGGGAGTGTCGATCAGACGGATCGACCTGGTCTCATCGATGCGAAACCGGTAGGCTTTGCACATCTGGGTGCAAGATTCACCGACTTTCTGGGTCATTTCGTTTTCGTCAGGGACTCCAACAGAGATATTCGTCTCCACGCGGTTTCGATTCTTGGTCTCAGTTATGGTAAACTCGGAGTGGATGAGGCTGACCAAATCGTGTTCAAGCGCCTCTTCAACAGTGCTGAAAGCGAGGTAGTTCGCCAGAGCGTTGATGAACGTCGACTTGCCAACCCCGCTTGGCCCCAGGAGGAGAATATTGAGGCTCTGTCCTCCGGTGAGCTGGACTTCCTCCATCGTGGGCCGTGCCTGATCGAAGGATAGTCAGATACTGTCGATCGATCGACCAGGGATCGATCAGAGACTGCTTGAACAGAGTTGCGATACCGTTGACCACGGAAGCCTAAATGCAAGTGGCTTACTTTTCGATCGATCCACTCACAACAATAAACGCTCCTGCATGCCCTTCATGAAATCAACATTCGATCGTCAGAATTAGCAGATTGACCGATGCGTTTCGCCACCTTTCCAGTCCTGATTGACCGATGTATTTCGGCACAGAGTTTCTCCTAGACAACACAACCAATTTACTACATCTACGAGTAACATATAACATGTTTCGGAGCGGCTCTTGACTCTGAGTAATTCTCACCGAAAGCGCTGAGAACTCTTAATTAAATTAGGACCCTTCGATCCGGTCCCGATCGAGGCTCCAGACGGGTGTTGATCTGTAACTTAAAGTGCCAGTCTAGCTCTGGAAATGATTCCATTTCAATTAACGAATGTGGAACCTGCAGCTAGAGTCTATCCTACAGGTATTCATACAACACGGCCGGCCAATTGCAATGTCCGATATCATTCGATCATTCTGCTCCTAGAGGCTAGCTATGTACAGGCTAGCTATGTACAGAATGATCTTACAGCGCAGCCAACGTCACCGATGACGCATACACCGAATAAATACTCCTTTCCAATCTATTGACACTTCAGTATTCAGTGTTCTAAGGAAGAGATTAATTGTCAGTGGTTCCACTGTTTTGTCCGGCTTGTCTGTCGGCTATCTCTGATCCTCCCTGTTCCTAGCTTACCTAGTGCTTACCTAGCTAGTGCTAAACTTCTGATGAGTTTTCCCGTAAGAGGAACTTGCAAGACTAATGCTCTCATAATGCCCGAGTGTGTACCACACGTCCTAACACTCTAAAGCTCCCAAAACAAGGACAGGAACGGATTACGTTTCAAGTCGAGAATCCTGAAAAGCTAGTGAGTATGCCAAAGTTCCCAAAAATGATTGACGCTGGGATGGATGTTTCAGTTCGTAACCGGCATGACCAAATCACCCTTTAATACTAGCTAGCTGGATAGAAGGGAACAGGCCAGTTAAGCCGAACATGCATGTGTAGACTCGCAACTTGTACCAACAAAGCAATTAAACAATACTTCACAGCAAGAGCATGATATGAACTAAAGCACAACTAGTGAGGTCGAACTGATGGACATGATTAAGAGAAACTCTCACGCACAGCTTGCAGGTCGATCACGTTGAAGCCAAAGGGAGCATGAGCTTCAGTCGCCTTCGACCACAACAAAACTCCACCAAATTGAAGACCCGAAACACTTGCATGCAAAGCTAAGCGATCTTGTGATACTGAATACCGAAGTGCACAAGATGTCGATTTATATTTGTGCGGAGAACCTAATATTTGTCCGGTGGATGACAGTCAAAAACAGAGGATGATGGAGGATGGAGGAAATTCATCCACTTTAGTGAGTTTTAGTTGATGCTTTGCCGTCATGTCGAATCAAAGTCATTTGCTCTGTTTTCAGATTGAAACCCTATAGGACAGAACCAACGATACAGAATTGAACAAGCTCAGAACCCTTCACTCCGTCTTCTCCCATTTCGTGATTGCTTCTGAATGAAATTTTGTATACTCATTTGTCAAAGATGAAATCACATGCCTTCTTTTAAGTTATAAAAAATTTAGGGCCTTAGGGATAACTTAAGAACTAATGCTTACTTAGAGCATCTCCTCCATTCTTTAATTTTGGCTTCAAGCCAAACCCCACAATGGTACCATGGATGCTCCAAGAACAAAAAATTGAATCACTACTTCAAAATCATTATCAAACATACCACAATGAAGACCCCCCAATTCTTCTCAATGCATCCAAACTACAAGTTTAATATTTTCTAGATTCTCTTCCCAAACCAATCAATTTGTACAAAGACAAGAAGTGGAGATCAAAGGATTCACATATATGCAAAGGAGACAAAAAAGAGACACATATAATTGCTCTTTGATCAGTTTTAGGTAGTCTATCCTTGAAACAAACATTTAAACCTACCTAACTCATCTTTGACAATAATAGATATTTCAAGCAACATGTGACTCATTCCTAGATAGGGGTTGCATTTAGAACATGATTGCTTGAGGGGCAAACTACCTCAATATAGATGAATGATTTTGTCTTGGAGTAAGATGGCAAGTGCATTAGTAGGGAGGGACATGATGAAACCGATGAATTGCCTATCCAAGCCGCAGGATGATAGTTCTTCAAAACTCAACTGACTTTGCAAAAGAATTTGAAAAGCAACACTTACAATGGTCAGAATTTTTTGTTTCCTTTGCTTGCTCCCCATTGTCTCAGCCCAATGCACAACCTGGAAGTGAGCAAGTGAATAATCGGTAAGTAATCGGTAACCCTGACTGTGCAAGAGTGCGCCGTTCGGAAATATTAAGTTGTTTAAATATCATGTATTCTACTGAATGATTAGCATCGGAACTCGACTGTCAGTAGAGAGTTGAATTGTGGTTGATTGTGATTGTGGAGTCTGACTAAATTTACAGTTGTGAATTGTAAGCTTAGTTGATACCTGCAGCGAGTGTATGGTAGGCGATCCTAAAACTGTAAAACAGACCATGTTGTGTCAAAAATCAAATTAAAAATTAAGAAAAAACAGACCATGCTCTACAGTGACCTTCAACACTCTAGCTGTGTTTCTAATTTGAAAGTATGTTACAGTGATGATGTTTTGGACTGACAAAAGGGTAAGCTTTATTACAATGGGTAAGCTTTCCTACAATGGGCAAGCTTTCCTACAATGGGCAAGCTTTCCTACAATGGGTAAGCTTTATTACAATCTGTTTTCAGTAAACTTCCATGAAAAAAAAATTGAGGCCTCTCATGGGTTGTTTGACTCTAAATCAAAGGCCATATTTGTTATATTGAGATTTTTTTGGAGATTTTAAGACAAGAATGCTAGATAATATAAATTTATTTACAAAAATAATAATTGAAACTAAGAATAAATAATGTTCAAATAGTGATTTTAAAATGAAATTCTAAAAGTTGGTGTTGTTATCTATTTATAAAAAAAAATTCTAATAAGTATATAAAGTGGTTTATTTTTGAGTTGAAGATGAAAATGAGACTGCAAAAAGTCTCAATATAACAAATATGGCCTCAATCAGCAGTCAAATGATGTTGAATACAAAATGTAATTTTAATATTTTATTAAAAAAAATTTAAAATAAAAAGTGATTCAACCTCATATGACTAATGGTCCAACAGCCCTATAGAGGCACTAAATTTTTCCTAAAAGAATCCGTATCGCAACTCAAGAAGTGAAGAATAAAGTAGTTGGCCACAACCAAATTTGATTAGTAGACAACCAAATGAAATCTTGAGAGTGGCTTTGTTGGTATGGGTTCTTTTTATTTGTTGGAGGCAATTATTAAAGGTAAGGTTTGAATGTTAAACATTGGAAGGCATGGAAGTGTACATGGAGGGAGATTCAATGAAGTTGCAATATCTCCCATGCTATTGAGTCCTTGTCCCGCATTGCCGTGGGACATAAGCAGAAAACATAGGCTAAGGGCCCAATATGCATCCTCCAAGTCCCCACTTGGCATCCCTACTTGTTGTGGGGGTCCTAGAGATGCTTTAATGTTAGATGACAAGGTTTACCACTCATGTCTTTTTGCATGGGCTTGGACTAATTTTTTTTTTTCATCTTCATCACTAGGATAGTTTTGAAGGTATGAAGGCCCATGAAAGAGAATCGTGTGCACAAAAATGGAACTCAAATATAGATTGATTGAGGTCATTATGTAATTGTAAATTGTTTTATACTTGTCGGTTTCTTGTATGTGAAATCATTTGTCTCTCATTGTTTGTGCTCAAGGAAAAATAATGAGACTATTGTCAAAGGGTAAGCAAAAAAATGTACTTTTGTGTTTTAGAAAGGTTTTAGAATGAGAGATGTGAGTGGCTTTAAATGTTAGTAAGCCAAGTGTACAAAAGCTCCATAAGAAGAATTAATTTTTCATATGCAAAACTTTCAATTGGAGGCAAACCATGCAATAGGATGAGTAGATTGGAGCAATTTGTTGTAATCAGTTTGACTAGGGAAAGGTAGGTAATTCAACTATACAAGAGACATTGCAATTTAATTCCTAAATGCCCATGGCCTTTTTAACCCCTAAAGTCCTATTGTCTTCTTGGAGAACAAAATGGATTTTGGTCAAGCTCCTATGATCTCAATATTTGTTGTAATTTTTTGAATCTTTTTGTAAAGATAGGAAAATACATTAGCTTTTCAAAAGTATAATTTTTATTACAAATTGGATCCAAGAGCAAAAGTTATGGAACAAAAAGCCCATTTCTTTTATCCAACAAATAGAAAGAAACCTTCAAAAAAACTTAAAATAAAATATTTGAAATTTTTATTTTTTATAGATTATATTTTTATGTATATTGTAGGCAAGTTTTAATTCATTCTATTTGGATTTGTTATGCAAAAATTATGAACAATCTTGTTTGGGAGGAAGTAAAGCACCTTTTAAAAAAATAACTTGTAGAATTCATTTCTAACCTCAATTTTTACAATTTAAGAAAAAATATTTCACAAGGTTAAGATTTCTTGCTATCTCAACTCAATTTTTTTATCATATAAATTTTTTAATTCAAAATTGGTAGAAAAAAATAATAAATTATGAAGGTTTAAAGCCAAATAATGTAGTTGAGCAAGGTACAAAAAAAATTGTTTACTTCAGTTTAAGCAGAAATATCTTGCAATCTAAATTTTTTGCCATACATTCTTATGCTAGTCTAGTACAAGATCCTACAATTAGATATGAAAAATTTATAAATAAATAAATAATAATTTAAAGATTTTTCTCATTGCTATAGAAATGGCGTTTTTGAGTGGTATTTGATGGAAAAGAGGCCTTGGAACTTTAGAGGTTATGCTTTTTGGAATTTACTCTAAATTGAACATTGAAAACCCAATGTTTTATTAAGTTTAATCATTTTTTTAAATTATAGCCATACAAGTTCAAACTAGACATGTCATAGATCACATGGGAAAAAAACAATGATGTTACTTACAGATTGAAAGATTACAATGTTTGATCATGAGGATGTTAACCCCTAAAAGATCAAATGGTGTTTTTTGGCAACATAGCGATTTTGGGTAGCTCACTACAAATGAAATTTTAATTTTTTTCATTGAAATTTTCACACAACATGTACCTAAGGAGTAGCTGTAAGATGAAACAATTTTCATAACTTTTGACTACATGGTTAAAAAGTTATTGTTTGATATGTAATTTTCAACATTTGGTGGGCAGTCCAAGCAGCCCAAAAAACTTCTTTAAAAATTACTTTTAAAAAACAAGAATTTGAAATTAGTTCTCTAGATTGACATATATATATATATGTAAATCTTGTAATCATTCCATTTTGATTAATGAGATGAAAGTTATTAGGAGTTTTAGTTGTGAGTAGTTATAGAATCTATACTCTAAAATAAACTTTAAAGTCCTTTATTTAACTCAATTTTCAATATTTTGGGAAAAAAGTAAAAAAAATCAGACATAGGTGGTTTATTACAACATTACAACCATTGGGATTGGCATTTTTCAATTTCATAAATAATTTGTTAGCAATTAGGTATTTTGAATCATTTTCTATTTCTTTCAACTTTCTATTTTTTTCCTATATGTTGTACAATTCCAAATGATTTGAAATTTTCAAGCATGTAACTAAATTGCCTTGAAGAATTAATCCAAAGAGTAACCACCATTTTGGACATTTTTTCATAATGATCTAACCTTGTGAAGTGCAATTGCCCGATTTTTTGGAAGGACAAAAAAAAGATTTTTGTTACTTCAAACACTAATATCTTGCAATTGACACTATGAAAGTTTCTGAAAAATTTTCCACATCTTCTCAACCCAAAGTAATATAAGATCCTATGATTAGATGTGTCCAAAAATGTTTTTTTTCCAAAATTTGGTACTTGTAGTAGAGATGGCAATTTTTGAGCATTTTTGGTGAAAACATAATCAAAATCTTTTAGGGATTAAACTATGAAAGTGATTTGAAGTCTTTCAATCCTCACTACACATGTCAAATCTTAAAAGTTGATCACCAAAAAAGTACTAACTATGTTCCAAAATTAATCTATGGTTTCTAAATATTCCTTGTTTAAAATTCAATTTGATGCTTCAATGGTCTACAAAAATGAAACATTGGACCGGCTTGATGGAGTCCATGATCTAACTTGTATCAACAAAGTTAATTGAAGTTGAATGATTGAAATGGATCACAATTGAATTGTAAAAGTTGATTGCAATCAAATCACAAGTTCAGATAGTAGTTTCTAAATAGGAGGGTAGGAGCTTTAACAAAGTTCACTGACAAAAATTGATCAAAGTCAACTATCACTAGATTTTCTAAAATTGAATCACAAGAACCCTTCAAAGTTGAATGCACAAGTTGAAATCCATTACACTAGAATTGGTAGCAAGTTGATTGGAATTCATTGCACTAGAGTTAGTTGCAAAGTATGAGACAATTGAGAATTTTACCACCTACTTTCAACATATTTTGCTTGATTTTTAACTTCAAAACTTTCACTCCTATTATAGGTGAGAAGAAGCTTGAAGAACTACACATTCCCATGCAAATAGGAGCACCTTAAATGTTAATTTAGCCTTTTATAGAAAATCACATATTTATTTTGAGGTAGGGATCGAGTATAAAGTTTAAGGGCATAACATGCATTACTCCAATCAATTTACAACTTTTCAAAATCTACTCTATGATTTTTTTAAATGAATTTCTAATGTGATTTTTCCTCTAAGATTTAGTATACAGTGACTCACAAAATTGAGTACAAAATTGAAATGTTTTCATTCAAACAACCATATCATAAACATCAATGGGCAAAGTCTAAAAGTAAATATATGAAAGTTGTAGTGTGCAATATACTCCACATTACTATGGAAGTTTGAAATAAAAATTAGTTTGGAAGAAAACCAATTTTGAAGTTAGCTATGTCTAAAACTCAGTTTTGTTCAACCTCACTTGAATTTACTTTATCTTTTTCCAATTTTTTCTTAGAACTCCAAAAAAAACTTTTTGTACCTTGGCATGTTGGTATACATCAGATTAGATTGTTGTACACAAAAATTGAAGAAAATTAGCATTTATAAAATTTAAAATATCAACAGTTTGACAAATACATAAATGATGTTGGTTGACTTGGTTCTCACAATATTTGAATTTTTGAGGGAAATTGACAACATGGACCATTGTAGAGAGAGTACAAGTTGCAATATGAACCATTGTTACATCTTAATGCCCTTACATTTGAAATATTTGTTGAATTGAATAATGTATTTAATTTATATTTCAAAACCATTTAATGCATTTTTAGGTTCAATTTGTTTGTCCAAAGATTGGAGTTCATTATGTACACAATTGATCCAATAAATAAATAAAAATTATCATTGTCAATATGGTCAAAAAGTTGAAAATTGCCAAAAATTACTCTAAGCTTCCTAAAATTGACATATTTTTTTATCATATTAACAATGATAATTTTTTTTTGCTATAAAACATATATACCACACTCATTCCATAATCTCACTTCAAATGCAAACCAAGAGATTACATTTATAGCATCTCTTTGAATTTCTTCTACTCTTTCATGAATCTCAAATACACCAAGTATGGCCTCGGGAAATTATGGGGATATTGACTACAAACCAATAATGGCTTAAAACTAAAGAAGTCATATTGTGTAGAATTTTCAAATATGATTGTTAAATCTTCTATACCGTCAAGAAACTGCTCCAAGTTGGCCTATCATGTAATGGCTCTAAATAGGTTGACCATATGAGCCAAGAACTCCACTTTGGCGTCTTTACAACACAAAAAAAAGATAAGCAATGGTTTCATCCACATCGCCCGCAACAACAAAGTTTAGAAGAAGAGACAAGCCACAAGCTACAACATACAAGTCTTCAAAATCTCCTCCAACTTCCAAACTCCAAAATTCAACTTCTACTCCTTTATTGAATTTTGATTTAGTGTTGTTGTTTTATTTAGAGTCTAAATGAGTTGAATAATAGCTTTTTGAAAAGCTAGTAAAATTTTCTACTTCATTAATTTTCAAATTATTTTAACACTCTATTCAACTTCTATGGCCATCTAAAGTTTTGACCTTGAAAAAAAGGCAGCAGACCTTTTTTTACTTCATCACTCACAACTCATTCATACAATTTTCAAATAGAATAAATGATAGCTTTATGAAAAACCAACAAAAATTTTCACACTCTCACCAAATTTCATTGCAAACAAAAAACTTGTCTGTCTTTTATAGTTGATCAAAGTCTCTGTCTTTTTTCATAAAAAACAACAGACCTTCCTCCACTTAAACTAAATCAACTTTTGATTGACAACTTCAAATCAAGCAAGTGGGATCAAATTAGAAACACCACACCATGATACACAATTTTTTCAATTTTTATTTCAAAATTTCTCAAAAACAATACATCATAGCCTCTCAAACATTTGGGCTTTATAAACAGCAGCAAGAGAGACAATGAATAGTGTTCCCTTATCTTTTACCTAAACCACACAAGTCAAGTGGACTTCAACCCATATCTTAACCATGTGACTCCCCTAACATCCATTGGTCATGAATTCTGACCATAAGATTAAATTCATACTCTTAGCTAAAAGATAAATTACCCCAAAGTTATTAAAAGGCAAACCATTTGAATATTTTCCTCGTACAACTTCATACAAACAAAATTAATTTAGAAAAATACTTCATATATGAAATAAAGAACTAGAAAATTAACATATGTTTAATAGAAGTTAAAAAAATAGAGTTCCAATTGAAATATCATTCTATCTATAAGAACTTGAGGATGCATTTGATAGTAACAACGATATAATCAACAATATCTGTTTTAGTTAAAGGACTGACTAGCCTTTTAACCATAATTGGTGACCGCGATTTCCCTTGATAGGTATGATTTTACAATAATATTAATTGTCATTTAATCCTTCAAAACATCCTTCACAGTTGTCAAATTCAATGCATCCAACTTGCAACAAGATCAACAAAGTTTGAGCGTCACACTGATGATTCTCGTGCCATCATTGCTCCACGTGAAGTTGTTTTGATAGTCAAGATGACCCAGCTTCATCTTGTGATCATCCATGCCGCAATGAAAGACTTAATAGTAGTTGAGGTTGATCCAGTAGTTGTGATAAAGACAACTCAAACTCATGTTCCAGTTGAGATTCTTCATTTGAGACTCAAAACCCCCCCTCTAATTTGACATAGTATAACTTAAATGAAAAAAAAAAAAAAAAAAACATCAAATACAATGAAGCTTTCAAGTAAACCATTCTCTTCATAGTTGCCTATGAGGGTAGTGAGAAGGTGTCATCTTGAAGTCACTTCAAATGATATCGTCCCCTTTACTACTTTATAAATATCAAAACCCATTTAAATAATGTAAGTATACATATTTTTACATAATGTCTACATTTGCAACATGATAAAGTAAGTTCAATGAATACATTAGTTATACCATGACGTTGCCACTATTATTTCCATTCAGAAAAAATCTCACACTATATTAAGCAATTTTATAAATAATATAATTTTTACAAAGATTTTTTTTTTTAAATCATATAAAATTCAACTTGATATTTTTAACTATGAAAACTAATGAGATTAACTTTTAAACATATATTTATACATGCAAAAAATAATTAATTTTAAAATATAAATTTTTATGTAGAAATTTAATGCAGCTTGACCAGGACCAAATATAAAATGTCCTTTTCATGGTTCCATCCTAGAGTAATTTATTTTGTAATTTAAAAAATAGTAAAAATAATTTTCACAATATAATTATGATTTAAATTTTTAAATTAATTTGTGCCAAACCTCCTCTAAATGTATAGTATAATGTAGTTCCATCAACTACCAACATTGGTTGAAAATCATTGGGCAACACACACAACTCTAATGTTTCATTATTTATAGTCTTCTCAATCTTTGTTTGGTGTGCCAAAGGCATACCACACACAAGTTTTTTAGTAACTAAGATGTTACAAGTCATAGTTGTTAGCATGTGAATCTAATAGCCTAGTATCTTTTAGTATAGGTATCTATATTATAGGCATCTTTCATAGTAGTAGGACACTTATATTATAAATGTTTATGTTATAGATATTTGTGTTATAAGCACCTTCCATATTTATAAAATAATTATATTCGATTATATGGTTCAAATGAGGTTCATCTTCATTTTAATCCCTTGATGTCCTAAGCTCATTTTTGGGTCAAAAACCACTCAAAACTACCATTTTCAATGTATGCAAGAATTTTTTTTAAACATTTGTTTCTTTTTATATCTATCCACTTGATCTTACACTAGACTAGTATGAAAATGTTTGGAAGAAATTTCATAAACTTTGACTATATTAATCACTCAAGATATAATTGTGAAGAAAATGAATTTTTTTGTTTCTAGCCTAACTAGATTATAAGTCTTTGATCCTCTTTATTTAAATTTTTTGTAATACAAATTGTAAATTTAAATTTTCTTACGTTGAAAACTCAATTAAAAGTTTGGAATTTTTTTTAAACGCCCTATAATTTTGCTATCTAAGATTGCTAGCAAAACAAGAAGCTTTGTAGCTTTCACATCACTTATCCAAATGGAATGAATCAAATCTTTCTACATAGATAAAAATATAATTTGTAAGAAATGATTTAAAAAAATAAATATTTCAAATTTTGGTAGTGTTTTTTATTGCCCATACTTGCTTGTTTGGGGTTTATTGTGGCATAACTTTTGCCTCCTTGCATTTATTGAAATAAAATTACATTCCTAGAAAGCTAATAAATTTTCTTACAATGAAAAAAAAATTCAAATAATCTTGCCAAAACTTGAGATTATAGTTTTGGCCCAAACCTTTAAAAGTCCTTGAGGGCACTTTGGGGACTTTAGAGACTAAATCCCTCCAAGTAACTATCTCATAAGGAACTATCCCATAAGGAACTATCTCTTTTCTATAGGTAATCCATTGGGGTGGGGTGGGATCAAAAGGTCTTGGTTGAAAATGCTATGTATGAATAAAAAAGGTTCTTTATGTAGGACATGATTGAGGCTAAATAAGTATGCATTTTTTGTCTAACTTTTAGTTATTTCACATTGTAAATTATTTTAATATAAATTTCAGATCTCCTTCAAATCTAGATAAGACAAATATATAATTGAAATTTCTATTTTTGTTTTTTTGAACTTAAAATAGAAGACACGCAAAACTTTACTTTCATGGTCTTAGGACTTTTTTTCAATATGTTCAAAGTCCCATTTTTCCAAGTCTCACTTCAAGGTCAAATTCCAATTCTTTGTTGAGCTGTAGAAGATGAATTAAAATATTATATGTGAGACTTGGAGCTTCATAATGTGAAGACCAAAGTCCCAACTCTAACTCCCAATTTTTCTCATGTAAAATATTTTAAGGCAAATATATATCCAAATACAAATCAAAAAGTAAGAGAACACACATTTTGGAGGCACTTTGTATATAATTTTCATTGAATGGTTTTCTAAATCAATCCACAAGGATGTTTGATTTAGCACTTTTCTTTTCATAATGTACAAAACAATAAATGGGACTTATAGGATGAGTTGGATCTTCATTTTTGTTAAACCCAACTCAAGACCCAACTCAAAATCCAAACTCCAAGTTTGGCTTCCTTGATGCCTAAACCTTCAAAAAGTGCTACAATGTAAGCATTTTTTAATGCATTGGGCTTTGGGACAGTGTGAAGCTCTAAGTTTACATTTTCAACTCTTTAATCAGATTTTAAAAATTTGGTGGAACTTAGGAAATAGTGAAAATTGATATCATCTAAAGACACTATAAATTATCCTTGGCATCATTTCAGGGTCATATTTCAATTTTCAATTTTTCTATGTTGTTGAAATATAATTGAATGTACTAAACCCCAATATTCTTGGCCTTGCAAAGTTATACTTTTTCAAATTCTTAACCCTAGAAGGTTGTTGAGGATGTTTTGGATGGTCAAATAAGAACTGTGCATATTGAAGAATGGATGATTTTCATCCAATTTTTTGTGTGCAATTTTTTGATGCTATATCTTCATCATTGACTTAAGTTCAAAACAATTTAGTTTCTTTTAAAAAACATTATAGGATAGTTTATCAAAAGAATGATACACTATATAGTGTTTTTCAAAACTTTGAGCTTTTTCCACTTAAAAACTTGATTTCAACCAACAAAACAATTTCTTTTCCAATTGAACAAAATTAACAAAATGAAGCTTTAGAAGTTTATTTTCTACTCTACTTCAAAATTTTGAATTTTTAAAAAAACAAGCGTTTCATTGAAGTTTGAAGCTGAGCATCTATAACCTAGTTTTGAAATATAGAGTAACACAAAAAGTTCCTTATACCAAAACACTCTACATTATAATTTAATTATAATTTAGAATTTTCAGAATTTTTAAGCATATTTGTATTTGATATGAATTTTTTCCATTTTTCCTTCTAAAACTTCTAAAATTTGGAAACTTTCATAAACATCATTTTTTGAGAAATTTGGCATTAAAATCTTAAAAATTATTTGACAATTTGACAACAACCTCACAACAATTCAAAAGCCACTATCTATGAATATTTTGAGACTAGAAGACAAGTTGTTTATACAAGTGGGTGGTAGGATTGTTGAAGGTAAAACAACTGATGTGGGACATGTAAATTAAGTTTAGTGGGAGCTCAACTACTCATAGTTAAGTCAAAAGCAAAAATTGTATTCAATGTAGAACTTCAAACCTCATTTTGGCATGTAAAAAATCTTTTTTCTATAAATTATCTATAAATTTTTTACAAATTTTTTTTGGGATGCTCAAAATTACAAACAAGTTTTTGGAGATAAAATTTAGTTTGATTTTCCAATTTATTGAATTCAATGCTTTTTGAAAAAAGTTATTCTACTATGCCAAAATGAGGTATGAAGTTCTACATTGAACACAATTCATTACAATTTGACAATGAGCATTCAAGCTCTTATCTTCAAATTGTCACATACCCTTTGAGGATTCATAATGCACAATGGATTTCATTATCAAAATGACCTCTTCACCCTTCACTCTCACTAAACTTCAATGAATTAACTCCATTGTTTCACCACTGAAAGTTTTCTTGGTAGTAGACAGTCAAAGGATAGATGATATTTGGTATTTAATGGGTTCATTATTGGATTATTTAGATTTCTAGCAAATCATGCTTACATTTATTTGTAGATTTGGCTGTCTTTCTGAATTAGTAAAAATAAAAATTGACACTTATTTATAAATTAATTTAAGCTGAACCTACTATCCAAGAACTATCCATAGAGAAGAAATGGAGGCTACAGAATGAAGGAATTTCAAGTTTGACCACACAGTCCATCGGGAAAAAGCCCCCCATTGCTTTAGTACTGCTGCAGTATTGTTTCAATGGGTTTAACAGTATAGTACTCAAAGCATATTGTTGCAGTATTGCAAAAAGTATTGCAACAATATATTTTCAATAGGTGCACTGTAAATTTATTGAAACAATATTGTCTGCAGTATTGCAACAATATACTTTGAGTATTATACTGTTAGCCCATTGAAACAATACTGCAGCAATACTGCAACAATGGGGGGCTTTTTCCCGATGTCATGGGCTCCGTCCTTTGGGAGGTAATGTACTGGGCTGGTCGCTTCTGAATCAACTGTATACCGGTATACAGTATACTGAAATCGGTAAAGCGTAAAGACTGTTTGCTAGTTGGTACGACAATTGGCTAAGTTAAGGATTTGCATATCCATCGGTGCGGCAAGTTGCTGCAAAACTGACTGCCTGATAAGACCATGAGCAAGTGTTCGGGATTTTTTTTTTCAGTTTTAGTAAAATTCTTCAATTCCCACTACACTAATGATGGTAAAATAGTGTTGGCAACACTAAATACAAAGCACAACACTAAATGTGAACAATCTTATTAATGTTACCAACATTAAATGTCAACATAGACACTATTTGTCAACTATTGGATATCAATCTTTTACAAGTTTACATTTAGTGTTACCTATTAAATCATCAAATTGCAATGAAAAAAAATTTAATTTAAATATTTGATTGCTTATTCAAATGAATATTTTATTAAATAGAAATTAAAAATCTTTTGCAAATTAGCATTCTATATTTTCAAAAGACAAGGAAAAAATCCTAAAATGTTGGCAAATCTAAATGCCAACTAATTGACACTATTTGCAACATAACACTATTTACCATCATTAGTGTAGTGTGCCTTGTGCCGTTGCCATAGTCAAAACAAAAATAAAAGTAATTTTCTAATTTTTTAAAACCAAAAATAACTCAAAATGCATAACTTCCACATCGTACATCCAAACGCCACAAAACCAAGCCGGTGTAGGCAAGTGAAAGGAGGTTTCGATGCATCAGAGAACATGGCATTTGGATGCTATATGCAAAAGTTATTAAGGAACAAAGTTTGGTTCTAAAAGCGTTTCTTCCCCATAGGTACATAACTGATTTTGGAGATGTACATATAGTATAGATGGCGATTTAAGGTCAATGGCACATTTGGGTGTACCTACCTTAAGACCCTGAGTAGTATTTGGGATATTTTTTTGAGTTTTACCAACTGAGGTAAAACCTCAAAAAGTGTGCATCTAAGAGCATGCCCATCCGTCCTACAAAAAAGTGGTTGGCAAAATGTGAGGCCTTCCATTTTGTAGGTTGGGGGGAGCAGTGACACTGGTTGCAGGTTTGGAGGCCAACCAGTGAGATTCTATGTCGTTAAATTATTTTTGTAGCGCTCATTTTCAGTTTTGATATTATTAAAAGTTTTTATGATTGGGTGAGAGGTTTCGGGAGGGACCACTTCTTGTCCTTTGTTGTCTTGTAAGCTAAAGGGTGGCTTGCAAAATGGCTCCAATATGCAAGCCCCCCTCAGCTTGCAAGCCCTCCTTAAGAAGTCATCCGTTTTGCAAGACAGAAGGGGATGCTCTAAAGGAAGAAAGACTCCTGTGCAAAAATAGGTGAAATTAAAGACTTTTTATTTTTTGTGGGAGAAAGAGAAATGAGGAATACAACAATGCACATTTTAATTTTAATTTTTTTGACTTAGAATGAATAAGATATGATTTTCCAAAGTCAGAGGTGCCTAAATCCCTATTAATGCTCATAGGTACAATTGTAATGAATTAAAACATGCCTTTGAATGGAATCAGTGAGTTTAAGAATGATCCCAAACATACCTTTGAATGGAGTTAGTGAGTCTAAAAATGATCCACTATATGTTTCCATTCCATTCACTCCTCATTATAAATCAAAATATATTGCAACTCCTAAACACCCCAATGTCCTCACACAATTTCAAGTCCAATTCAAAGTGCTATAACTTTTGCATCCAATGTCTAATTTCAATAAAACTTGTTGAGAAATTTTCATTTTCTTTTCTAGTTTATTTAGTAAAATTTTCAGATCAATACAAGATGTACTTATTTTTTGGAAGCCAATCAAAGTTCACAGGTTCAATTTGAGTACACCAAATTACATTTGATGGCTGCAACTTCACGGGCTTGTATCTCCTTCATCAAATGTTTGTTTTCAATAAAATTTATTGGATTATCTTCCCCTTGTAATCTAGTTATTGTGATAAAAATTTCATATCAATCCAAGTTGTTTCAAATGTTTGGGATCAATTCAAAGTTCAAAATCCTGACATTTTTGGATTATAGTGAACTTTGGCGGCTTGTTTCTTCTTCATATAGTGTCCTTTTTCAATAAATTTTATTGAAAATTTTTCACATACTAGTCTAGTTTGTGTGGCTAAAATTTCATATCAATTCAAGAATTTATGAGTGACTAACAATTGTTTTAGTAGAAGGAGGTTCAGCCTTAGACATGTTTTTTGCAACTTTTTTTGATATTTCAAATCCATTTTGTAGACCTCACCAAATTCAAGACTTTATTATGAGCAAAAGATCAATAGCCTAAAACCATACATGTGGAATGACAGTTTCTCACCACATAAAGTCACTTCCATTTCTACATCCTTGTGCATTGTTTTAAAGACTTTTGTAAGGGCGGTTCTTAATGCCCAAGCAGTTTTTGAGCCCTCTCCTATACTTTTCTTTCATTCCCATTATTGTGCCCTGTTGCTAGTCCCACATCCAAATTAAAAATAAAAATAAATTTTAAAATTTTAAATTCATGAAAACTTTGAAATTCAATATTCTTCCTTATGTAAGTCAAAATGCCATAAAACAAAGAATGTGCATCCCTTCTTGTTGAGGACTCTCTAATGATACCAAGAATGCAACTAGGGGATGTACAATCTAGGAGATCTCAATGTAACAAACAAATTAAACAACCTAACTTAAGGTATAGACAAGTGTGCCCTATGTTGTTGCCACAGCCACATTATAAATAAAAATAATTTTCTAATTTTCTAACTCATAAAAACTTTGAAATTCAATAACTTTCACACTATAGGTTCAAACGTCACAAAACAAAGCCCATGCACCCTTCCTCATCAAGAGCTTTTTGACGACACCAAGCGCACCACCAAGGGTCACATAGTTTGGAAAATCTCATTGTACCAAATAAGCAAGCAAGCAAACAAACAACCTATAATTTATAGTATGGATGTTGAATCAATTTTACAAGATTTGAGTCCAATTATCCTTTTTGTTTTTTTAGTCTGTATAAAAAATTTATAGATTTTTTCACTAGATTTTTTTTATGCTTTCAAATTGCAACTATTTTTTTACCCATTCTATTGGCTAACTTTGAACTAGCTAATAGAAGGATGGGGTGAATCAACCTCCTTGCTTGTCCTTGGTTTTATCCATAGGGAAAAATACAAGAACTATTTATTTGCCACACTTCATAAATTTTGAATTCATATTTTGAATTAGAGGCTCCAAATGAGCTAAGATTGATGTAGGAAATATATTAGTCAAGTACAAAATAGGGAGTCTTTTTTTAACCCCTCAAGTTCCTTGATTATGTTTTCACCAAAAATGCTCCAAAATTACCATTTCTAATACAAGTACCACATTTTGAAAAAAAAGTCATTTTTGGACACATATAACCATAGGGTATTGTAGTATACTAACTTGAAGACATGTGGAAAAAATTTCAGAAACTTCCATTGAGTGGATTGCAAGATACTAGCATTTGAAGTGATGAAAATCAGTTTTTTTGGCCCTACAAAAAAAACAGGTAGTTGCACTTCACAAGGTAATATTGATATGAGAAAATGTACAAAATAGTTGTGCTTCTTTGGATTCATTCTTTAAGGCAAGTTGGCTACATGCTTGAAAAAATTTTAGATCATTTGGAATTGTCCAACATATAGGAGAAAATAGTATACAGAAAGAAGTAGATAATGATTCAAATTACAAAATTATTAAGAATTTCAAGTGATGGAATTGAAAAATGCCAATTCCAATGGTTGTAATAAACAATCTACACCTAATGATTTTATTTTTTTTCTAAAAATATTAAAAATTGATTTAAATAAAAGACTTCAAAGTTTATTTTAGAGTAGAAGAATTCATAATTGCTCACAAACTAAAACTTTTCATAACTTTTGACTCATTGATCAAAATGGAATGATTCAAAGCTTTCCACATAAATATACAAATCCAAAAAATCAATTTCAAAATTTTTTTAATGAAAAAAGTGATTTTTTTAAGTACCAAATTACCTTGTTACAAAAAAAAATATCATATTAGGCCATAACTTTTAACTCATATTTTCAAATGTCGTGAATTTTAGTGCACATGAATGATATCCCTTGTCTACATTTTCTATTAAAATTTGGGCAAAAAACATTAAAATCTCTAATCACACGTATTTGTCCAAAAATACTATGTTGCCAAATATAGCTGGTTGGTCCCTTAGAGGTTAACATGCACCCTAAAGGAAAAACCAAGGACTTCGAGAGGACAAGTGAGGGGGTCAGCTCACCTTGGCCAACTAATTTTGAACTAGTTGTTGCTTTTTTCCAAACATTGACTATGAGCACAAAGAAAATCAAAATCGTTTTTCCAATGACATTTTTCTGAACAATAAGAGCATTTTCAATGTGCATGGAATGTCTTCCAAAGACACTAATACTTACTTTTGATTGTTTTGGAATTAGAATTTGAGGTTACTATCATGAAAAATACATTTTAAAAATGATTGAAATAGATACAAAAATATTTAGATTTAGACTTTGGAAAACTAAAATATATCATATTAGTTGGAAGCTAAAAGACAAGAAATATACACAACACATGGCAATTCATGCTTAAGAAAGGAAATTTGTACTAATAGCACATTATATTTTCATTTATTGTTGTGCCAACAATTTTGCCAAGGTCAACAATTCTATCCAAAACCATTTTTCTTTTACCAATAGTTTATTGGATTAGCAATGATGGATATATTTTTTACTTTTATGGATTAGAAGTCTAATTGTGATTTATTGGAAGTCCAAATAGTGAATTGCGCAGGTGGGACAAACACTAAATTTTTGCAATAAAATAATGACCTTGTAGTTTGTTGAGATGAACTTTTGTAAATTAATGCACTAATTATAATGATAATTAGTATTTCCTACACAAATTGATTTTAAAATGTTGTAAGTTCTTATTATATTGATGAATATTTTTTATAGGCAATATGTAAGAAATGTCATTATTAGTGCTTATTGGAAATGCTCTAATAGAAAAGAACATCAAACCATACACTAAATTCACATTTATCAAGTCCACAAATCAAATTGCAATAAAATATCAAATTGTAAATTTTTTTAAAGATTTCAAATTGGAGTAGAAACTATACTTGATTTTCTTTGTTTCATTAGTTTTGCCATCAAATTCAAAGATCTTGTTCTTATAGGTGAATTTCAAATCAAGAGCTAGGTGACACTTGGTTTTAGCATTGAAGAAGATTTGATGTTATAAGAGAGCAACTCCTTATTCTATTTGCCCTTCCGATTCTATCAACTAGATGCTTGTTGCAAATTGTCTTTGTGGAATGTCTACAATGTAATTTTGAACTACTTACAAATTGTAAATGGATTCTTTCAGCTTCTTTTTGAACAAATTGAACCTGAACCAGTCAAATGAACAAGTAGAATTGGAGAACTCTACATAAAGGATGCAATATGCATCTGCAAGTTTTACTAATGCCATAGCAGAGTTTGACAAACTCAATCCTCAATTTTTTGCTCAAGAAGATTTCTTCGTTGAGCTTTCCTTCAATTATCAAGAACTTTGAATAAGATTATATTATTGCTATTGTTTACTACTTCATTATTAAGTTAACAATGAATTGGAAACTTAGCTATTCGTCTTAAGCTTAGGCTTAGTTTGTTCAAAAAGAAATGAAAGAATCCATTTACAATTCCCTCCAAACTCCATCTTAAGCTTTGAAGCATATTCAGAAAGTACACCCTAAATCTTGATGGTGGCTGACAACTCATAAGTTTAACATAACACTATTTGGGGGAAATCTAAGCTTGATGGGCTCAAATCCCCAATTTGTTGAAATCAAGCATCATGGCTTCATCTACAATGAGTTCAACAAATTGAGCTTACAACATTCCACCTCTAATTGCTTCGAATTATGCATTCTAGAGCATAAAATTGAAATGCTTTTAATCCAGTTGGAACTTTGGTTTATCATTGATGGTATTGATGGTACCGAAGTTGTTCCTACTTCTTCCAACAAGGTAGGCCTCACAGCCTAGCGATTGAAAGACTCAAAAGCCTGTTCAAATATTCATAACCGGTTGTTGACTTTTCAATGCTAATGTGGCACCGTCCCATTGGCAAACCATCACCATTGTTATTATAAGTTGCAACTCATGACCTTTCCTTTCAACTTGCTTCCTACACCCTTGGATTGTGAAGATCAAAGGTTATGATTGAAAAATGTACAACCAGTTATGTATGATAACCTATTTGCTGCTAGCATAGTTCATCACTTATCTAATACATATTCTCCTCCACTATGGGAAAAAATTGTTAATTGCTTTGCAACCACTAGCAACTTTAAAACTAGTTTGGGATCATCTTAAGCAAATTTATGAGAAGTCTAATAAGGCTTCACAAGTTCAATTGCACAGACAATTGTGTTGTATGACAATGTTTGATAACAACAATGTTGTGTTCTTAGGATCTTGGCAAGCTTTACTTCAAGGAGTTGCTATTTCTAGCTACACTTTCATTGATGTTCAACAAATTAATCTCTTTCTTGAATCTTTGCCTAAATCGTAGAATGTATTTGTTACCACACAAAGGAGATTGGCTGATCTTACATTTGTTGGCTTTCTTTCTAATATACTGCAACAAAATTCAATTAATATATTCAAACTTGAAATAACCAAATCTATTGCCTTTTATGTTAAGGAAAAGTTTATTAATCCATCTACAAATAAATCCTTCTTATTTGGTTGATTTTCCAAAAACAATAACAGAGCTTCCACTTATGGTTGGGAAAAAGTTGGCCAAGACAAAAATTCACTCAACTAAACCTTGCTTTATTTGCTCGAGTGGCTATCATTTGCCACTATTGTAGAATTTCAGAACATAAAGCACTTGATTGCCATAAAAAAAAACATAATCAAGCTAAGAATGGGCAGTAATCTAATAATGCCCTTTTTGTTGATACACTAGCTTACCTCTTTTTTGCCATATTTGATCACTCAAACATTTCCTCATCATGGTACCTCAACTTGGGTGCTAGTCAGTACATGTCCCCATAAAAAGAACTATTTCTAGATTATCAAGTTCTTGATACTATAAAAATTATTCTTTTGGGCGACAATTGCTTGCATAGTGCTCTTGGATATGGTTCCATACTTTTATGAGTACCAATTGGGCAAAGTCTATTTATTCTCAATGTCTTATATATTTGTGGCCTCACCAAAAACTTACTTTCCATTAGTCAACTCACAAATATAGAAAACACAATTATCATGTTTATTCAAATGTAGTGTATTATTAACACCAAGTCACCAAATTCAACCAAGCAAATGAAATTTTGAATTTCAAACGAAGGCAACTTATTTTCATTAGGCACCAATATACCACCTTCAGAATCCAATTATTTATCTAAATCTTTACCCAAATCTGACTTTGAAACACTTAAGTGGCACTATTGACTAGACTACCTTAATATACGTTCAATCAATCTTATGCAACATCATAATGTGGTTAATGGACTTCCTCCATTAAAAGCTACTCTATTTTTGTGTGAAGGCTATGTATTTGGCAAATAAACCTAAAGTTCTTATCCAATAGCTCCTCCTCCTACAGCTTGGCTTTGACCCATATGGATTTGTGTGGACCTATGAATACACCATCTCTAAGTGGTGCTCTCTATTTCCTCTTATTTATTGATGATTACTCCCATTTTGCTCATGTATATTTTTTACATACGAAATCCTCTACTTCTTTAACCAATACAACACCCTATAAACTTTGGACCAGTTTAAGACTTGATCTTACTAATTTACGCATTTTTGGTTGTCCGGCCTATTCTCATATTATAAAAGAACACCACAACAAATTAAACTCTAAAGCTATAAAATGTATTTTTAATGGCTATTCAACAATTAGTGGAATCAAGGGCTATCGCTTGTACAATCTAGACACTCAATTTGCTTTTATTAGTTGTGATGTTATTTTTTTGAAGATTCTTTATTATCTGGTGGTGGTTCAATTTCTCTTTACACAAACAATTTACCCACTTGGTCTGATGATCAAAACTTGTATACTATTCTTGAAATATCTTCACAACAACTAACACTTAATGACAACTTGCAATAGTTCAACAAGTAAACAAATTGAACCAAGTTCCACTAGGGCCCCCACCTCCTCCTAATCATCTAGACTCACCACTAGATTCTCCACCTTCTATTTTTGCACATCAATAGTCTTATAAGTGACAAAATTAGTCCGATCAATCTCCTCCACAATGGAGCTTCTAATGTCCCAATAAAGGATAACGGACAACTCCACAATTCCATGATACTAATTTATATAGTTTTGGCTTATTGGAGCAATTTGCTAAACCAAATCGATCTATAATAAGCACCAAATGGTTGTTTCACGTGAAATTTCAATTTGATAGTACTTTAACACACTTCAAGGGCAAGCTTGTTGCTTGTAGTTTTACCTAGCATGAAGGCATTGATTATTCCAACACTTTTTCTTTAGTTATTAAAATGACTTCATTGCAAATTCTTTTAGCTCTAGTCTCACTATATGACTATTACATCCACCAAATGGATGTGATTACAACTTTTTTATATGGTATTTTATGTAAAGAAATCTATATTTTGCAACCCAAAGGACATATTAAGCCTTGCAATGAACATCAAGTTTGTAGGTTGTTAAAATCTCTATACAGTCTAAAGCAAGCACCTCATGTCAAGTATGAAACCTTTGACACTTTTTTTTTGAGCCAAGGCTTCATGAAATGTAAATCAGATAACAACGTTTATCTTAAATACTTGCATTCTTCATTATTAATCTTGGGCTTATACATTGATGACCTCATTCTTATCTCAGACAACTTACAATTTTTGTCTGCCACAAAAGCACTCTTCTTTCAATGTTTTTCCATAACGAATAATCAAGAAATTGAAAATATTCTTGGTGTTCAAATCTAACAAGATTGTTGCAATAAGATATTAAAGCTAATGCAAGAAAAGTATATTATAGATCTTTTACTTAAATTTAATATGGTAAACTCAAATGTAGTTGCCACACCTCTTAAAGTAGGCATATACTATTCAAGGCATAAGGCCGATACTCTAACAAGTGACGAACAACTCCAGAACAACTCATGGATCAAGTTTCTTATAAATAAGTAATTGGAAGCCTTCAATATCTTGTCACATGCACTCAATGGGACTTAGCTTTTGTTGTTAATCATTTGGCTCAATTCATGCAACAACTCATGCCAATTCATTGGCTCAACGTCAATTGCTTCTTCCATTATCTCTAAAGAACTTCCATGTAAGGACTAATTTATATTGGTGCTACTTTTGGGTCTAGTTTTCTTCACAAGCTTTGTGGTTGGAGTGATGCAGATTGGGCATGTGATCCAAATATGCGTAGATCTACTTCTAGTTATATGTTCCAAATCAATTCATCTTGTATTTTCTCCTGGCAGATCCGTGTAAACATTTATTTATCCACCTTTGGTAAATATACGCGCACAACTAGGTTCTTTGTTTCATGTGTGAATTTTGTTTATTGGGCGCCTAATGTCATTCCATTATGCCTTCCAAACAATGGATCTTCTTTAATGCCTAAACATGCAAAAACATACAAGAGAACCAAGAAAACTAAGCTAAGTTGCAAGATTTATCCTAAGTGATTTAAACTAACTAGGCCATTGTGGTTTTTGAGTCAAAGTGGTGACAATATAAATTTAGCAATTTTAAGTAATATAGGCTTTCATTCCACTTTCAAAAATATATAACTCAAAGTGATCCGACCTTCCTATCAAAAGTTACGGATGAATGAAGTTTGATTTCTAAACGGTCCTTTAAACTTCATGTCTTCATCCACTAATTACTATTAACCTACAACTCAAAAATAACTTTTACTTTTATTTTTACTTTCTAAATCTTTATTCCTTTTTAAATTTTCATCCTCATTCTTAGATGAAATTTACTAAGTTTCATCCATTCCACCTTCTAAACTTCATCAACCTATATCTACCTATTTCTCAATTTAACTCCAAATCCTACGTATCTTATGTTTTTAAAAACCTCTAGGCCTACTCTATTAGCTTTCAAATACAAACTTTGGAAGAAATCTAGTCTTAACCACTCACTTGGACTTATAAATTGGCTAAGAGTTTAAAATGACTAATTAAAAAAAATTAAAGAGAAAATGGAGTAATTAGTAACTTACCTTGAATTGGATCTCATCTATGAGGTGGTTGAATATGCCCTCAAATTCTCCATCATTTGCCATGGTTGATTTTGTCTTGTATTTTTGCTCATCACTTGAAAGTATGAGTTAATACAAGTTTGGGAAGTTTGGATTTCCAACTACTTTCTTTTGCATTTTTTTCTACTCCTTCCTTTTCTTCTAACACTATTCTCCTTCAATTATTCAAATCTTCCTTGACTTTGACTAGATTGAATCATTGCTTTATAATAATTGACCTATCTTCTATCCAAATCAATTATTATTCTATCCAAAGGTTTGATGGTTTGAAATGGATCTCCAAGATTTCCACCTAATCTTCACTACTTTGCTAATGGATCTTAAACCTTCAAATTACTTCTTTACAATCCAAATTGTACTTCAAGTTTCAATCTGTGATTTAGTTCTAGTCTCTTGCAATTTGGATTTGAATGTGATAGGTTGCAAGTTTAAGTGTGGCTTTGATTATTTCTACCTTCTAGTTTGAGTTTTTCAATTTTGAAGAGTTTTGCAATATTTAATTTCATTTCTAACTTCCCTTTCTACTCTATTTCTATGCTAATTTATATCTATTCTTATCCTACTTCTATGTTTTTAGTGAGTAACCACAGAGTTTTGTCTAAATTTTTGGTTTTAGATCACCAAATTCGGAACCAAAAATTCGTAAAAATGTATCAAGCATCTAGCTAAAGCCTTGTTGAACCAATTAGGTCATTCAATTATAGACTAGACCTCGCTAGGCGTTAAGCCTAGACCAAACCCCACTTAGTCGATTCAACACTCCCTGGCTAGTCCTACTATCTATCATCCCCTAATTAGCTGAACCTGCCTTGGATTGACTATGTATTGGTGACATAACCATGTTGAGGTGGTGCACTCTGATTGGGCTCACCTCTCCCTTGAACTGGTTCAATATTGTTTCGATGGCCCTTTTGGGCCAGCAAATGATTCCTTTGGGTTGACAAATGGCTCTTTTGGGCTAGTTGGGTCAATTTTAACCCTTTCCAATCATTTTTCTTAGAGTTTTTAAACACCAAGAATTGTTTTTTTGGGTGCTAGACGTCTACACTAACACATGAAAACTTTTGAGGACTAAATGCTAGTTTTTGACACAAAACTAAATAATTATTTTGGAAGTTTTTTAGATGGAAATACTAAACTCTTAGACACTCTTAAACCAAGACTTTACCATCTTTCCTACTAGCACCTAATTTCTACCAACTTCTACAATAGAGGGAATCAAGGCTTTGCCATGAGTTTTGTAACACACTAAATCCTATCAAATCCCAAAATACTCAAAGCCAAAGCTTTGCCGTATTTGACAAAATTATAAGTGTACTAAACAAATTCCAACAAGGTCAACTCAAATGTTAGTCAAAAACACACTTATAGATACATAAGAGTATGTGAATTAATACAACCAATTGTTAGTATAAGAAACACAAAACATAACTAGTTAGTACCAATGTTTGGGGAGTTCTGTGGGTTAAACGGTATATTTCCTACAAAGTTTCATCCATCATGGTTTTTTGAAAATATGTCCGGAGGTGTGCAGTGAGGTGGCAAAACTTGATGGTAAATTTCCTAGAACTTCAATTTTGGACAGTGGCATTGCTACCATTGTTCAATTTCAATCGGCAAATTTCCTTTACTATGTAAATCTAGCTAGTTTAGGACTTTTTTGTGTCTTCCTTAAGTTTTTTTTTCTTTCAAAAAGGTTTTTTAGCATATAGCCATATCCCTGGCAGGATTTGAACCTAGCATTGCCCCTACTGATTTAGGGCCAAGGATTCAGCCTTTCAAAAAGGCATAAATCTAGAATAAGGTCCATACATTTTCAGGAGGTTAGTTAGTACGATATGCCCACACAACATTCAACATTTACAGGAATCAAAGTATGTGCAAAAAAATGGGGAGAAGAATGTACAATCCACCACTTATAAGAATCAAAACTTGTGGTAAAAGAATGGATAGAATAGGATACAAGCTACCATGATGAACATCAAAACATGTTGAAAAAAAATGGGGAGAGTAGGATTCAACTAAGTATGATCAACATCAAAACATGTTGGAAAAAAATGGGGAAAGTAGGATTCAACCAAGCACAAGCTGTCAAGACAATTCAAGGCCAAATAAAGAAGTTGAAGTTCTAGTAATAGGACCTATGGTTGTGGATGAACTAGACAAATAGGTAGTCAGGTTAGCATAAAGAAACTTGTATTTTAATTCATGCTTCCACATGGATATGGCATCCATTAAAATAGCATCATACTCCTCTTTCGGTCCCTCTAAAGCAACTCTAAGCAAAGCATCCAGGTTTTTGCTTCCCAATCTATTCCTTACATGAGTTTTAATCAAATTCTGAATGCTAAAAGCTCTCTCACAAGTAGTAGTGGAAACGCACTGCACTTTAACAATTTCAACAAGAATAAACAAATTTGGGTACCATATTTGAAGGGCATGATTCTAAGTAATCATACCCTACAAATCTCGGAAGGTTTTGTCCCTCCATTCAATTGTACACTATAATTTCCAGGAAAGAAACTCTCGTTTACAAGCTTGCACATCCGAAAGGGGAGAAGGAGAAACCTTAATGAGACCGATCAATTCCATAGAGCTGAAGCAAATTGCCCAACTTGATGATACCCCAATTTTGCAATCCAATTTGCTTAGATAGCAAATTAGAAGGATTCAGTATTTTAAAGCAAGAAACCAAATCATTTTCACAAAATCTAGCCTCCAAACCAATACAAATGCTAGAACTGTATAGCTTCTTCTAGGTTTGTTCCTAGCCTAGAATGCTAAATTTTGTAACCGTGATACATGTTCCCCCTAATCTTAGATGGAAGCTTTCTGAGCAAACCCCCTAAAGAGCCATACTCAGGAAGCCCATGGTAGCTTGAATCTTTGTTAAATGTGTCTACATTTAGATCTATATTTTCCACAATGAACAACATACAAATCTGGGCTATTTCAAGACGTACAATGCTACCTACAGTGGTCACATCCACAAATTTTCACTAAAACACCTTTGAAAACATAGCCAAGCAATGCAAGATATTAGCAAGGAAATATAAGATATAAATGAACTTGAATTGCCCTAACTTCTACAAGATTGCAGTAGCTGTACTTGCATCTTTGCCCTTCAGGCCACGGAAAAATTCGAGGACAAACTCCAAAGACTTGCACAGGATTGTGATTACAAAAATTAGTAAGCTTTAAACTACTACTATAATACTAGAGCAGTGATAGAAACACTAAAATGAGAAAAAGCAATAATTTAAAGGGTTTTGCAATAAACTAGTGCAATATTCACAAAGCCATATTTGTTATATTGAAACTTTTTATAGTCTCATTTTTATCTTTGACTAGAAGATAAACCGCTTAATTTTTTTATTAGTATTTTTTTATAAATAGGTAACAACACCAATTTTTATAATTTCATTTTAGAATCACTATTTGAGCATTATTTATTCTTGGTTTCAATTATTATTTTTGTAAATGAATTTATAATATTTACTATTTTGTCTCAAAATTTGTGAAAAGTTTCAATATAACAAATATGGCCTTTCACTAATTCGACATATTTTTCAATAAATTAGAGATTTTATAGTAAATTAGTGTTGGATGAAGATGGTTAGAAAAATTAGATCGTTAGAAAATTGGATATAGGCAAAATTAGGGTTTGAAGCCCTCTTTCTCCCATTTTCTTGAATTTTTTTAATGTGTGTGTTTTTAGAGCAATTTTGTAGTTTTAAGGATGAATTTCGAGATTAGGATAGAAAAATATTAGGAACAATTTATCAAGTAGGTTCAACATTTTATGGAAGAAAATGGATGGAAAGTGGAGTTTTTCTAGATCAAATGGAAAATTGTTTAAAGGTGATGGAGAAAGTTGATGGAGATTTAGATAGCTAACTTTGGTAAGCAATGAAAGGAGCATGGCAATGTAGATTGAGTTGAAAATTGTTGGAAAGGTGTGTCTTGAAGCTAGCATTCCAAAAGGCTTAGGCTCAAACCAATTGAAACACGGACAAGGTGGTGGTGGTCATTTTTATGGAGGAAGGTCTATTATCGCAAGATTTTTGAAGCTAAAATTTTAAAGAGAGAGAGTAGGAATATGACAATGCAGATTGAGTTGAAAACTGATAGAAAGGTGCCCCTGGAAGTTGGCTTTCTAAAAATCTTAGGCTCAAACCAATTGGAACATAGACGAGGTGTGGTAGTGGTCATTTTTATAGAGGAAGGTTTGTTGCTGCAAGACTTTTGGAGTTGAAACTTTGAAGAGCCAGAGCGAGAACATGGCAATGAGGATTTAGTTGAAAATTGATGGAAAGGTGTGCCTTAAAGATGGATTTTCAAAAAGCTAAGACTTGCCTAATTTGGAGTAAGGATGAAACAATGGCAACCATTTTTGTGAAGGGAGGTCAACTATGTTATCGGTAGAGAATTGGGTTGTGACTTTTAACGTTCTTATAATTCCAAATGATTTAAATGTAATGATAATTACAATCCATACTTGGTCTTGCAAGTTTGAGTGTATTCTCCATGAGCTCATATGATTTGGATATATAAAAAGAATGCATAATTAGCGAGTTTCATTTCTTATGGTTTTTAGGGCACATGAGAAGTGCTACCAAATTCAATTAGAATTAGGTTTGGGTTGTTGGAATGATCATTTAGGAGTAAAAACTCAATTGCCTAAAATGAATGGTTGAATGTTTAACATTGAATTTAGGGACTTTAGTGAGGTGCATGGTTATCATACTGGACGAGTTACTATTCATTTTTCGTCATGTAGGACGAGTTAGTATTCATCAAATATACTTGAAAGATACATTTGATGAATAGTAACTTGTCCTATAGGACAAGAAATGAATAGTAATTTGTCTAGTATGACAACCATGGTGCATGGGTCATTGTATGGTTGCTTGTAAGTGCTGATATGTGTTATGATTATTTTTTAGGGTGCAATTTTAGCTCATTTAGGATCCAAAATAGGCACTTTTATGAAGGTTTTGGTTTAGGAGGTTACCCTACCCTTCTAAAACATGTATTGAGATGATTTGAGAACTTTAGGACGCCTAAGTGGATGATTTGGAAGTGCTGCCCTCTTTTCGCTTACGATTGTTTAATTAAAAATTTACCAAAAAATACATTAGAAATCCATTGTTTGGAAGACAATCTAGATCATGGTATGCAGTGCACCAGACCCAGCAATACCGGGTGCAGTAAGCTTACAGGGCGTACGAGGAGACTGGTGGTGTATTAATTTGGTCTTCCTTTATGCCTGCCATCCTTTCCTAAAATCAATGCCTACCCTATCACACTAATTCAGACTTCAGAGGTCGATATATAGCACGTGAACATGCAGTACTGAGGTCATTCCGAGCAATTTGCGATTGACGTCTAATACTTGTAATATTGGGATCAAAAAATGTCGGTAGTCTAACAACTATCTAAGTCGCACATTCGTGCATTTCATATCTTCCTGATTTCACTAACCATCCGCTGTCGTTCATCGTCTTTGATAGTTGAAAAATCTTGCTCAGATCAGTTGAAAGAGAATTGAAAATTTCGGTTACAAATCTTGGAAATGCGGGCCAGCTAGTTAGTGGACGAATGAGGGACTGGATTCTAAATCCGAGATATATCTGTCTCTACATCGAATGAAGGGCTTCGTGTCCGAGCACAATATTTAGCATTTAGCAACTTACAGCGGAACTAGCTAAATACTCATGAGCGTACGAGCGAGTGTCGGAATACTGTGTTCTAGCTAGCTAGCAGCTGAAATTGACGGAAGAATATTATTAGAGAAACCCTAGTTAAGAAAAGTTCCGCACCACTCCGTGCTCATCCCACAAATAATGCTGGACATACAGAGACTGGATATACATGCTAAGAATGTCAATTTCTTAAATTGGAGATAATCCACAAAACAAAAAATTGGTATCTTCACACAGAACCCAAAGCTAGACCTGCTATATAATTTGGTTTCAGGCCGCACGGCCTGATAGCGCGAAAGCAATCGAATATCGCCAATTTAACAAAATTGACGTTTGAGAATAGAAAATCTAATTAACTAAAATAAATGAATACGTCAGCACTGAGCACACGGCATGATTACCGACATTGAAGAACAACTCAGCCAAGTCCAGACCAAAGAGTTACATGCATACTGCTAAAACCCTAAACCCTAAACACACACGTTGGTGATACGAATGATAGTTCAAACTTTCTAGACAGGCTAGCTACTTGACGAATTTCTTTTGTTCATCTCCTCTTCTCCATTCGTTTATGCAAATTTCTGCAATTCACCAATAAACACCCATGCCATCTGTAGATGAATTTTGCACACGACAAAAACTTATTAGCAACAAATGCTATAGGAGAACTTCGTAGATGTGGACTTTCAAATAGTTAATGACCTACATAACGGATATTTTGTTAATTGTCCATAGTGTGAATGCGAGCGGAATATACTTTAGACATGTAAATTACGACACCCTCTCCCTAAAATCTTGAATAGTTAAATATACAGTGTACATTAATAGATTATACATGACACTTAAGTACTCCTTGACCTCGGAACTTGTGTTGGTACAATATTAGTCTTAAATCTAGTCTATCAAAAGAACTTTGAACCAATCCTATAGCAGTATCTTTTTCATAGGGTTAGTATATAAGTTCGTATCCTAAAGAGGAATCAATCAAATAAAGCATTTAATCAGTGTACGTGGTAACAAGAACCATTTAATCAGTGTCTTAACAGAACCATGATTAGCTCTAATCATGTAGGTACTTTCTTAATTAGTGAGGAATTGTTTTCCGATCGACATGTAGACTGTAAATTAAAGGACCCAATTCAACCAATATTTATGAATTCAGAGGAAGCACACGTACGCATGCCCCAGATCCATTTTGTCATTTTTGTGAAGTCGAGCTGGATTTCAGCTTCTCACCGAAGTCCGTGGATTTTGAGTCCGTGGATTTTGAGTTTCCCCGCAATCCTTGCATAAAAGGCTTCCCGATTGCACGCCCCTGCTTGCCATTGCTGGGGGTTGATAGGATAGACTGGGATAATGCATGCCACCTCTTCGCGTGCCATGGCTACTGCTCTCTCGAGAGCAAACTGGCTGTCCATCCAGTTCATCCCCGCTTTCAAGGTCGAACCATACTCCTTCAGTGCATAGAGGTTCTGAACCTCCTTGTTGATCTTGTCTTCGGTAATCAAGTCGTTCGAGTCTCTGTCTCGATTCCACTTTCTGAAGTTGCTCACCCTCTCCTCGTACGTCTTCAGATGCTTTTCCAGTTGTTCAATCTGTTCGGCTCCTTCCGCGGTGCTCTGGGTGCCGCACTACTTTTTCTGCAAGATCTGATTTCGGAAGTACGTCGCGGTTGTCCTGTGGTACGTGACGATGCTGTTCTGCTCCAAGAACCCCGCAAACAAAGCCGCCGCTTTGAGCACGACGCCGATCTCTTCCTCGATCGTCGCCTCTTTGTCCAAGTATACCTTCAACATCTTTCTTTTCTGCTCCGCTTGGTCTTTAATTTCGTCGAGGAACTTCTCAATGGCGGGATCCTTGACGTCATGCGTCACGGTTCTTAACTCGACCTCCACACGAATGTGCTTTGCATTGAGATGGCCGCAGACGGTGCATCTTTTCGGCCCAAAAGATAAGTTTTGGCAGGAGACAAAGTTCTCGTCTTTGCCGAGCACTCTTCGCACGTTTAGGATACTAGCCCCAGATGAAGCTCCTGTTGAAACCTGTCGTGCAACCTTCTGTACCGAATTTAAAACCTTCCATGCCACACTCTCTGGAGTCCCAGCTATCGTCTCGGAAGGATCGCGATTGTCGTGATAGACTTGATAAGCAGCAAGACACTCCGGCTCCGTGCACATAGTCCTTGGTTGGGGAAGAGCCACCGTCTCCGTTGTCATTTGTTGCACATACAAGTGCTTGGAATTGTCCACAAAACTCTCATGACTTTGTTTGATCTCCCATTGAGCCTTCTTGCAAGCGTCCATGTTGGTGTGCATAGCAGCCGCAGTTTTTTCCAATTGCAACTCGAGGGTCTCCAGCAGATTTCGCACACGGTTCAGCGACAATGTACTCTCGATCACGTGAGGTTCAAGAGACGCAATGTGCTCTATGAGCCGGAAGGCCTCATTGGTGGACGTCTCCCAACTCCTCTTGAAGCTGAAGCTGAAGCTGTCATCGAAATGCATGCCCTTCTTCACAGCTGCGCAGAATTTGAAGGCCTCGCTGTCGAAGCAGTACATGGTGTTCTCATCCTCCAGCTGGATATTCAGCAAGATGTTATCTTCTCGGGACCTCGGTTTCAGCACAGTCTCGAGGAGATCGTAAGTGCTTTCCACCCGATAGAAGGTGCTCCTCGTGTTGGTGAAACAGAAGAGGATGTTTTTGGAGGCATCTTTGTGGAGCTTCTCCAGCAACTGAACGATACAGTACCGGAGGGAATCCGTGAGCCTCGTTTCATTGGGCTTGAGAAGAATGCACACAGCATGCAACATCTCGAACTGGGAGAGGTAGGAAAGAGTATTTTCCATATTCTTTCGATCCTGATAGGGGTCTCCAGTGTTCCCAATCCCGGGAGTGTCGATTAGGCGGATCGACCGGGTCTCATCGATGCGAAACCGGTAAGCTTTGCACCTCTGGGTGCAAGGACCGCCAGTTTCCTGTCTCGTTTCGTCCTTGTCTGGGATCCCAACAGAGATTTTGGTCTCCACGCGCCGTCGGTTCTTGGTCTCAGTCATGATGAACTCGGAGTGGATGAGGCTGACTAAATCGTATTCAAGGGCCTCTTCAAGAGAGTTGAAGGCGAGGTAGTTCGCGAGAGCATTGATGAACGTCGACTTGCCAACCCCGCTTGGCCCTAGGAGGAGAATATTGAGGCTCTGTCCTCCGGTGAGCTGGACTTCCTCCATCGCGGACCGTGCCTGATCCATCAATCGGGGAAGGATAGTCAGATATTGTTGAGCGGATCGATCAGAAACTGCTTGTCCACCACGGCCGGAAGCCTAAATGCAAGTGGTTCACTTTTCGATCGATTCGCTCTCAACAATGAACGCGCCTGCACGCCCTTCACAAAATTAGCATTCGATCGTCAGAATTAGCAGATCGACCAATATATTTTGCCACTTTTATAGTCCTGCAGTCCTGCACAGAGTTTCTCCTGGACAACACAACCAACTTCCTACATCTAAGAGTAACATGCAACATGTTTCGGAGCGGCGCGTGACTCTGAGTGATACTCACAGAACGCACTAAGGACTTTAAGATTAGGACCCTTCCGGTTTAATTCCGATCGAGGGTCAAGACTGGTGCCAATCTAGCTATAGAAACGATTCCATTTCAATTAACGAATGTGGAGCCTGCAGCTAGTGCCTACCCTACAGGTATTCATACAACACAGCCAATTGCAACACCCTACATCATTCGATCATTGTGCTGCTACAGGCTAGCTGTATACAGAATGACCTTACAATGCAGCCAGCGTCACTGATGATGCATACACCGAAATAAGTACTCCTTTCCAACCTATTTTCCTTACTTAGCTGTCTTAAGGAAGATTTCTTTTCAGTGGTTCCACTGTTTTTTCCGACCTGTTTGTCGGTTGTCTCTGATTCTCCCCGTTCTAGCTTATCTTAGTGCGAAACCAACTGAGAAACTTCTGATGAGTTTTCCCGTAACTCCGTAAGAGGAACTTGCAAGACTAATGTACTCACAATCCCCGGGTGTGTACCACACACTTTCTAACACTGTAAAGCTCCAAAATCTAGCTTAGGACAGGAATGGATTACGTTTCAAGCCGTGAATCCTGAAAATGAGCATGCCAAAGTCCCAAAATTGATCGACGCAGGGATCAATGTTTCAATCAGTTCGCTACCGGCATGACTAAATCAACCTATAATTCTAGCTAGCTAGGTAGAAAACAAACAGGCCAGTTAAGCTGAACATGTGTAAGCCGCAACTTGTACCGACAACTTGTAACGACAAAGCAATTAAACAAGACTTCACAACAAGAGCAAGATATGAAATAACGCACATCTAGTGAGGTCGAACTGATCGATCGACGTGATTAAGAGACAACTCTCACGCACAGCTTGCAGGTCGACCACATTGAAGTCAAAGGGAGCATGAGCTTCAATTCAATCGCCTTCGATCATAACGAAACTCCACCAAATTGACGACCCAATATGAAACACTTGCATGCGAAGCTAAGCAATCTTGTGACACTGAATACCGAAGTGCACACGATGTCAATTTATATTTGTGCGGATAACCTAATATTTGTCCGCGTGGATGACAGTCGAAAGCAGAGGATGATTGAGGATGGATGAAATTCATGTACTTTAGTGAGTTAAAGTCATTTGCTCTGTTTTTAGATTTAAACCCTAAAGGACGGAGCCAACTAAGGGTCTGTTCTCACCAGTCATTATATCAGCAATATTAGGATAGAAACCACAGTCCGGGGAGATTTTTAGTTTAACCGGCTAAAATCCTACTTTTTGTGAGTCTAAACGGTTGCTTGAAGCATTCTCTCGGCTAGACCTTTATAAAATAGAGAATATTTTCTGATTTTCCTCTTAAATGATCGGGTTTTTTCCGAAGATTTTGAAATCCATTTGGAAATTCTTAAAATCAACCGGCTAGCTTGTAACTAAATGCCGGTACTCCCCGTACATTGATAGAAACAAGTAAAAGTGGAGGGAGGGTTCCCACTGGAACATTAGCATATTTGCCGAGCCTGCATGGGTGTTGAGCTGGTGCTCAGTGCTCAGGTAAGGTCGCTCATCGTAGAAAACGTCAGTAGTTCACAGCATCGCCATAGCTGCACTTCAAGTAGGGTCGCCAAGTGCAGCCTTGGCGTGTGGATTTGGAGAGTGGGAGTCTGCCCCATGGCTGACGCGCCAAGCCAGGGCGCTTAATGGATATTAAATGAAAACGGTTTGAAGGTTTTGAAATTAAATTTACAAAAATTTAACATTCAAATTTCAATGCATTACCTCACATTGTTCAAAAGCACTCTTAACTTATTTTGAGTTTTAAGGATGAAGAGAAGTTCACTATATACACTTGGGGTGGTAAAAGGTAGAACAAACAATGTGGGATAAGTAAAATTAAAATAAGTAGAAGCTTAGCATTCATAGTTAATTCAAAAGTAGGCATAATAGAATGAACTTTGAATTAACTATGAGTGTTGAGCTCACTCTAATTCTACTTATCCCACATTGTTTGTTCTACCTCCTACCACCCCATGTGTATATAGTGAGCTACACTTTTCACTCAAAACTTAACAAAGTTGAAATGCCTATCTCATGGCTCTCTACACACAAGTGAAGGGAACTTTATTGTAGTTGGAAGGTGATTTTATTTTGTTGACACAAGTAAAGGATCAACTGTGGTTCAAATTACTTGTGAGGTTATTTGAGGTCAGTGCCTCGACGATGGGGTAGAAGGGACTGTCACTATCATCAAAGATGGAGTGAAGAGGTCAGTCAAACCCTTTGGCGAGGCGCATTGAAGCCCCACTATTTGCCACAAGCTTGTGGGAAACACGATAGTGAGGTCAGATATCTGCTGTAGGAGACAAGGAATGAGTGATGGAAAGTGCTGGACTAGTCCTCAGGGCTGGTTCCGAGCCTGCTGCTTAATGAACTGTCCTTCTCTTTGTTCGAGGCGGGCCTTTAAGTAATAACAAAATTCTTCTTTACTGCTCAGTGTGATTAGACCCTAAGGTAAAACATCCCATTGCGGTCAGATGACCCACAGCGGACACCTAACGACTTCACGACAGTTTTTCAAGCCGTAATCAATGCCCGACCTGACACCCATGGAGTGATTAGTGACCTCATTAGGAGCACCTGATTTTTTAGTGTAAATCATGGTAGAATGTGACTTTTTCAGGGCCTTCCACATTAGAAATTATTGTGACTGCTTTAGGTGATTAAGATGAACATATTAGATATAGTTTTTGTTGGTTATCAGGTAGCCTACTGACTCTTTTGGATAGATCAGTTCAAAAATTCATAACAAATTCATACATTGTCTGAAAAATAGAATTTCAATTGCTCTCACTATTTCTCACACTTGTCCTTACGTGGGAAAAAATTTGAAAAATTTCAGCACTGGCATGAGGGCAGACTCCAAATTCTGACCACAATGGGTTGCTTTACCTTATACTGAATTGGACTTCAGAAATCAGAACCCTTCACTCCATCTTCTCCCATTTTGTGATTGTTTAGGAATGAAATTTTGTATAGTTACGTGTTTGTCAGAGTTGAAATCACATGCCTTCTTTAAGTTATAAAAAATTTAGGTTCTTTAGGAGTGCTTAATTAGAGCATCTGCACCGTTCTTTAATTTTGGGTGCAACTGCTTTTTGAGGGCCCAGGCTTCAAGGCAAGTCCCACAATTTGACACCATGGATGCCCCAAAACAAAAAAATTGAGTCACCACTTCAAAATCATTGCCAGACACACCACACTCAAAATCCCTCACCTTCTCAATGCACCCAAACTATGGGTCTAATATTCCTTAAATTCTCTTTTTTAGACCAAATCAATTTGGACACAAGAAGTGGAAATCAAAGAGTTTGTTGTATGCGAAGGAGGCAAAGAAGAGTCACATATAATTGTTCTATGACTGGTTTAAGGTAGTCTATTCTTGAAGTAACCATTTAAGCTTACCCAATTCATCATTGAGGTGACTGCAAGAAAGCTGGTCCTAATTTGCATGCTTTCAGAGTGACAAAGTTGTTTCTTACTAGAACTTTTGAGTTTTGACAATAGAACCTGATGAACTTGAAGTTTTTATTGGAGATGGTTAACTTGACTATAATCATATCCCCTATTTTTTTTAGAAATTTAAGAGAATCTTTCATATTTAAAAGCCGATTTATCTAATTTATCACACTTTGAAGTTGAGAGGTTTTTAATACTAAGAAGTGTACAAAAATTAATGATCTAAAGGTGAAATTTCTATAGTCTAATCTGACAGTAGGGGGAGATGTGCCTACCAAAGGAAATCTAAAAATATATTATTTTATAGCCTCCATATTTGTACAAATAGGGCTACATTGCACACACACTTTTGAACATTGAAGATGTTTTTCACATTCATTTTTTGATGAAATGTGATCACTATCAAGTCTTTACAAATGGCCAATTTTGGGGATTTTTTGGTTCATGATTTTCTAATTATTATTAATTTATACCTAATTATGTCTATTTTCTGGGACAAATTATCTTTTTTTTTATATAATACTTTTTTAATACTTGCATATAGCCAACGGTACTAGTAGCCATCAATTTTTTAGATCAACAATTGAGATTGTTCTATTTCATAGTACTCGTAGTATTAAGTACAGAAACTGTAGTTCAGGAAAACGCCACCAAAATCATTTAGTCTTCCTTGCAATCACAAAGTACTCATAATAGTGAGTGCAAAAATTGCAATTTTGACAAAACACTACCAAAAACGTTTGGTCTTTCTTACGACCTTCCATTGATAGTAATAGATATTTCAAGCAACATGTGACTCATTTTTGGATAGGGGTCACATTTAGAACATGGTCACTTCTTTAGCAAACTACCTTAATATAGATGAATCATTTTATCTTGGAATAAGATGATGAATGCATTAGGAGGGACATGGTGGAAACCTATGAATTGCCCATCCAAGCCCTAAATGATAGTACTTCAAAATTCAATTGACATGGAAAATTTGAAGAGCAACAATGGTCAAAAAAATTTGTTTCCTTTACTTGACCCCTATTATTTGAACGGGATGAACCAACCCCCTTGCTCATCCTCTCTAAAGCATGCCAGGGGTGCAAATCAAAAAAAGAACCCCTATTCTGTGCTTGATTGACTTATCTTCTACACCTCTTCTAGCTAATTGGGGGGTTCTAATTCCAAATATGAATTCAAAATTTGCAAACTTTATTATGTGTGGAAAATAAAGAATTTTAGCATTTTTCCCAGGGAAAAATTGGGGACAAGCAAGGGGAGTAGTTCATTCACCCCAGCCCATTGTCTTATAAAACACTAAATCCGTTCCACAAAGTGGAACTAGCACGGTGAAAAATGCAAATTCTTGGGGATAAAAATAAAATCATACCCCGTATTTGTGTTGTATTCAAGGTATGTTCTTAACCTTGGCTAAAGAATTTGGATTCTCTGATTTGCAAATATGAATTCAAGAATTTTAAATTTTTTGATGTGTGAAAAATTAAAATAATAATTCCTGCATTTTCCCTTGGTGTAAAATTCCTGCGTTTTTAACTTGTTGGTCCCACTTCGTGAGATGTGTTTTAATTATTGTCTTGCTATTGTTTTGGTCCAATGCACAACCTAGAAGTAACCCTTTTCTCCACTTTTTGAAAGAGTGACACGATGGCAATCACTTAAAATTGGGTAAAGCATTGTATTTCTACATTCATCCATCTTTTGGAGCAAAAAACACTTTTCAATCATATTCATGCACCTTTTCATCCAAACTTAATGACTTCATCCACATTTTTAATAGAAATGGGAAATTTCTGGCAAAAAATAGATAAAAATGGTACAATCTTACCCCATGATGCCAAAAAAAAGAGAAAAAAAAAGGCTGCGTGGAAGTGACCAAGTGAATAATCGGTAAGTAATCGGTAAGCAAGAGTGTGCTGTTTGGAAATATTAAGTTGTTTAAATATCATGTATTCTACTGAATGATTACCATCAGAACTCGACTGTGTACACCCAAATGTGCCACTGACCTTAAACCACCATCTATACTATATGTACATCTCCCAAATCAGTTCTGTACCTATGTGGAAGAAACGCTTTTAGAACCCAACTTTGTTCCTTAATAACTTTTGCATACAGTATCCAAATGCCACTTTCTCTGGTGCGTTGGAACCTCCTTTCACTCGCCAACAAGAACATATGAAAATTTGACCTGTCTAATAATAGAAAATACATTCAGTAGCAAAAAGTGGCGGTTTTGGGTGTACCTACCTTAGGTGATCCTAAAACTGTACAACAGACCATGCTCTCCACCCTCGAGTGGCCTCCCAAACTGTTCCTGTGTTTCTAATTTGAAAGTATGTTACAGTGATGATATTCTGGACTGACAATGGGTAAGCTTTATTACAATCTGTTTTCAGTAAACTTTCATTGAAGAAAAATTGGGGCCTCTACAAGGCCATTTTACCCTTCATATAAGGGTGAATTAAAAATATTTTACAAGAAAAATATTTTATTCAAAAATATAAATAAATAAATAAATAATTCAGCCTTGTGTAACTGCTAGTCCAAAGTCAAATAGTCTTGTAGAGACCCCAAATTTTCTCTAATGTTACATGGACAAGGTTTACCATTTATCTCTTTTTGCATGTGCTTGAATGGGCTGATTTTTTTGTTCATCATCTTTACTAGGACAGTTGTGAAGGAATGAAGGACCTCATGTGTACAAAAATGGGATTCAAATATAGATCAATCCAGGTCATTGTTTGCTTTATATTCACCGGTTTCTTGTATGTGAAACCATTTGTGTCTCTTTGTGTGTGCTCAAGGAAAGATGACAAGACCATTGTGAAAGGGAAAGCAAAAAGATGTGCTTTAGAAAGGTAATAGTGTGAGAGATGTGGTAGAGACATTAAATGTTAGAAAGTCATGCGTACAAAGGCTCTGCTAGAAGAGTTAACTTTCTATATGCAAAACTCTCAATTGGAAGTAGACCACACAACATGATGAGTAGATTGGAGCGATTTCTTGTAATCAATTTGACTAGGAGAAAGGTAGGTAATTCAACTACATTGCAATTTAACCCCTAGATGTCCATGGCCTTTCTTTAGCTTTTTAGAATATGCTCTAAATGAAACATTTGGTTAAGTTTAATCAACTTTTTTGAATTGTGACCATACAAATTCAAACTAGACAAGTCAAAGATCACATGGAAAAAGAAAACACAACAATATTACTTATGGATTGAAAGATTAGAATGTTTGATCATGAGAATGTTAAAATTGTGAAAGTAATTTGAAGTCCTTCAATCTTCTTTACACATGTGAAATCTAAAAAAATTGGGCACCAAAAAAATACTACCTATGTCCCAAAATAAATATGTAGCTTCCAAATATTCCTTATTTCAAATTCAATTTGATGTTTTATGGTCTACGGAAATGAAACATTGGACCTGCTTTATGGAGTGCATGATCTAATTTGGATCAATAAAGTTGATTGAAGTTGAATCACCAAAATGGATTATAGTTGAATTGCAAGAGCTAATTGCAATTAAATCACTATAGTAAACTTGTCAATCTTCATAGACAAAATTCAAATTCTTCTCCACATACATATAGAGGCTTGCATGTTTTAAAATTTAATGTGAATATTAAATGTCATATTAAGATTCACCTTTAAAAAAACAAAATGCAAAAAGATTTCTTTCCATAAATTTGATTGCAATTTAAAGGTGACACACTTGAAATCTAGTCAAAAAATTCTTACGACCCTTCACCACACAATGTGTGGTTCATTGGGGGGTGATACAAAATTTTATTCCCATCACAATTGATTTGGTCATTGAATTGTGAGATTGTTGTGCGGTAATTGGCAATAATTGTTGTGTGATTCTTGAATGTATGCGATAAATGGACAATTTACTCTAGTAGTTTCTTGACAAGAGCTTAACAAAGTTCACTAACAACAACTAATCAAAGTCAACTATCACTAGATCCTCTAAGTTGAATCACAAGAACCCCTCAAAGTTGAATACACAAGATCTTAAAATTCATTGCACCAAAGTAGGTAGTAATTGATCGAGATTCATTGGACTAGAGCTAGTTGCAAAATAGGAGAAAATTTAAAAATTTAATGCCTATTTTCAATATATTTTGCTTGAATTTTAACTTCAAAAATTTTACTCCTACTAGAGGTGGCAAAAAGCTCTAAGAACTGTAGATTCCCATGCAAATAGGAGCACCTTAAGTGTTAATTTAGCTTTTTGTAGAAAGCCACAGATTTATTTCAAGACATGGTTAAAGGACAAAATATGCATGACCCCAATCAATTTACGGCTTTTCAAAATCTACTCTATAATTTTTTTAAATGAATTTCTAATCTGATTTTTCCTCCAAGATCTAGTGTATTTGAGGCTCATCTTTTAACACTACAAAATCAATATTTGCAATGGATACTTTTTGCAGAAAATATTCAATAGTAAAATTGTAATCATTCATTTTCAAAAAGATTTTTTCAAAAATATAACTACTAAAAATAATAATTTGGTTCTATTTTAATTAACTTCAAAGTATTGCTAACACTAGAATTTGGTGCCTTGAGTATGGAGAGTGATTGCAAGAAAGATTGGTTCAATCTTACGTCACATTTAAAGTGACAAAGTTGTCATGCATCTTTCATTTCAAAAAACTATTTTATATTTAAAAGTCAGTTTTGATAATCTATCACACTTTGAGGTTTTGGGATTTTTAATATTTGGAAGTATCCAAAATTAATGATTTAAAGCTGAAATGTTTGTGGTTTATTCCCACAGTAGGGAGGCATGTGTCTACTAAGGGAAATCTAAAAATAGATTATTTTATGTCCTCCACATTTGTGCAAATAGGGCTCCTTTCTACACACACTTTTAAACATTGAAGATGGTTTCAACTTCATTTTTTGGTGAAATTTGATCAACATAAAGTCCTCACAAATTGCCAATTTTTAGATTTTTTCCTCATCTATTTTCTATTTATTATTAATTTATACCTCATTATATCTATTTTCTATGAGAATTTGTCTTTTTTCACATAGTATCATTTCAATACTTGCAAGTAGCCCATAATACTTGCAAAGGCACTTTTAGCTGTCAATTTTTTGATCAATGGCTGAGATTATTTTGCTAAAAAGTTCTCATATTACTCATGGTTTGAAATCCAATTTTTGGCAAAACACTACAAAATATGGTTAGTTTTTCTTGCAACCTCCTTAAGAAGTTTATGGAGTAGAGGTGAGTGATATTGTTTTGTAAAGTGTACTTCATAGAGTAGATATACACTTACATGTGAAGGAGGAAAAAATCATCTCTCAAGGCAAATGTTAAGGCTTATTTAGAATTTGCAAAAAAATATCAATAGCAGATTGTTGATGACTAGAGTCATGTGACAAGTCTAAAATTAATAGATTTTTCTCATATAGAAGACTTTGGTGTTGGACTCATCACCTAGAGGAACTTTGAGAGGGAATTTTCATTTCAATAGTTAAGCGTGGTGGTAGTTTACAGATGGTATAGGGATCTACACATGGACTTAGTATGATATATAAAATTGAAGATAACCTCAATCAGAAAGGTTATCAAAAACTTTTGGAAGAATATCCCTATGGTACAATTCAAAATATTAACTTAAATGCATTAGAAGTCATCTTTCATCAAACCAATGCACCTATGTACACATCTCCTATAGTATGAATTGATGAGTTTCTACCCAACTTTTTAATCCTTTATCTTGGCTTTCTCCATCACTAGACATGAATTCCATTGAACATCTATAGGCAAGTTGAAAAGGAGATTAAATTAGTATGACACACCAACAAAGAAATTTAATAGAATTAATGGTCTCATGTAAAAGAAACCCTCTCTTCTATCATTGTTGATGATTGCAAAATTAAAAACTTATGAAAAGCATGCTTCAAGAGATTTGTAGTAAAATCTTATTAGAAATACATGTGTTTTCATTAAATTTTATTAAATGTCTCCTATAAAGGTCTTTATTGTTAGGACTACACTTAAAACACCTCTTTCTTCTTGTAGTGAGTGTTTTCAAACTTTGAACTTTTTTCCCTTAAAACTTGATTTCAGTATACAAAATAATTTCTTTTCTTTTTGAGCAAGACTAAAAAAACAAATCTTTAGAAGTTTATTTTCTACTCCACTTCAAAATGTTGATTTTTTTTTAAATAAGCATTTTATTGAAATTTGAAGTTGAGCATCTACAACCAAGTTTTATAATGTGGAGTAACACAAAAAGTTCTTTATACCACAATGCTCTATACTATAAGTTAATTCTAGTCTAAAATTTTCAAAATTATTAAAGATGTTTTGTATTTGATATGAATTTTTTCCATTTTTCCTTCTAAAACTTATGATAATTGGAAACTTTCACAAACATCATTTTCTAAGAAATGCAACATTAAGATCAAAAAAAATATTTGACAACAACCTCATAGCAATTTGAAAGCCACTAACTATGATTGAACATGTTAAGGTTAGAAGACAAGTTGTTTATACAAGTGGAGGTGGTAGGATTGTAGGAGGTAAAACAATTCATTTAGGACATGTAAATTAGGATTAGTAGTTGAATCAAAAGTAGAATTTGTGTTCAATGTAGAACTTCATACCTCATTTTGGCATAGTAGAGTAACTTTTTCCTAAAGGTTTTGAACTAAAAAAAGTTGATAAATCAAGCCAAATTTCATCTCCAAAAAGCCGTTTGAGATTTTGAGCTTCCAATCAAAAGTTATGGACAAAGTTTAGAGAGGGGTTGGAAGAACATATTTTCAATCATCTTCTATGATTTTTATCTATAACTTTGTTTTGGAGGCTCAAAATCACAAAAACGTTTTTGGAGATAAAATTCACTTTAATTTCCCGATTTTTATTAGTTCAACGATTTTTGAGAAAAATTATTCTACTATGCTCAACTGAGGTTTGCATTTCTACATTGAACACAATTCCTGCAATTTGACAATGAGTGGTCAAGCTCTCATCTTCAAATTGTCCCATATCCTTTAAGGATTCATGATGTACAATGGGTTTCATTATAAAAAAAAAACCTCTCCACCCTTCATTCTCACCAAGTTTCTTTTTCTAGCTTTCTAGTGCCAAATTCTATTAGGAAATAATAATCTAGCTAAAAAATGCCAAAAAAACTCAAATGAATTGCCAAAAACTTCAAATTAAAAAATATATATTGGATTAAAACGACAGATTGTGGATGAGAACCAAATTATAGACATGAGATATACTATAAATGAATGTGATATTTTCTATCCAATATGTGGATGAATGTTGAAATTTGGAGCACCACTATAACATTTTGCATCACCACTTAAATTTTTTTTTTAAAACACACCCAATATTCACTAAACACCAATGGATTAACTCCATCATTTCACAAACAAAGATTTTCTTGGTAGTGGATGGTCAAAGGATAGATGATAGTTGGTATTTAACCCTATAACGCCGCCACGAACACTTATTGTTCGATGGATGACACAGAATTCTTTTATAAATAAAGGACAAAAATGCAACTATTCATCCTCAGAGTTTTGTTGAGAAAAGGAAACATCTTCTATAGTAGTTTGACTTCCAATGAATATTTTTCTATTTTTTTAAGCGATTGATTCCCACGGTTCTAGAAAATGATGAATTCCGTGGAGACCAACTCATCCTTACAGGGTTAATGGGTTCATTATTGGATTATTTAGATTTCTAGCAAATCACATTTTCATTTATTTGTAGATTCAAATTGGTAAAAAGAATTGGCACTCATTTATAAATTAATTTAACCCTTTAGTGTTTAAGAAGCCCAAATTGGATCTCATGTTTTTTTCAGCAACTTTAGAGATTTTATATGGTGATTTTTATTTATTTAAATAATTATTTATTTAAACCAATGAATGCAATGTTCTTCACTCAAAATAATTATATAATAAAATTTTCCATTTAGATTATGCTTTCTACAAAACACCTCCTCAAAGTCCACTACTTGAAATAGTGAATTCTTAGTACGTAAAGTGTTAAGCTGAACCTACCCTATCCGAGTACTCTCCGTAGCAAAGAAATGAAGGGTACAAAGTGAAGGACTTTCAAGTTTGAGCACTCTCCGCCCCTTTAGGGAGTAGAGTACTGGGCGGGTCGCTTCTGAATCAACTGTATACCGGTGTACAGTTTACCGATCCCGGTATACAGTATAATAAAATCGGTAAAGACTGTTTGCTAGTTGGTACAACAATTGGCTAAAGTAGGGATTGGGGCATGTCATATCCATCGGTGCGGCAAGTTGCTGCAAAACTGACAGATAGTCTTGCCTAATAAGGTAGGTACACCCAAAATTCACAGGTAATTTCAATTTGGGGAATCATCATACTACTAAAATCATAAGTCCCTCTGTAATATCACAAATGCTATCGTTAATACTAGAGGCTTGTGCTTGCTATGCTACGCATTCATTGTATCACATATTAGAAAAAATTGGATATATTTGAATAGAATGCATGATAATAATCTCAATAAGTCTTTAAAATAATTATTTTAATTACTTTATAAAAATATTTTCAATCATGCATATATAGAAATCATATTTTCACACAATGTGATATCATTGAAATAGAGTAGTAGTTCACAATCATCTCTGTAATATCACTTTTTACAAAGGGTGATATTATAAAAATAATATAGTCATTGCAATTGAGGTGATATTAAAGAGGATGAATATGGTGATATTATTAAGATAGCAATTCCATTGCTTTTCTTGACTATATATTTCTTTTGCATTTCTATAATTTTGTGCTTTTGTGAGCTTTGAGCTTCTAATTTCAATTTTCTATTGCTACTACCAAATGATTTGAGAAAATTTATTAAATTGAACCAATTTTGGATTTCACAACAATTAAATTGTTCACGAAGCTTTTGAGATTTACAAGGTTTTTTTTTTAATTCTTCTATTTGGGTTGCTATTGTTTGTAACAATTGAATCAAATTTCTAATGCATTCTAATGTATGTGCATCTTTTACTGTATTCATCATCATTGCATGTATTTCATTTCTATTGTTTATTTCAGTATATGTTTATTTATTTAAAAAATTATATGAAGATTTTAGTAATATTTATCTAAAGGTTTTTTGAAATTCTTGCTTTGCATTCTATCTAATACATAAAAAAATCTAATAAAATTCTAATAAAATTCTAATGGTGAATGTGTAGCCTAGCAAGCACCAACTGCTAGTCATACTACTAAAATCATAAGTCCCTCTGTAATATTACAAATGCTACCATTAATACTAGGGACTCATGCTTGCTATGCTACGCATTCATTGTATCACATATTAGTAAAATTTGATATATTTGAATAGAATGCATGATAATGATTTCAATAAGTCTTTAAAATAATGATTTTAATTGTGTTATAAAAATATTTCCAATCATGCATACATAGAAATCATATTTTCACACAATGTGATATTCACAATCACCTCTATAAATTCACTTTTTACAAAGGTTGATATTATATAAATAATATAGTCGCTGCAATTGAGGTGATATTAAAGAGGATCAATATGGTGATATTATAAAGGTAGCAACTCCATTGCTTTTCTTGGCTTTATACTTCTTTTGCATTACTATGATTTTGTGCTTTTGTGAGCTTTGAGCTTCTAATTTCAATTTTCTATTGCTACTACCAAATGATTTGAGAAATTTATTAGATTGAACCGATTTTGAATTTCACAACAATTAAATTGTTCACGAAGCTTTTGAGATTTACAAGGTTTTCCTTTAAATTCTTCTATTTGGGTTGCCATTGTTTGTAACAATGGAGTCAAATTTCTAAATGCATTCTAATGTATATGTATATTTTACCGTATTCATCATTGCATGTATTTCATTCATCATTCATTAAATTTCTATTGTTTATTCCAGTATATGCTTATTTATCAAAAAAATTATATGAAGATTTTAGTAATTTTTATCTGAAGATTTATTGAAATTCTTGCTCTATCTAATACATAAAAATTCTAATGAAATTCTAATGGTGAATGCATAGCATAGCAAGCGCCAACCGCTAGTAAAATATTGAAAAATTAGCAATCTCCATATTTCCTATCTTCCTACATGGGAAAAATTTCCCATCACCTCATACCTGCTCCAAAATCACTTAAATAATCGGCTATTGGTGCCTCAACCTTCAATGGATGGTCAAGGGACAGTTGGTTGTTGGTACTCAATGGGAATACTGGTAGTTGAATTCTTTGGATTTTAGGCAAACCATCTTTACATTTATTTGTAGTTTTATGAATTTATGAAAAGCTTTTTTTTCAAATCTAACCTACTATCCGGATATGGTCCGTAGCAAAGAAACGGAGGATACAGTGTGAAGGGAGTAATGCACCGGGCTGGTCCCTTTTGAATCAAACATATACCGGTATAATACAGTATACTCAAAATCGGTTAATCAGTAAATCGGTACCGCATATTGACTACACTAATGATGGTATTTAGTGTTGGCAACTCTAATTACGAAGCACAACACTAAATGTCAACAATCCGGTTAATGTTACCAACACTAAATGTCAACATAGACACTATTTGTCAACTATTGGGTATAAATTTTTTACAAGTTTACATTTAGTATTAGCTAACTATTTCATCAAAATGCAAAGAAAAACGTAAGAACCCAAGAAACCTATGACATGCTCAAAAAAGTTACTACTCAGAAAAGTGAACACAACATTAAATGCCAATTAATTGACATTTAGAGTGGATAGGGTAAAAGCTCAAGTAACACTATTAGTAATATAACACTAAATACCATTATTAGTGTAGTTGGCACAACAATTGGCTAAGGTAAGGATTTGGGCATGTCATATCCATCGGTGCGGCAAGTTGCTGCAAAATGGACAGATAGTCTTGCCTAATAAGACCATGAGCAATGTTCGGGATTTTTTTTTTTTTTTTTTTGAGTTTTACCAGCTATTTTTCTTTAATTCCCACGTTGAACATTGGAAACCTTTTTGCAAGTTTTGAGTTTAGTTATTTTCTCTGTTTTATTACTCCAAAATAGAAATTATAAAGATTTTACCACTATTTTTTGGGATGCCTTCAAATTGCAACCAGTTTTTTTACCCATTTTGTTGGCTAACTTTGAACTAGCTAGTGGAAGGCCTAGAATCCCTGGATGAACCCACTGCCTCACTCATCCCTGACTTTATCCCTAGAAAAAACATAAAGAATGATTTATTTGCATCATAAAATTTGGAAATTTTGAATTCATACTTGCAGTTAGAGGCCCAAATTAGTTGAGAATAATTTAGAAGATAAATCAATGAAGTACATGTCAAAATAGGGGGTCTTCTATTAACATGTACCCTAGGAAAAAAATCAGAGACTAGCTTTGAACTACGTATCAAGTTTTTCCAAACATTGATGATGAGTACCAAAAAAATCATAAATGTTTATCTCCAGTACACTAATGATGGTATTTAGTGTTATGTTACTAATAGTGTTACTTGAGCTTTTACCCTATCCACTCTAAATGTCAATTAATTGGCATTTAATGTTGTGTTCACTTTTCTGAGTAGTAACTTTTTTGAGCATGTTATAGGTTTCTTGGGTTCTTACGTTTTTCTTTGCATTTTGATGAAATAGTTAGGTAACACTAAATGTAAACTTGTAAAAAATTTATACCCAATAGTTGACAAATAGTGTCTATGTTGACATTTAGTGTTGGTAACATTAACCGGATTGTTGACATTTAGTATTGTGGTTCGTAATTAGAGTTGCCAACACTAAATACCATCATTAGTGTAGTGATTTTTTTTCAAATAATCAAGGCATCTTAAATGCACATGGAATGCCCTCCAAAGACACTACTACTTACTTCCAATTGGTTTGGAATTAGAACTTGAGATTACTATCATTAGATGCATATTTTAAAAATTCTTGAAGTAGACACAAGAGTATTGAAATTTAGACCTTGGACAACCAAAATATATGATGTTAGCTGGAAGCTAAAAGACAAGAAATATACAAAGCCATGGCAAGTCATGCCAATGTCACATTAACAAGGCCTGTTTTGAGCTTCTTGGAATTTGTTCTAAATTGAACAAAATGCCAACATTTTGATAACTTGCATCAATTTTTTTGGATTTGTAACCATACAAATTCAAACTAGACATGTTAGAGATCTCATAGGAAAAGAAAACACAACAATATCACTTATGGAGTGAAAGATTATAATGTTTGATCATGAAGGTGTTAAAACTATTAAAATCTTTCAACTCTCTTTTTGCATGTCAAATCTAAAAAGTTGGTGACCAAAAAAATACGAGGTTAAAGGGCCTAACATTTATAACCCCAATCAATTTATGGCTTCTTACAATCTACTCTATAATTTTTTTTAAATGAATTTTGAATGTGATTTTTTCTTGAAGATCTAGTGTATTCGAGGCTCATTTCCAAGAACTCTCAACACTACGGGAAGTCAAGATGGGTACCCTTGCACATAATCATGAATAGAAAAATCACCATCATTTATTTTCAAGATCAGACTTTTGATGTTAAAATTAGACTTCAAGAAGAACTCTCCAAAAATATAAACTACTAAGAATAGCAACCTGATTAGGTTTTATTTAACTTCAAAGTTTTGCAAACACCAGATTTTGGTGCCTCGGGCCTTTAGGGGTTAATGTTATCTTTTGAATATATCACTTTTCTCTTTGAATCTTCATTAATCATGAAAAGACAAACCCATGAGAAATTATTCAACTTCCAAAACCTTTTATTTAAAAAAAATTAACTTTGCACACTTTTGCCTAAAATGTAAACCCACTTAATATAGTTGCTTTTGGTTAATATTTTGTATATCTATTTTCGACAATTTAAAACTGTACAAAATAGTGAAATTAGGTTGTTGCATACTAATTTCTCTGCATTTGATATTGTATAAATATATCATGTTAGTATACACGGATGCAACACTTTTAAAAAAAAATTATTGCAATTGGATTTCATATGTGCAAATGAAATTTTTTGTAGAAATATTTGTTCAATTTGATGACCTGTACAGTGACTTTCTTAGTATAAGGCAATGTAATTGTTTAAGCAACCTAATTTTACTATTTTTGTAGGTAGTTTATTCCCATGGTGTCCAAAAATTTATAAGCTAAGGGAATAAAGAATTCTTCTTCTATTTCCAACACAAATTACATTACTTTAATAGTTCAAAGTACAATCAAATGTTTAATTGGTTGATTTTAGGTCTAATTATCTTATATGCTTCAATGTTGCAAGTACATAACAAAGTGTTTGGGGTACATGTCTTCTATGCATCCTAATAATTTAAGAGATTTTGGTAAAGATTTGAAATTACAATAAATGATATTACAGAAGGTGGGAAAATTCATATCAAATATATGAAATTTCCATCATAGAATATCCTTTGGTAAGGATATCACTTTTGGGATGTACTATTTATCTGATTTCTCTAAGTCTTTAGAGTTTCTCTATTATGTTCATTTTGCTCAATTAAGAAGATAATAAAATGAAAAAAAGAATTATTCCTCTACGTGACATGAAGACTTATATTCTTTACAATTTTTCTTAAAAATTGTGTAAAGTGCTTAATTTTGAAATTTATTTGTTCATCATAATGCACAATTTATTAAATTTTTATTGATAAAATTAATTATTTTATACAATGCACAACTAAATGTAAGTTATATACAAAATTGATTTTGAAATGAAATTGTTTGACAATCCCAATGATTGATTCTTAGTATTCTAGGTGAATATGACACAACTTCATTTTTCAACTAATAAATCAATTAACCAAACACTTAAAAATCTTTGGTTATGATGGATTTTTTTCTAGTATACATTATAAGTCTAGACATTAAAGACTACATTTGTTGAAGTCATATTTTGTTATAACTAGAAGATGAGCTCCTTGGGCACAACAATGTGGACTAAAATTGGAGTAGAGACAATTTTATGGAGGTATCCAAATAGGTGTGCTTTTTATGGTGTAGGATATCAATATGTAAAACAGGTAACATGTTTTTCTTTGAAATTTAAAGAATGATAGCTTGGGTTAGAGATCCAAAGTTCAAATTTGAATCAAAAGTATACTTCAACAATTCATTTTAAATTTTAAGAAATTCCTAAAATTCAATGCTTTATTGCAATTTTAATTCTAAACCTAAAGACAAGGGTTCATAATTTTATTTTTTGGACAACTTGATAACTTTTTTACACCTTGGTATTTGACCCCTAAAGTACTATAGTCTTTTTCGCCAAAAAACAATCAAAATTGTTTTTTCTATTGAGAAAATTAAAAGAGTTGAAAAATATTTTTTTGCACATCTAATCATAGGATCTTATCCTTCACTAGTATGAAATGTGTGCAGAAAATTTCAAAACTTTTGATTGCACGAAATGCAAGACATCTACATTTGAAGTGCATTATAAAAGGGTCATAGGCCAATCGTTTGAAGGTTAATTCTTAAAAAACAAGACTTACAATGTAACTAACATAATCAATTACAATAAATTAAATGGATTTTTGAATGGATTATTGCATTTCTATTTCTTTGTACCTCATACACTTTTAGATTAATATGTTATGGGTTCAATTAATAATTCTATTATTTGTTGAAAATTCTTATACAATAATGCACTTTTTCACAATATTTCTATTAAAGTTGCTTAATATTGTGCAGTTTAAAGTGCTATTTGAAATACAAATAGCACAAAATTTTAAAACGGAATATTTTTTTTAAAATAACTCTTTGATCTTGCAATACATTGCTATGAAATATTTGGAAAACATTTTAAGCACTTTGACCACATTCTTTGTTAGAAAAATGCATTCAAATTGAAGATATCATGTTGTTTGTCATGGTGGGAAACTACTTTCTAAGGCTCTATATCTTGTTTTAACTTAAAAAATTTGCATTATACATTTTAAATTTAAATTTCATCATAAAAAAAATTGAGTTCAAGATGTACTTAAATCTACTAATAGAATATGATTTTAATTCTTTAAATAAATTTTTTAGTATAGCTTAAATCATTAATAAAAAAAACTAATCATTACCAAATCTCAAATGAAATTAAAATTCACTATTTCTAATGTTTAGTTTGTTCTCAAAATTGAAATGGCTCCCACGGAAATTTTTGTTCTGATAAAACACTGAAATTGAGTTCAAAAACAAATTGTATATGTTATTTTTTCAAAAAATGCTTTGATTGTCTACAAAAAGATGTTCCACAACTTTCACATCACTATTTTAAACGGAATGAATCAAAGCTTTGCATGCAAGAAAAAATATAATCAAAAGAGGAAATCTCTTATTATTTTTTCTTTAAAATGAAGGTCTGTTCTTTTTCCTACTTACGAAGTTCAATTCCAGTTTAATCATGGTAATTTTTTTGTTTTGAGGCACCGATTGAAATAAAAAATACATTATTAGAAAGCATATAAGTTTTTAAAAGTCAACTAATTGAAAACCATAAAGGTTCAATTAAATCACTTCAGTTCTATATTCTAATTTAAGCTCACATATTTGAAAACATTTATATTGCAATATCCAATTCATTTCAAATTATTTTTGTAACAATACAAGATTTCAAATACATGTAGTCTTCATTTTTGTATTGATTTTTAAACTTTTTTTGAAACATTAGAGAGGATTTGAAGCCTCCAATAGACCGCGAGTTCTTGGACAAAGAGAACCCTAAAAACTAAATGGAAACTCCTTGTTGATATGGTACAATCACTACCATGTTAGCACTATCTTGTCATGTTCTTTGCCATGTTAAATAATAATTTGAATGTTTGAACAACCTTGTTTTTTACGCACTCCAAGCATTTGATTGAAATAAAAATTATATTCCTACAAAGCTAACAAGTTTTTTTCACTTATAAAAAAAATTTAAAAATTTTACAAAGAACTGAGGTCATATGTACTTACCTAAAATCCATTTTGTCCCCCAAGGGGACAATGGTCTTTTAGGGATAAAAAAAATTTACCTTTTCAAAATCTCTAAAATTTGTGTAGCTTGTCCTATAATACATTTATTTCAAAACTTCATACAATTAGGTTTGAACGCTATTGTTCCTGTGGAATATTCATTTTGTATATATAATTTTGTTTTTGAATTCCTTCTACAAAGGTTTTGACATTTAAAGGTTAAAACAAATTATATCCCTTGAAATTGGACCAGAGTTAATTATAAGTGCTTATAATCAAGGCCATATAATACAGTAATTGTGTACTTGGGATTGTAACATCTGAAGTGCAAAAGGGTGATTGCAAGAAACACTTATACTATTTTTTGTCGAAAAGTTGTTGGTTGACTAGTTTATTGCCATAACTTTTGCATTTTAGCTCCAAACGACTTCAATTTCATAGAAAAGGTCACTTATAACTATTATAAACCTTGTCTAATTTTTTGGATTTAAAAAATAACAATTCACTATTTAATCCCTAAATGCCTAAGGCTAATTTTGAGCTTCTTGGATTTTGCTCCAAATTGAACAAAATGCCAACATTTTGATAAGTTATATCAATTCTTTAGGAATTATAACAATACAAATTCAAACTAGACTTGTTATAGATCTCTTAGGAAAAGAAAAGACAACAATATCACTTATGGGGTGAAAGATTATAATGTTTGATCATGAGGGTGCTAAAATTGTAAAAGTGATGTTAAATCTTTCAATCATGTTTTTACAAGTCAAACCTAAAAAGTTGGTGACCAAAAAAATATGAGGTTAAAGGGCCTAACATGTATACCTTCAATCAATTTATAGTTTCTTAAAATCTACTCTAATATTTTTTTAAATGAATTTTGAATGTGATTTTTCTTGAAGATCTAGTGTATTTGAGGATCATTTCCAAGAACTCTCAACACTACAAAAAGTCAAGATTGCAATGGGTATCCTTGCACAAAATCTTGAAAACTCTTGAAAACTCTTAGAAAATCTTGTCTTTCTATAGTATTCAAATTTTTGAAATTGCTACTATGTTTTCTTATATAAAATAGGTTATTTGTTTTGTCTTGGATTGTGAGGCCCTTGAGTATGAGCTTGGAAAGCCCTTGGTGACAAAGGGTGCACAAGCTTGGTTTCATGACATTTGGATTTACGGTGGAGAAGTTATTGAATTTCAAAGTTTTTTGAAACAAAAAATCTGAAAAATACCTTTACTTTTATTTTGACTATGGCAACAACACAAAGTACATCAATGAGACTTTAAATCTTCTAAGCTTAAATTATTTGCAATACTAAATTTTACTTTTCATTCTTCTTTTGTTAAAAAATTTAAGTGAAAGCCTAGGATTAAAAAATAAATAAAAATAAAAATAAAAATAATTCATTAAAAAAAAGAAGGTTCAAGATTTTGAGGAAAAAAAATTGTTACTTTGTTAGTGCCTTTGAGATGGAATTGAAACATACTAATTTCAATGATAACATGTTCTAGCAAGAGATTCCAACCTTGAGTGAGACTTTGTTTTTTTGAAATGTAAAAATTTAGTTCAAAAATGAATCTTATGAGTTAATACTCAAGAAGATTCTTTAATTGCCCCCCAAACAAGATTGTTCATAACATTCATATAATAAATCCAAATGGAATGAATAAAAGCTTCCTATACATATAAAAATACTATATATGATGAAAGACTTAACATTTGTAATATCAAGTTTTTGTAGGATCTTTCTCTACTTATCCAAAACTACAATTTGGACTTATCGTATAGCCACTTTTGCTTTTGGGTAGTGATTGGAAAAAAAATCCATGAGGCTAATATGTTTTTTATCTTTAAAATGTTTTAGAATATTATGACAAATTGAGATTATAGAAGCTTGTCCAAAATCCCTTTTGTTCCCTAAGGACACAATGGGACTTTATATGGTTCAAAATATAAGGAATTCAATGGTTTATTTACTTCAAATTGAAAATGGTGGACTTTATTTATGAACTCAAACTTAAGCTTTTCTTTTCTTCATTCTTAAAAATATAATTAGTAAAACTACTAAAACTTCTTAAATTGAATCAGAATAATATAATATAATAAGAATAATATACTAGGTCCTAAAGACTATTGTGTAAATGGGGCAAATCCAACCAACTTGTTCTCAGTTCACCAATCAGGCACTACAAACAGTGCCAACTGTCGTTGATGGCTACACTTGACCACCTCAATTCTACACTAGAAAACCTGTGATAATCTATGATACCCTTCCTATTTACTCATATCCATCTAATACACACCTCAGGACCCAATTGGCTTCGAATGAATTGTCGACGTGGTTGATCCTAATTAGTCGTGATCTTTTGATAACTGGATGCATACCCGAGTTTCTACCCTTCGTTGTCTGGTCGTCCTAGACTCCACTACTATAGTGATGCATATTTCCTATACTGGAACCACAATGAAAGCTATGGAATTGGCAGCCAAAGATTTAGAATTGAATGTGGAAGGGTGGGATTCTTGCTCGTCTTTGCACGATTGCCATCACCAATTGTGCCCTTGTTGGAGCTGTAGCGCATGAGCTTTGGGTGTGAAGTAATTAACAAGTTTTTGCAATCAAACATTTCGTAGGAGTGTAGTTTGTACTCTTGTTTTGGAGGGATCTTGGGGACTCAAACCCTAGGTTTGGTTTCTCTTTTCTTGATTTAAATGGAAGTGGTTTGTTCGAAAACAAAGAGTAGATAATTTCTTTTCTTCTCTTTCTTTGAAACGCTGGAGAAGGCGGAGTTTTTGAGTGGATCCACCGGAATGAGGTTTGGTGAGTGGAGTGAATTTCAAGGTTTTAGGAAGGGATGGTACTAACCCTAAGGAGGTGTATGTTTTGAGTGAGTTTAATGTTTTTTTTTGTTTAGATCTTGTTGACATTGTGGCAAAGAGAGGCTAGACAAAAAGAGTTTGTAGAGTAGGGTGAGAGAACAATGTGAAATGTAGAGATACGTTTGCAGATGGGTTCTATGGGGATGGAGACTCAAACCACGACAGTGTCATCGTTGGCGAAGTATAAGCTAGTATTTTTGAGAAATCAATCAGTTGGTAAGTTTGATTTTCCTGGCATTGGAAGGATGCTCTGAAATGTTGAGAACATTCTAATTTCAAGATACATTTTTCTCATAATTGAGTGGCATTTCCAGGTAAAACCAGCATTATTACACAATTCATATATGACAAGTTTGACAACACTTACTAGGTGAAGTGGTAAACCTTTTCTTTCTATGCTTTCTGTAGCTCTTATCAATATTCTGAATTTGCATTTGTAGACATTTTCTTCATCACCTAATACAAGGCCAATGCGACAAATAATGCCAATCATGTAGTTCACTTTTGATTTTCTATAATTTCCAGTTTTGGTTTGATTAAAAGTTGGGACGTTTATGGATGCAGGAATACAGCTGGACAAGAGAGGTTCAGGAGTTTGCTTCCTAGTTACATTCAGAACTCGTCTGTGGCAGTGGTTGTGTATGATGTGTCCAGTAAGTGTTTAGGGTTCAATTTTCCTCCGCATTGAACTGTATGTAGGGTTTGTTGGAGATATGGCTATATATTAAGAGCTACTTTGTCATTCCTCCAAAAAAGAGTAGGAGGTTGCAAGGCCGTTTTTTCATGTTTCTCTGTTCACAAATGGCATGGAAACACCGATAGAAGGAATGGACGACTAACCCGAGCTCCTTTTCTTCGACTATGTACAAGGTGCAGGTTTTGATGAGTTTACATTGGGAAAGTTTGCAAGATGATGTGGAGCTCAAGTGCACCAAAGTTTAGGAATAATTATTGTTACACAATAGAGTTGTCTATTATTGAATGTAGAGTAGCTATATATTATTGAGCAGGTGATGAATTTATAGTCTAGCATCTCAATGTTGAGCTATCATTTTTTGAGTAAATTTGTGCATTTATGCAGTTGATTTTTCATCATTGTCGTTTCTCATTTTCATCCATTTTGACACCTATAATCCATCCAAAAAGTTCATCCAAAAGTTCATTCAAAATTCATCCATTTCATCCAATTTTGTAATGACATTCATCCATTGCATAATGAATGTCATCCAATTTTTAAAATGAAATTCATCCAAAATTGATCAAAATTCATCCAAAATTGATCAAATTCCATCCAAAATCCATTCATATCGCTACTAGTGAGTAGAAATTAGGCCCCCCTAAAGTGTACAAAAATGGGGGTAAAGGTGGGGCTAAAGTTTAGGCCCCCCCATCTTGTGCATCAATGCTAAGGGGGGCTAAAGGGGGTCCTAAATCTTCCCCATTTAGCCCACCCTAAATCCCTGGAAATTCCCAGTGATCAAGGTACAGAACGTCTTCGTGAACTTCGACTTGGCGTCCTTGTTGACGCTTTTGAGTGTCGCGGTCTCTGCTGACGTGCAGGTGAACAACACTAATTACTACGACTTCGCATATGAGAATAGCACTGTGCTGCTGATGTAGCACGAGGAGCAAGTGGGAGAGGTGGAGCTCGGTGCTGGCACTATTCGGTCGCGGAGAATTGTTGTGTTTCCTGCTGTTCTGACTGTGGAGGCGGTCAAGATTCTTTTGACGGGGCTAGAGGATATCACAATTGGCGTTGCGAGTGTTGTTCTTAATGCTGTCATTCCCGAACGAGTGAATGTAGCACATGTCTACAAGAAGCATGTAACTGCAATGTTAAAGTGTGATGTGGATATCTTCATTGCCAACCAGACGTTGAAGCACAACAATTGCAAGCAATTGATTCAGATGTGAGCTGCATTTTTTCTTCTTAGGCTTCATCGGCGATCAGACATTCAAGCAATCAATTCAGATGTGAGCTGCATTTTTTTTCTTTTTCTGCTTCATCGGCAACTAGAAGTTGAAGCACAACAAGTGCAAGCAATCGATTCAGATGTGAGCTGCATTTTTCTCTTTTTCTGCTTCACAAACAAACAGACGTTGAAGCACAACAAGTGCAAGCAAGCAAGCGATTCAGATGTGAGTTGTATTATTCTTTTCTGCCAGCCTTCATTGAATATCTTATGCAATTAGATTGAAGGTTGTGTGCAATTCCTTTAAACCCTCGCTGGTTGGGGACTGTTGTGTACTTTAAGGTTTAGACATGAGCTTGAAAACTTTTCAGGATATTGGCCTGCAGTCATGTACGTAGATTTTTTTACTCCCCATGATCAATGCGAGTACCATTTCTTTCGTTTTTCGAAAACTGATTTTTGTTTTCATGTTCTTGGCCCTATTCAAGACTCCTTGATCTCCAGGAATTTGTGAGGTGCTCTTTGGACATTGACGGAGTGATTTCGAGCTAGTTTTGGAAACTATTTGGTTCTTACAAGCTTTTGATATTGTAGAGTCTCTTCTGAATTTCAATTGTATCTGTCTCTCTGTGTGTCGAGTCAATTCTTGTTTTGATTCCAGATCTGCTGAAGTACCGAAATCAGCTGTGCATGGGCAAAGTATTGCTTTGGTACCTACGAACTAAGGTAATTACATCTAATTCTCACCCCTTTGTAAAACCCAAATAACTTACTTTATTCATGAGAGCCTTGGGTTACTTTTGGGTACACCTATTTTCAGAAGTTTGAGAATTCAGAGTTTATTCCTATGGTGTTCAAAAAATGCATAAGAAGGGAATTGAGAATACTCTTAAAGAATTTTAGGCAATTTAGCAATAGTAGCAATGCTTAATTTTTTTATTTGGATGCATTTAGGTGTAGTTCTCTTAGAAGACCTTGGCTCAAGAAGTATAATCCATAAATGACATGGTGGATGTTTTTTGGCCGATGAAAGACAAGGAATCTCTCCATGTAGGATAGAAGTGCAAATATTCATCTTCTAAGTTTTCTATGAAAAGGGAATGTTTTCTACAACAATAGCTTCTCTTCCAATGAGTGTTTTTGTATATTTTTAAGACAACAATTCACACGGTATCCAAACAAATGATTTCTATAGTGATTGACTCATCATTTAAGGGTTCCTATGCTTTCAACTTTGAGAATTTATAAAATATTGTATGAATATCAAAAAAATTACAAACAACTTGAATTGGTTTACTTCAATAGGCCAACCTTTAAAAAAAACATTGTTTAGATCATTCACCTAGTAAGGGCAATGAAAGTGTTGAGTTTTGGTACTTCTACCTTGTTTTATTGGATATAATGAAGTCAATTTGTCCCTCAAAATCTAAAAACATCTTTGCTTTTACTTTTCAATTGATCACAAGAAAGAAAATGAAGAGAAATGTTATGTTCTTGAAAATACATGAAAGTTATGTGGGTTTAAACCACTTGATTTGGACATAATTAATTGAAATTTGTTAGTTCACTAAATGAGGATTAAAAGGCCTCAGTTGGATAATTAGTTACTTTGATTTTCTCAAAACTAAATCAAGGTTGGACTTGAAGATTTACAAAGAGTGTAGGGATGATGGATCTTTGACTTGAATAATATACTATATAATCCCAAATTCCCAATGTATTTATACACAAAAGATGAAAGTGATAAAAAAAGATTGTAGAGGCAGTTATAACCCTTTCCAATTTTGTAAACCGGGTTGTAAACAATTTGACAACATGATCGAAACATAGTCTTGACATTATATTATTAATTATGTCTTAGTTGCAAGAAGTCATTGATTGTTTTACTTTATGTTTTGTAGTGTTTAGAATGTTGATGCTAACCTATGATATAATAGATGTCAATATTAGGGTCTTATTTGTCTATTTGTGTTTTGAAAGATATTGAATTTTAAGGAATTTCATTCTTATAGATGATAGAAATTAGAGTAATAAACAATGCAAGATTTTTTTGAAAAATTTCAATGCTAACTAATCAACAACTCAAGAAATTAGTGAAAGTACTAATAGAAGTATATAAATATTTTCATAGAACATAATTTTCCACACTTTGAATGTGTTGAGTAGAATCTAGGATTTTTTTCCTACTTTCCATTTAGAATTATGTTAGTAAAAAATACTTTAAGCAATTTCTAAAGTGTACTTTGGTATAGGTCAGGCTATAGTACTATATATTTAACCTTTGTGTCTTTGTGGGTCTTGAAACTTGGTTTATTCAATTGTTTGCTTATAAATATTAAGGTTGTTCATCACAAAATTATTTTGTAAAAGTTTTCTTGAGTTTTTGAATTTTTCTTAGAAATATATTGTTTGTTAATGTTTAAAAACATCTTTACACTGAATTAGAAAGGAAAAAAAAGGTTTGAGAATTATATTTTGAGGCAATTAAAGTAAAAGATTCATTTAATATGGAGCTCATTAAATGTTTTTTAGCTATAGTGGAGGGCCTATTTCAAGCCCATGTTAGAAACCAACTACTATTAGCCACAAATTAAAATTATTTAAAAATTATTAAATTATTAAAATTAATTTTTATTTATTATAATTATGTGATGTGGCAATTGTATGGCCATGTCACACTGTTGTTGCAATAAAGTTCCTATGGTCCAAAACTCATGGGAATTCACAACCCTCTAGACATCCAAAATTTCATCTAATTTTTAAGATTAGAATATGGTAGAATTAATACTAAATCCCTTTAATTTTATATAGAGTCTATTTCACTTTCTATCTCTAATTTTAAATACATAATATGTTTATACATGTATATATATGTATATTTGTTAGATAAATATTATATAATCAAACTATTTATTTTTAAGTTCTATACTTTAGAATGCTTAACCTCTAAGGGATTAGGGAGAAATTTCCAAAATTGTAAAGATGAAGTATAAAATGCAACTCAAAAAATAATTTAATAAAGATTCTCAAAAAATTATTGTAAAATATGATTTTATAGATCATATATCTACATAATCGATTAAATCAACTAGTACACAAACCAATATTCACTAGAAGAAACCTGCGTTTAACTTGACTTAACCCGCGTTTATCTTGATGTTACATTGGACGTAATTTTTGACATAAAAACATGAAATTGTAACATGATGCGCAAAAAAATCCGTCAAGTTAAACGCGGGTTTCTTCTAGTGATTTTTCAATAAAAGTTGAAGCCAAAAATTGAAAATTCCCTCTAAAATCAAAATGATTTTTTAATATTTTTTTATTCAAGTTGTTTTTGAAGGGTCTTATTTTGAATTGAAAAGTCTATTATTTGAGGCTAGATCTACCAATACCTCTTGAATAATAGAATATTTGCAAAGCAAATCTTCAAAATTTGTGCTATAAAAATGTTGAAGAACTAACACAAGAATCTTCAAAAATACACGACAAAAAAACAAATGTCCACAATGACTTGACTATAATACAACAATGAGTCAAATTGACTATTTTGCAGTCATTGTCGACAAAAAATGACTACTAGTCATTATGGACAAGTCATTTATACCCTCCTTTTTGTAGTGATATCGATGAATAAAAAATGTGTTTTCATATGCTTGGAATGTGTTAGTTGCATTCATCCATGTTCAAAATTAGAATACCTAGTCTTTTATTTAGGGGTTATATTCCAAGTTGTTTTGATTATTTCATATACTTTGTAATATAATTTAGAATTAAACTATGCCATTGCCACCATCAAAATAAAAGTGAAAGTAATTTTCTGATTTTTTTAATTCAACAATAAGTCAAAAATCCATAACTTTCACATTGTTGGCCCAAATGCCACTAAATAAAGTTTGTACATCTTTCCTTGATGAGGGCTTTCCAATGGTACAAAAAACGCAACCTAGGGACGCATGGTCAAGGAAATCTCACGGCAACAAACAAACAAAACTAAACAAATAACCTCATTTCAAGTATGTATTTAAAGGTATAGATTCACAATGTGTGAATCTAGTCCACTTAAGATTACAAACGAAATTGAAGCATGTGTTACTTGAATTCTTTTGCCTTTTTGTTCTTTTCCTTTTTAAATTTGTATGCTTCGAATCTTTTACTTTAGTTACTTATTTTATAGATAAAAGTAAAAGAATGAAGCACTGAGCTATATATAAATGGAACCTTAGCTAGTGTGTTGTTTACAGAAGTTGAATTTGATAAAAAAGTAAAATAATGAATTAGTGAGTTATATACATTAAATTGAGCCTTGTCTAATGTGTTACCAATTGATTATATTTAGAGAACCTGAATGATTTGATAATCAATTATATATTGTTCAATTCTAAAGCCCCAAATAATGACAAAACGTAAAGCTGCATCGAAATTAGACATTGAAGACATTGAAGAAGATATAAAGGATGGCATTGAAGATGATAGTGATGATGAAGACTACAATCCCAAGCACGAGACTAAAAAGGCAAAATCAACCACGGAAGTAGAAGAAAGTCCGATTTGTAAAGCCCTCCAGAAGTGCAACCAAATTGCATTATGCATCCGCCATGCTCTCTTTGCTAGTCATACTGCGTTGTTGAATCCAACCCAAAATGCAACAGGAGTTCATAAATTTGTTTTGAAAGCAGACATCAATGCATCATGTGATATCCCGGAGAGTGATGCATCTCGCGAGTTGAAGCCTTATCAAATTAGTGGAATTAATTTCCTATTACTACTGCATCGTTTATGTGTTGGAGGAGCGATTTTGGCTGATGACATGGGTCTTGGCAAGACTATTCAAGTGATTGCATTCCTTGCTGTGTTGAAGAAAATTGAAGGAAATGCAGGACCTCATTTGGTTGTCGCACCTGTATCTATTTTGGAAAATTGGAAACGAGAGCTTGCAATATGGTGTCCTTCGTTCAAAGTGGTAGTTTACCATGGAAAAGAGAAAGAAGACTATCACAAGAAACATGATTCACTTGTGGATCAAGAAGGGGAACCGGCAACGTTGTTTCATATATTGATTACAAGTTATTCTGTTTTTGAAAAGAAGAGTGCACAAATGAAAGATAATCGCAATTTTTTGAGGAAGTGGAATTGGAATTGTGTCATTATGGATGAAGGGCATGTATTGAAGGATGCGGCAAGCATGCGGAGTAAAAAGCTACAAGAGATTGTACAGAAAGCAAAGCAACGTATTATGTTGACTGGTACTCCTGTACAAAATGATTTGCAAGAGTTGTGGGCGCTCTTGAGTTTCATGATGCCGGAAACGTTTGATGCACTTGGGAGGAATTTGCAAGAATTTCTTGGAGCAAGAAATCGTAGTACACAAGATGAAATCCTCATTACCAACATGAAAATGCTTTTGAAGCCATTTGTAATGCGTCGACTAAAATCTGAAGTCCTATGGCAACTTCAGTCCAAGACCAATCATGTGCTAAAATTAAACATGGTTGATGATCAAGCTCAAGCTTATGAAGGTGCTAAATTAAGGTGGAAAAAACATGTAGAATTGAAATACGCAAGTGAAGAAGGCAACATCTCTAGTGCAAACTTGGTAAGGAGCCAACAAGTTCAAAATGCCGCCTTAATACATCACGAAGTCAAAAACTCCTTTGACTACATGAGGAAAATCAGCAATCATCCTTTGCTAGTGAGAAGGATTTATAAAGAAGAAGATGTGCAAAAACTAGCAAAGAGGTTTTATGATCTTGGGGTGTTTGGAAATCAGTGTGTTGAAAAGCAAGTGTATGACAAACTTCTATCTTCTAGTGACTTTGATCTGCATAAATTGTGTGAAAAATACGGTGGTATTCCAAATGGCCGAGGAAAACTTGATGATGAAGTGATATTATCTGCTATCAAATGCCAAGCATTAGCCAAGCTTTTGGCTCAGTTGAAGAATGAAGGTCACAGATGTTTAATTTTCAGCCAATGGACGAAGATATTGGATATTTTGGAATGTGTTTTGAGTATTCATCATTACAGCTTTATTCGTTTAGATGGAAGCACGGACGGACAAACTCGACAAGCTCTTGTAGATAAATACAACAATAGTCAAGATATATTCATCTTTTTGATTTCCACAAGAGCTGGAGGAACAGGTTTAAATCTGACAGGAGCGGACACTGTTATCATTCATGATGTGGACTTCAATCCCCAATCAGATCGGCAAGCTGAAGATCGTTGCCATCGCATAGGTCAATTGAAGCCTGTCACAGTTTATAGATTGGTCACAAATGATAGTGCAGATAAAGTCATCTATAAATTAGCTAAAAAGAAAATGAATTTGGATGCAACGGTGTTGCAAACCAAATATGATGAAGATGAAGAGCAAGAGGAAATCATGAAAGAAATTCTCTTAGAAAGAAAGTCATGATCATAATGGAGTCATTATAAATTTTATTCAAAACATTTTAATACATGTAGTCCTTCCTTTCTAATGTGTTGATTATATGTATGCACCCAAATTGTTTACATTGTTTGTTGAATTCAATTCTTTGCATTGTTCATTGAAATCAATTGTTTGATTTTGGAGTGATAGCAATAGCAAGCCATGTCTACAAAGTTTTCAGTCTTGTGTAACATTGATACTTCTGTAACAAAATGTTGTCAAGACTTGAAGAATAGTAATTTTGCATTACAATAATTCTCTGCTAATTAACTTGTCAGTTTGTTTCATCATATTAGAGTAGGAGGCTCAAAAACCACTCATCTAAGGGCTGGTCCAATTTTTTCATGTATTTTTCTTCAATGTGAAATCTTTAGTTCATTTTTCAGATAAAAACAAGTAGTTGTGGAATGTAACAAAAGTGATTTCATATTTTTTTGAAGCATTATTGAATTACTTATGAATTTTCAAACAAGTTGTGTTGTAGGCACCTATTTATGACCCTAGATCTTCCGTAAATTATTCACTTGCAACTTGTACAAAGAAATGGGGAATTAAAGCAAGGTGAATGATTAACTTTTGCAATATATAATATTTTTTTCTTAATTCATTCAATGACTATAGAGGTCAATTTAAGAACCATCTCATGTCCATTTTAGAGCTAATTATAAGGGAGATTCTACAAGCTTGAGCAAATTTTGAGCCTCCTACCTTATTAGCCTATCACTACCCAAAAGAGTGTCAATTTCAACACTTTTTAGAACATGTTTTTGATTTTTTTTCCCTTAAATATTGTAAAGTTGGAAGGTGATAAAAAATTGGGTAAATAGGCATTTGACCATGACTTTGATTATTGAATTGTTTAATTTGTTGTTATTCGATTGTTGACTGTTGAAAGTAACAAAAAATTTCATATTTTAAAGATGGATTTTTAAGACATCATATGAATAAACTATGATTTAAAAAAAAAATTAAAACTAGGTGTTTTTAAAAATTGGTCTTAGAATCTCATGAATAAAAGTTGAACATTTTGGGCATCTAGTTGGTTTTAGAAATAAGGACAATTTGGAACAATTAGGTGTAATTGTCATATAATGAATTGTACATGTAGTAGACAAGTAATTGGTCACCAATTAAACATTCTTGCGCTTGTCCACGTGCACTCACCGTATGTGCAATGGTGAATCTATTGCCAAAATTGTACTTCTTTTGTTCTGAAATGATCTTCCAGTTGACCTTAATTTTTTGTCCCAAATTGATCATCTTGTTGCACTTTGTGGCGTTGCAAATTGGTTAGATTTGGTTCTTGGATGCTATTTAGAACCAAAAAAACAACTTCAAGTAGTAGTTCCTCTTCCATTCATGCAATCATCAATCAAAAGACCTTTGAAATGACTAATGGAGTCAATCAACATTGTTCATTCTTATTTTTTGCATCTCTTTGGATATTTCCCAATTGAAGGGGATGAAGCCTTGGGAGGCAGAACAAAGGGCCACACGTAGTCTTGGTCATATACTAAATGCCTACAACATGATGACCCAAAACTATACTTTGAAAAGGGCTCTAAAAGTTTCTAGAATGCTAAAAGTGCACCAAACTCTACTAATAACATGAAATTGGTTTTTAAAATGTTATTTTTAGCCTTAATCTAGAACATTTTGTCCAACAGGAAGATCATTTTGGGATAGAAGTAGTATATATATAGTCCACCACTAGCACTTGTTGGAGCTCTATAGGTTACATTCTATACTTGTAAAGTACCTCCCATATGGGTGATGAGACAAATTTGCATGTATGATTAGTGAGTGCAATTTTATTTGGCCAAGTGCAAAAATAAACTATTGTGTGAAAACAATGACTCCATTGTTTATTTTTAGGGCAAATTTTTCTACGAATAAATACCATTTTCCTTTAGGAAGTACTTGACAATATGTTTCTATATATTCAAGGGATGAAATCTCTATTTTGCTTTTTAATTTTAAGAGGAGAGAGTCCTGAAATACTACACCCCTAGGGGACTTGAATCTTTGGAGGGCCATATATAACTTTCTTGGTCACCTTTGGAGGATGAATATATATACTTTTAGGATGATTATGTAGTTTTCATCCATAATTTAGATTATTCATCCATTTTTGTGAATGAAAATGGATTCAATAGTCAATTATAGATAAAAAATTTCTTTGCCCAAAATAAATGAAACAAAAAGCCTTGCATGATGAGCCCTTTTTTCATTCTAAAGAAGTGACAAAAATTTATTACTAATATTTTAGCAATGTATGTTTCTAAACTCATCCAATTTTTAAACAAAAAATCATTTTATAGTTAAATTCTTCTACTTTTTCATCTCAATTTGGCAATTTCTTCCATTTCTTTTGAATAAATGTTCCAAAATTGGTGAAAAATGTTACTTTTTGAATACAAAAAGCAAAAAATTATCATTCTTGAAATGGTGTGATTTGAGCCTATGGTGCCCAATCAATCACCAAAAGAGGCTCTATCCTTATAGCATTAATTTTCTTTTCAATTAATCTTGACCTATGATAGACCTATAGACCTATAATTACTTTTTCAAACTTCAAAGTCTTTTATCTTTGTATGCATCCATTTTGCAACTATATATGAATGAAAGCTATACATTTATTTTGCAAAGATGTAATCACATGTCTTCTATATATGTTATACAATTTAAAATTTTCTTGTGAAATTATGGAATTACTATAATTTTTTGAATAAATAGTGAAAATAATTCATATCAAATACAAAATACTTAAAAGATCTTAAACTTTCTCTACATGTATATACTATAGTGTTGAACATTTTGGTATAAATAAATTTACTATGTCATTCTAAACTTATTAAAAAAAACTAACACTCCATGGTTCCAAGTTGAAATTGCAATAAAATTTTGAATATTAATGAATTTTTTGAAATTCCAAATTTGGTGTAGAAACTATAGTTGATGAACTTTATTTCACTAGTTGGATTTAAACTCAAAAATTTAGCTAAAGAAGAAGGAGCAAGAAAGTTGCCAAAATACACAACAAGATCCATGAATTTTTCTAGTTTCTTTTGTAAAAAAGTTTTAAAATATAATAAGAAGTGAATGTCCAAAATCTCACATTGAAATAGGTCTAAACAACTCCTCCTAAAAGTTTGGATGAAAAAAAGTTTTTTTTTTTAATCATGGGGCTACTTTTAAAATCATTTAAAAGTTACAACCATCATCTTAGGGGTTTGGAGGTAAGGTAACTACTCAAATTTCCTCAAAGCAGCTTCTATTGATGCAAAGCCTCTTTCCCTTGAAAAATAAGGGTTTCCAATGTTTTGGTGTGAAATGATGAACTTTTGTTCTATGGGTGGAGGTACTCAAGATTGACAAGGAGATTTTTCTTTAATTGGCTTTCAACTACAAGGGAAAGAGGCTTTGCATCGGTAGAAGTTAGAATACATGTGAGGAAGCTTTAGAATAGGTACCTTACTAAAAAAGTGTGCCAATGCTACAAGGACAAATACAATTGTAGTGTAGCAACTTCTTCATTTAGAGAATTGTGGTGTGTTAACAACATATTTTCAAGTTCCGTGACCCGAAGGTGTCTTCGAGCAATGTCACACTGGGAGCTTCTAACCCTTTAGCTTGGGGCTGGCAAAGTCTGAGCTGAGTTGGAGTCTGCGGGTGCATCACTTGCACCTAAATGCCCATTTTAAGAAAGAAAATTTACCCAATTGTCATACTACATTTTCCTTCTTTTTGTTGTGCCGACAATTTTGCTAAAAAATTGAAAAAATTGAAACAACTCCGTCCAAAACTATTTTGTTCTATTAACATTTCATTTGATTAGCAGTGATGAATACACTTTTTGCTTTTATGTATTAGAAGTCCAATTGTGGTTTGTTAGAAGTCAAAATAGTGAATTGTATAGATGAGACAAATACAAAAAATTTGCAACAAAATGGTATGGCCATATTCATTAAAATGAGACAAAATGGTCATTTTGAGACTTCAACCCTAAAACAATTATGGTGATTTTATCCTCGAGTCAAAGATAAAATGAAAGTACAACCTTTCGGAAATCAAAGGTTTTTATATAAATTAATATATGAAATTCTCAAATTCTCAAATAGTCTCAAAATTGAATAGTTATAATGATTTATCTTTGAGTCGAAGATAAAATTGAGACTACACTTTGTCTCATTTTAACGAATAAGTGACTTTTTAGTTTTTTGAAATGAACTTCTCCAATACACTAATTATAATGATAGTTAGTGTTATCTACACTAATCAATTTTAAAATGTTGTAAGTTTTTAATTTGATGAATATTTTTTGTAGGTGATACATAATACATGGTAGTATTAGTGCACTGTTAAAGATGCTCTAATAGAAAATAACATCATGCCATATACTAAATTCTCATATATCAAGTCCACATTTGAAATTGCAATAAAATATCTAATTTTTAAATTTTTAAAGATTTCAAATTGGAGTAGAATCTATACTTGATTCTCTTTGTTTCATTAGTTTTGTCAAATTCAAAGATCTTGTTTATATAGGTGAATTTCAAATCAAGAGCAAAGAGCTAGGTGATCCATGATTTTAGCATCAAAAAAGATTTGATGTTCTAAGACAGTAATATCTTATTCTATATGCACTTCCAATTCTATCAACTAGATGCTTGTTGTAAACTATCCTTGTGGATTGTCTACAACTTTCATGTGGCACTATGTGATTGTAAAATAATAGAGCTTTTATGAATGGTTTTGGATCTTTTTGAAGGCATTTCAAACTTCAAATATGAATCTACAAGTTTCTTTAAGTTTGACTTCAAAATCTACAAAATAATATCATATTCATTAGTCAATATTATAGTATTTGAAAGAGGAAATAATATTGCATAATAATAGAAATATTATACTCCATTTTTTTTAAATTCATGATTTTTACTTGTCTATGCTTAAAAATAACCACTAATTATAATTTTGACTTTATCTATAGACATCAACTTCAATAAAAGGTTTTATAGCTTTCTACCTTAGTCTTAGTTCCTAAAGTCCTAAGTATCCCTTTGGAGGACACTTGAGAGTTTGAGCAAGTTCCTATAATCTCAATTTTTGGTGCTTTTCTTTTAAAAATTCTCATAAGATAGAAAAACTCATTAGCTTCATGGAAATATGATTTTTTATTTCAATTGGGGCATGGGAGCAAAAGTTATGCCATTTTAAATATAATATGCACTTCACTAGGTAGAAAAAAAAATCTACAAAAATTTGAAATAAAATTTGTAATTTTTTTTCCTTCTAGATCTTATTTTTTTCTAAATTTGAAGCTTTGATTCATTCTATTTGGATAAGTGATGTGAAAGTTATGACCAATCTTATTTTTTAAGCAATCTAAACATCTTCTTGAAAAAAAACCCTTATGAAATTCATTTTTTAATGCAATTTTTTCAATTTAAAAAAAATTGGATAAGGTTAAGTTTTCTTGCAAGAACAATCTCACAATTGGGATTATGGTGTTTCAATTCCATCTTAGAGTTATTAAAAATTTAGTGTTTTGCTAAATCTCAAACCAACTTCTATTTAATAATTTTTTAATGAATGAAAATCAAGTGTTCTTTTTGAATTAATTTTTCCCAACTCTCAACTCAAGTCTTCAACACAAAAAAATTTAACCTCAAATTTTAGTACAAAAATTTTAAAATAAGGAGATTCAAAATCAAAAAATCTAGTTACAAAATGTGCAAAAAAAACCTTGTTTTCACTTTAAACTCAAATATCTTACAATCTACGTGGTCAATGTTTTTGAGATTTCTACTATACATTTTCATACTAGTCTAGTACAAGATCCTATGGTTACATATGCCAAAAAAATGAAAGTTTCAAGAGCTATATACCTTGCAGTAGACATGGTAGTTTTAAGTGTTTTTTAAAAGAAAAAAGGCCTTAGGACTTTAGGGGTTAACTTTCACTAACTCTTCGTTTCATTTCAAGTTTTCTATTACAAAACAAAGATATCACATAACATAATTATAGTTTATGAATTAAAAACATGCATGGACATGTCAATTTTATTCTTGCATTGCAAGTAGTAAGATTCAATCAATACAAAATTCATTTCAATTTGAATGTTGCTAGTACTCCACTTTACTATAAAATTTAAAGTTTATGGACTCTATTGGGATTTTTATTATTCATTTGTGATTCTAATGTCTTATAAGTAAAACTCATTGTAAACAAGACTTCATTTAGTTTTGATTTGAGAAGCCTTTCTCATAAGAAATTTGTGCTAGTAAGAATTGTAACCACACTTTTCTACAATTAGTCATGTAAGGATATCATCCAACATTGTCTCAAGCAAGTAGGAAGTTGTGGAGCACAAGGTCTAATGCAAGGGCACGGTTCCAAAGGCCTCACATAGACACCAACTTGGTGTCTATATGGGCCTTAGAACCATACCCTTGCATTGGACCTTGGTTTTTGATGATCTTCTACCTAACATCCATTTGGGCATGCACCACAATCAACTTGTCTTTACATGAAGTCACAACAATTTTTACTAGTAATTTTAGATGTAAAGTACTAGAATTGGGTTCAATTTTAGGGGGAGCATTTGAGTTGGGTTCCATTTTAGGACATCTCACCTTATTGCATTGTTGGCCCCTAATAACCCAAAGGATTGTAGACTAAACTTTGATAAGCTACAAAGTATGTCTTTTGCACTTATGGCCATATTCATTAAAATGAGACAAAATGGTCATTTTGAGACTTCAACCCTAAAACAATTATGGTGATTTTATCCTCGAGTCAAAGATAAAATGAAAGTGCAACCTTTCGGAAATCAAAGGTTTTTATATAAATTAATATATGAAATTCTCAAATTACCAAATAGTCTCAAAATTGAATAGTTATAATGATTTATCTTTGAGTCGAAGATAAAATTGAGACTACACTTTGTCTCATTTTAATGAATATGACCTTACTTTTGTAAGGTTTCCATCAATTCATTTGATGGAAGATCATAAATATAAATAGTTAAAATATAGAGATGTCTATTTTACAAATGTTTGGTCATACAACACCTCATTGAACTCTTCATCTAGATGATCTTTTTGTTACTTAACAAAGTGTTTATATAACATGAAAGATATACATGTCGATTTTTCCTACATATTTATTCAATTGACTTAAAAAATTCATTACCAATCAATTTTTCAATGAATTATTATACAAAATCATAAATACTAAAATGATACAATTTACCAAAAATAAAATTTGGATTTTTTGAAACTAAAACTGGGATTGCATAAGAATTGAATGTTAATCATGCAAGACTAAAAATGCCAATTGTATCTTGTATTATGAAAAATTCATTGTATAGCACAATAGGTAGATTGTTAGATAATTGTATTTAATTGTACTAAACATGACCAAATCGTGATTATATGTTTTCATTCTTTTTTCCTTTATATGGTTTACCACAAACAAGGGTCTTACTTATTGCAAGAAGAAAAAGAATCATGCTTAATAGAGGATAGGATATCACTGAGAAGAAGGGAAAAAAACTAAATTAGAAACTACACTAATATGTCCTAATACAATAGTAGGTTTAACACTACAATAGTTTACTAGGGTCACACTATTTTAAATTAGTACAATTTGAAATACTACTATATTGTATCAATTTCTTCAAAAATAGAATTTTATAGTGACGCTATTTTTCTAAAGATATTGATCTCTCTTCCTACTAATAAGACAAAATATTACAACCCCTACCAATTTTATTTCATTTTTTTTGTTCATTCATGAAAGTGATTTTCACAACACTATTGAAGTTATCTTCATGCATTATGCGGATGAATCATTCAAAGTGTGTTTGAAGATGTATTTATTCATTCTTAAGTTTTACATTCATTCAAAAAGGGTGATATCATCTTGAATTTTTGTAGCAATGTAGTGATTTCATCCATTAAATAGGAATCTATCCCTAATTATTCCTTCCAAAAAAGTTGTAAGGTTTATTAGCAAAAAATGGTGAATAAAAAAGTCATGTCTCCCAACATGATGATTGGATTATGACATTATTGAATGACCTAAACCCCCTCAAAGAAAAAATCTTATAAAAAATTACAAATATATTTTACCTATTCATTTAAGTCATTTTTTAAGAGCCCTTTTTTGAATTGAAAAAAAATAGTTTTTGAGCTTTGAATCACATATGCATTTTAACTATAGAAGATAATTTAAAAAAGAAAGTTTGTGAAAATCTATATTGTACACAATTTGAAAAATGTAAAGGAGAATTAATATAAGAATATTTTGATGGATGTAGAGTTCTAACTAGTATCCAAAAGAATTTTTTAAATAGTTAATTGCATGTTGCATTGTCAGTGGGCAAAAAGTCAAATTATCAATCAAACAAAGAAAAACGTGAAGTCATGATGATAACCACAATTAGGAATCAATGTAGGAGCTTATTAACAATTTTGAAGTACTCTGCATCTTATCACAGCACAACTTAGGGGTGGGATAGAAGGTTGACTATTTATTCTTATCTTACTAGTGATGCCAAGTTGCAAGTTATCCAAACTAAATAACAAACTTGACAAGAATTGAAACCCAGACTAGTCGGTTAACTACCAATATTTCAAACCAACTAACCAAGTCTATGACTTTGCAACTAAATTTGGCTGTCAATTGGCTTTATCACTTCTATTGACCATTTTCTTTTTATTTGGCATTTTAATCTTTAGTTATATCAATTCTATTTATTTATTTTTAGTCATATTAAATTTTCATGAGTATTTATGTTAATTTGGTTTTGTTGCCTAGTAGAAAGATAATAACTATTTTACCTTTTTTATTTGAATTTTACAAAATGTTAGAAAAATAAAATGTATATAAAAAAAGGACTTGGGAAATTTTCCCAAGGGTTTGATAGTGTGTGAAGTTTGGGGTTTAAAGGAAAATTAGAGAATAGAATGTTAAAGGAGGAAGATCTTGTGTTGTATGAGGAATTTGGTAATAAAAATTTGAGAAGTTATGCATCATGGTGTTGTGTTTTCAAAAAGTCTTTATTTGTTTGATTTGAAGTTGGCATTCATGATTTGTGTTAGTTGAGTGGAAAAAGTTTTGCTACCTTCTATGTGAAAGGCAAAGATTTCGACCAGCTATAGAAGATGACTAGATTTTTTATTTGCAATAAAAATTTGAGAGAGTATAGGAAATTTTTCTAACTTTCTATGAAGATATTATTCATCCTATTTGGAGTTTTTATAAGTAAGTTGTGTATGTTGAAGTGAAAAATGGTATGCTACTTTTGATTTTAAGGACCAAAATTTCAAGAGGCCATAAAAGTTGAGCAGAGTGTTAAAATAAGTTGAGATTTGAAGAAAAAGTAGAAATTTGTGTTAACTTTTCAAAAAGCTATCATTTCTTTTATTTAGATTCTTGAAGAAATAGTGTCATAAATAGTTGAAGTTGAAGTTGGAAGAGTCATTGAAGACTTGTATATTGTGTGTTGTGGCTTGTAGCTTTTCTTTCATTGTAAACTTTTGTTGTTGTAAGTAGCATGGATTAAATCATTGTTTAGCCTCATTTTGTATCATAGTGACAAAGTAGGTTTTTTCGCCTACATAGTCAAGACTCGCTCTGTTCTCACGGTGAGGTTGGATTGATGACCAACAAACTGTGAGTTTGAAAGTTTAGAAACCATATTCACCGATGATATCTCATAGTATGCTGTTGGTTCTATTTGTCATGTATAAAGTGGTTTCTTATCCTTACCTTGACTCATGAACCAACTAGAACTAAAATAGGGTAGGCCAATAGAAAGCAATTACATAGTGGTGTAGAAGATTCAATATTCTAGATTGAAGATTTACACAACAACATCTACTTTTGGTTTTGAATCATTCTTGGTCGCAACCAAGATCTCCATAATTTTCTAAAGCAAACATCTCTCTACATGACAACATATAAGTTCACAAAATGAGCTTCTTTTTGTTTGCATTTAGAAACATATAAATTATTATCTAAAGTGGTTCTTTTGATGAATGACCATCTTCATAGAGTTGTTTCAAATGAAAAATTTTAATTTTAATTTTTAATTTTAAACTAAATTAATATATAGATCTAGATAAAATACAACCAAATCAATAAATAGATGTTTCTAACAATCACCTATATCTTATTAGAGGTAGATTCTATGCTACCTAATAGTTACTTGAGAGTTACTTTAAGGTTGGAATGAAATTTTGGGATGTGTTTAATGTAATATCTAATAATGTCTATAATTTTAGTAATTTATATAGATGGATTGTTTATAAATATGAAGTGTGTCAATGGACAAAAAATGTAGAAGATTTGGATGAATTTGGATGTTTTATATAAATGATTTTAGTAAGATATATGTATAGTGGAAATAATTTGTAATAGAAATTTTGGAAGTTTGTTCCGGTATAAATAAAGATTTGAGTGAAGAGGGTATCAATGTGAAAATTTCAAAGAAAAAAAAAAATCTCCATTTATAGTGAGCCGCCCAAAATTTCTATATTGCCTTAGAATGCAGGTTGGTCTTTTAGGGATTAAAGTCCACCATTATGTGTGTGTTGTCGTATTGAGAGCGGTTTGCCTTGGAGAATCATAGGGATTCTGGCTGCAACCAGATATGGTTTAGGAATGAAAGATTTCGTATGACAAGGAAGGTAAATGAACTAGTCACTCGCAAATCCAACCTACTAATAAGGATGATGAAGGTAAGTGAGCTAATTATCCGTAAATTCACCAACCAAATACAAATGGCTTAAGAATGAAGTTGTAAGACAACAAAATTTATTGTCGTTCGTGAATCTTTGAACTTGGTCTTCAAATCTTATATACAGTCGTCGAATTTTCTAGTCTTTAATCTTCAAACTCCTCCCCGTTAGTCTATCCTGTGGTGGCTCTATGAGGGTAAGGGTAAAGATAAAGTGATAAAAAGCTACGGCTTTAGACGGGTAAAACAGGACGGCCAAACCACGAGCTGATCGTCCGAAAAATTAGCTCCTAAACTTCAAACCCACGGTGACCAAGAAACACCTTTCACTAGTAGGAATAACAAATAAAATCGACCACATGGATGATCAATCCTACTTCGTCGCCACAAATACAAAATGAGGCTAATACAAGATACTCACAGAGCCTGCAATTAGTTTACAATGCTGAAAAGAAAACAACAAGCCTCCAAAATCGACTAGGAATAATAATAGAAAGACAACGAGCCTCCAAATCCGGCTAGGAATAATAAGCCACAAGCCACAACACACGAATCTTCAATCTTTATGTCTTCAAACTTCAATTTGAACTTCAAATCTTCACTTCAACTTGAACTTCAAATCTTCACTTCAAAACTCCACCTCAACTCCACCTCAACTCCACCCCAACTCCAAATCCAAAGTTGAACTTTGAGTAACACCACCATTGTTTCACAACTTCAAATGGAATGAATGATAGCTCTCTGAAAATCTAACACAATTTTCTACACTTCTCTCCAAATTTCAACTTATTCCAATACTCTGACCAATATCTATGGCCAACCAAAGTTTCGGCCTTCAAAAGTGAGGGCAGCAAACCCTTCTTCACTCCTACACTTACAACTCATTTATAAATGCTTCAATTACATCAAATGATAGTTTTTTTAGAAAGCTAACAAAATTTCCCACATTTTCTCTAAGATTCAAATCAAACTAACACTCTTTTCATCTTTCATGGCCATTCAAAGTTTCGGCCTCTAAAATCAAGGGCAACAGACTCTCCTTCACTTCTACACTCACAACTCATTCATAAATGTTTCAAATTGAATGCATGATAGCTTCATAGAAAGCTAACAACATTTTCTACATTCCCTCAAAGTTTCATTGCAAACAAAAAACTTGTACGTCTTCTATGGTTGGTCAAAGTCTCAGCCCCTCTTCATAAGAGGCAACAAACTTCCCTCCACTTAAACAAGCACAATTTTTGAATGCTAACTTCAAATCAAGTAAGTGATATCAATTTTGAAACAATACATTATGATGCACAACACCTCTAATTTTCATTCCAAAATTCTCAAAACTCCACACACTATGAGCCTCCAAACATTTGGATTCTCTAAAATTATAATGAGAGAGAAAATGAATAGTGTCCACATTTTTCTCTACCTTATCAACAACTTCCCACCACACAAGTAAGTGGACATCAGCCTATAACTTGATCCTAAAGCTAAGTTACAACTATTGGCCTTTGTACTTAGCCCATAACTATTTCTTTATCTTTAATTTAGAAGGAAAATCACTTCAAAGTCCACCTAAAATGCAAACTAATTTCACATTTTCCTTTCACAACTATAATCATACAAAATAATTTCTATAAAATACTTCAAACATGGATTTAAATGCTAACATCAAACCAATGTCTATTAGAGGTAAAAAAAACTAGAGGTTCAAGATAATCTTCACTCCATTTGCAAAAACTTGAAAATGCGTTTGATAGTCTTAGTGGCATATTCAGTACGATCCGCCTTTGTTAAGGGATTGATCGGCCCTTCTAACCATCGTTGGTGACCGTGACTCCCCTTAATTGACCTGACCATATAATAGTATTGGTCGTCGTTTAGACCCTCAAAACACCCTTCAAATGTCACTTCACAGCTACCAGGTTCAACACATCCAACTTGCAACAAGATTACCAACGCGCGAGCATCCCGCTGAAGGTTTCAATGCCACCGCTGCTCTATACGAGGCTGCTTTAGTGGTTGAGAAGGTTCAGCTTCATCTTGTAGATGCTCATATGACGATGCAAGATCCCATGGCAAAAGTGATTCCTTCGGCAATTGTAACAATGAAAGTTCAAATTCAGCCTCCGGTTGAGTCTTTTCATCTTGAGGCTTAGAAAAAAATCCTCCACTTCGACATTCTAAATCTAAAGTGGAAAAACAAACAACAATACTTCAATTTGAAGCAACTTTCATGTGGATCCTCTTTCTTATATAGATGACTTACATCTTCACGAGAAGGCGTCACCTTGAAACTACTCGTATAACATTAAAAAAAATTGTATTTCTATACTATGTATGTATGTACAACATGACAGCATATATGTGATTATTAAGGTATATGCACCTAAATATAACATGAGTTCTTTATCGATATATAGAATAAGCCCTATACTAAAACACAAGTGTATCCAATATTGACAAATAAGTTTTCATAAATGTATCACAATGATGGGGTTGGATTTTGCATTGACCAATAAAACAACTTTGATGCAAGTTTAGGGGCTGGAGCTTTGAGATATTTTAGTGTCCACTTTTGTGTTAGTATATTGTCTACAATAGGTGCAACTATTGCACTTGTTTTCACAAATTCATATCATACAAGCTTGGATTCTTACGTAACTAATTTTATTGGTTTCTTAAAGTATTTCCTAACAAGCACACAACATTTTCATTATGTCCCTACCCTCAAGATCTACAAATCTTGAATAAGTGTCACATTTAGGTGCTTCTACCTTATAAACATGATGCCAAAAATATACTAAATCCACCTTCATTTAATTTAGGGGTTACGATATTTTCCTATTTTTCACAAAAGGTCACAAAAACCAGTACCAAGTGAAAATGATATTCCCCTCAATATTTTTGCCAAGGACTTGTTCCTTTGATTCTCTGTACTTTTTTTCCCTATCAACGGAAATTGTCCGTGTGTTTCAGGGAAATAAATAAAGAAAAGAAAGAAAAAGTGACGTTGATTAGGTTCTCTGACACACACAATTCAGTATGAATGTTGCAATCCATAGAGAAATCCAAAAATGTCCTCAGACCCAATTTCATAGTGCAACTACACAAATTTCCCAGCTTGAGTATGGAAATTCCGTCTCAAGCTGAGAAATCCCATATTCGCTTCTTATGGCATCGGGTCTACGGACTATGCTAGCTGTTTGGATTTCTCCCGTGAAGTTGCAAAAAGCAGGCTTCTCCAACGGGTCGGAGCTAGCATGTGATCTATACTATGACCCAACAAATGCAACCAAACCTGTTACAAAAGCAAGCATCAGTAAAACACACAACCCTGTCGGATTAGGAGAGAGCGAATGATGGTCACCAAATGCTTGTAGACTACGTCTGAGATGCAGTATGCAATTACAACACCATTTCAAGTGGCAAGACACACTCAGTCACGCACTCTAGCCTTGAAATCTGTCACAGAGTTCCCGCCTTGCCTCCTGGCATACAGACTTGCACCTCGCATTCTTGGTGCCGAGACATACCAATTCATGTACTTCAAAATACACCACCAGTTTCCTCGTCACCCATACCGTTCATACCTCACCTCCTGGTTGGCCTCCTGGTGATGCCAAATTCATGAAATGGAAGCTGAATGGATTGAGACAAAGCTTGAGACTGATGATAAGGAGAGAAAAAAACCATTGGTCTTGGAAGTGAGTGGATACATACAAAGTAATAATTAATGAACCAAGAGTCTTGGAAGCACCATGAGATGAAGGTTCGTTTAGACTACGAATGAGTGACACAATATGCCTCAGAAGTCTTCACATTCACAATATAGACAGACAATTGAAGCAATATGCTCATGGTCAACTCGATCACATATTACAAACTGCTACCGAGAGGGCAGGCTTTCTTGCCACCAATCGCGTTGAATCATATGTCATCAAAACGTGGGAAAGTAATTCAATCTTGCAAATTTCACGCCACTTAGTTTTAAAATCCTTCAGATGACAACATATAGGCTTCACAAAAGCAAAAGACAGAGCTAATCAATAACGGCATTCACTACCGAATTTCAAGGTTAAAATGGCTGTCTATATACAGACTCACGGCAATTGATACCATAACTAGAACCCTAAAAATGTTGTAAGCTATCACAGTACAGTACACAGCTTAATTTCTGAACTTGACAATACCTCTTTTTGCGCCGCCGTCTCTTTGCCTTCGAGATTATACAGGACGCTGCACTTACAAGTCTGCCCACCCGCCAATCGAATCCATACCTCATTGAACCACTTCGTAATCGAAGGAACGGATAGAGCAAATTAGCAACAGTGTGATGCTCCTCAATCACCAAAGAATGCATATATTCCTCTGATTCCCAAGGGTCGATGTTGGCAAGTAACTCCTTCCTCTGCCGAATTGTTCTACAACAAATTGATCACAAATTGTTCCACAACAAAATACTCAGACACAAATGGTTCTGCAACGAAATCGTTCTATCCCTCACACAAATTGTTCCACAACAAAATACTCAGACACAAATGGTTCTGCAACGAAATCGTTCTATCCCTCACACAAATTGTTCCACGACAAATTGCTCACGAATTGTTCTCAGGTAGACCAGGCTCATTCCGTTTGCAACCGAATTCCACACTAGACCAGCCCAATTCCATCACCTTCTTTTGGTCACAATTCCACCTAAAATCTCCCCCAATTCTCTTCATTTTATGACAAAATCACAGAATATTATGACAAAATCAGGGATTTTATGACAACAGGGGGGTAAAATGTCACTCCATTAATAGAGAATATCTAGTACTTGATTAGGCGGTTTTGGGTTGTTTATGGGGTGTTTATGGCTCTAGTCTCGAGGCAGTTTTGTAATTTCAGGGCTGACCACTTCAAAAATTAACAGAAATTACAAATTTGATTGGAAAATTATAATCCACTTGGGTTTGACTCATGAAACAAGCACACACCTCTGAAAAATATGTGCTCTCTTGGAATTGGCCCTAAAATGTCCAAGTTCCAAATCAGGGTGGTAATAGGCTTGTCTACCTTATAATGAATTGTTCATGAAGTGTTCTTCAACAAATAGGTCAATAACTATTCTTTAACAATTAAGGAATGCTCTCCCCTAGAATCGCCATGAGAGTGGCTCAATAACCACCATAGTACTATCACAAGGCACACTATGAATTATGATAGTGGTGTACATTTTCAGAACTTGAATGTAAACCATCATTACAATTTTGCCCACAGTGGATTTGCTCTCATTTTGTCTGTAATGGGGTAGTTTACCTTAGTGTGCTCTATGTTGTTGCCACAACCAAAATAAAAGTAAAAATAATTTCTAATTTTTTAATTTATATTGTAAAATTTTTGAAATTCAATAACTTTCACATGTAGGTTCAAATGCCACAAAACAAAACTTGTGCACCCCTCTTCATAGAGAGATTTTTGACAATACTAAGAATGAAACTAGGGGCCACACAATCCAAAAGATCTCACCATAACAAATAAACAAAACAAAGTTCAAAACAAAAAGCAAACAAACTCATTCAAAGTATAGATTAGTAGTTGGCTTCAATATATCATTGGTATAGAGAAAAGTTATGTTATTATCATTTGTAATATATAGAAAGGTTATTTTGAGTATTGTATATACACTCTCGATTATGTATCAAATTGGGCCATAATTCCTCTAAATTTTTAGGAATGTAGGATTGTGGTGGAAGGGTCTTCCCTATTTTGATGAAATACATTCAAAGAAGGATAGGGAGCACCCCTAATGGAGATGCTCTTAGGATTTAGTGTTCTAAATCCATAAACATTTAATGACTTGGTTTTTTAAAAGAATCTTTAACAAAGAAAAATGGCTTTTGCATCTTTTGGGATGATTCAATGTATTGGACCTACTTTTATAGTGAATATGGCTTGTCAAGCACTACATTTAGGTTTTTCAATCAAAACACTCTTCAATGTTTATTTTTGCATGCTCTAACTGAACAAACATTAAACAAGTAACAACCCACTTCAAGGAGATTTTTTTGATCCTTTAGGTTGTCTACTAGGCAAAAGAATGTTGTTTAACCTTTAAAACAACATTTGTTGGCCTAGTAGGTAGTCCAAAGAGAAATTTTAAAAATTCCCTTGAAGAGAGGCATGGATCTTGCTCTTTGTCCAAGGTCTGTATAGTCAAGGCATAAACAATTGATTAATGAACAAAGGCTTAACTGTGTAGCCTAAATGTAGTGCTTTGCAAGTCTCATTCACTGTAGAAGTGGAGCCACTAGGTTGAAACCTTCCGAAGAAATACCAAAGCTACTTTTTGTCAAAGATTTACTTAAAATTGAATCCCAAGGATTAAGTTTGTTGTTTAATGAAATAAAGCCATTACACATTTTAGACACCACATCAAAAAAATAAGAAGCTAATATCCTAATAGAGCTTTGTACTTGAATTTTGTAGCATTGGCTTGCTTATAGGCATACCCATTATCAACCATTTTTCAATTGTATCCCCTATCTACACTAATCCAACATTTTTTGGTTGAAATGTGAGACAAGAGTAGATAAGGAAAATGTGAGACAAGTTTAGACAAGTGTAGAAATGTAGATCTCCTAGTCGGATTGTTAATTTTGCAATTTTTGGGTTGGATTTTTGAATGCTTTATAGTATTTTGACAATTTCTTGGTTAAGTTTTAGTCCAAGTGGGCCATTTGGGTGAGCTATTTTGATCCAAATTAGAGTCTTTTTGATTGTCGAGCTATATCTTTTGCTTTCTATCTAATGGGATGAAGGAGGAATACAATCAAGTCAATTGCCAAGTTGGATTAAGTATTTATCTAGTTGGGTGAATAAAAAAGGTGTAAGTAGGTGGAATTATAATCCTAATCAGTAGTATGTCAATTTTGTCAATATCAGTAGATGAATATTAGTAATCAAGTTTTTAATTCCAATTTGGGTAGTTGTTGGTAGTTAGTCATCTTTCTCAATTCTATAACTGTCGCTTCTGTCTTTCCTATTAGGTTGGTTTTGATTCCATTTTTCTTAACCCTCTATCGAAGAAGTCCAGTGTGAGTCTCAACTAATCAAGCTGTGTAGTTTTTTTGTTTGTGTATTCCAAGTTGGTTGCTTGTGTGTGTGTGGAGTGAATGCACTTGCAGAATCGTAAAGATGATCTAGGTTGTTTAAGTGTGATCGAGTGAAGAGTTTGTGGATGTTTCTTAGTTGAAAGAAAATGGAAATTGAAGATTATGAATGTGATCAAATTGGAGAATGTTTGGAGAAGTGAAGTGTAAATTGAAGGAGATTAATTTTTGTGTGTGTGAATGAGGAAGAGGAGGAGACTTAATTGAGATGTTATGTTTGTAATGACGATAGAAATGTGGGATAGATAAAAACTGATGAAGTATTTGTGTTGTATGACAAATCTATAAGATTTAATGGTGATATATTCACCAAATTGGAAGTAATAAAAAAATATTATTGGAATGAATGTGTATATGCGCTTATGTGATGCAATTGAATGTGATGTATATCTTGAGCAATTGAGTTGAAAATAAATTCCTAATTGAAACTAGGAACCAAATATCATTTCTTAATTGATATGAAATTCCCATTGACAAGCCTCCCTTGGAACGAACTTATTATAATAATAGGGTAATTTCCAAGTAGGTCATTATCCTCCTTCAACAAGAAAGAAGATTGATGATAGGCATACCTACTTTGAGGTCCTACTCAAATTTCTTCATAAGCATGTAGTATTTTTTTAAACAAAGCCTATTCTCCTTTTGTTCAAAGTTAACAAGCAATTACGATATAAGAAGCTTCTAACTTTGTAGAATTGGCTCACGTTTTAAAAAATGTCCTACTCGAATTTACTCACATATAGATTTTATCTATCAATTAAAAGTCTAGTCACCATTGGTCTAAAGCAAACAAGCAACTTTTGTAGGATTGTTGCAAGAATGAGTGGTCAATTTTGTTTCACTTTCATTGGTAGATTTCATGTTTTATAGAGGGAGTACTATAAAATTAGAATAATATTTTTTAAATATAAAAATATGGACTATATATACATATGTAAAAAGAAAGTGCCAAAAGAAGGAAAAGTTTAGAAAAATTCTTTGAGTAGGAGAACTAGAAAAGTATAAAATCTCAAGAAAATATGTACTTCAATGTTTTAATTTGTAAAAAATAGAAAAAATAATTTACAAAGAAATTAAAAATTGGCCATTTGTAAGGACTTCATAGTGAGGGGATTACACCAAAAGAATGAGCTTGAAACCATCTTTAGTATTTAGAAGTGCAAGTGCTAGGGAGCTCTGTTTGTAAAAATATAGAGGACATAAAATAATATTTTTTTAGATGCCTTTTGGTAGAAATAGTTTTATCTATTGAAGAAATAGACCACAAATTTTTTTGTTTAAAAGCATTAATTTTGGATAATCAATAGTACTAAAAAACCTAAACCTAAAAATATAGCAAATTAACTCCTATAGGACCAAACTAACTTTTTTGGCAACATAGCAATTTTGGGCGGCTCACTATGAATGGAATTAAAAAAAATTCTTTGAATTTTTTACACAATATGTATCCAAGGAGTAGTTTTAAGACTCAATAATTTCATATCTTTTGACTACATCGTTAAAAAGTTATTGCATGATATGTAATTTATATTATTGGGTGGGCAATAGCTCAAAAAATTTCTTAAAAATCAGTTTTTTAAGAAATTAAAATTTGAAATTATTTATATAGAGAGACAAAGCTTTTAAACATTCCATTTTGATCAATGGGATGAAAGTTATGAGGAATTTTAGTTTGTGGGCAATTATAGAATCTCTACTCCAAAATAAACTTTAAATTCCTTTATTTTACTCAAATTTCAATATTTGGGGAAGGAAATAAAAGCATAGGATGTAAATTGTTTATTACAACATTGCAATCATTGGGATTCACATTTTTCAATTCCATAACAAAATTCTTAACAATTTTGTATTTTGAATCATTCTCTACTTTTTTCTATTTACTATTTGTTCCTATATGTTGTACTATTTCAAATGATCTAAATTTTTTCAAGCATATAGCTAATTTTGCCTTGAAGAATGAATCCAAAGAAGTACCTCCATTCTAGACATTTTTTCATAAAATGTGACCTTGTGAAGTACAATTGTTTTGTTTTTTGAAGGCCCCCCCAAAAGGATTTTTGTCACTTCAAACGCTAATATCTTGCAATCTACATGGTGGATTTTTTACATCTTCTCAAACTAGAGTACTACAAGATCCTATGATTACATGTGACCAAAAATGATTTTTTTTTATAAAATTTGGTACTTGTACTAGAAATGTCAATTTGAGAGCGTTTTTGATGAAAATATAGTCCAAGAACTAAAAAGATTAACAACCATATCCCATATATATATCCTACGTCATATCATTTTAGTATTTCATATAACACATCTATATTCTATATAACCCTACAACTTGTATCCTATACATATATCCATATGTCGTATCATATCAATATTCAATATTAGGCATCTATATATATCTTGTATATCATATCCATAGGCATTCCATACATGTTCCATATATTATATCTATATTTTTTAAAATTATTTGTTTTTGTTTTTATTTGGAGGGGGTGAATGGGCAAATCAGGTGTTCTTTATTTTTTTTATATAGCCCTTTCATCTTGCCATGCAAAAGATAGGCATTCCATACATATTCCATATATTATATCCATTTTTTTAAAATTATTTTTTTCGTTTTTGTTTGGGGGGAGAGGGTGGACGAATCAGGTGTTTTTTATTTTTATTTTTTTTATATAGCTCTTTCATCTTGCCATACAAAGGATAGGCATTCCATATATATTCCATATATTATATCTATATATTTTTTAAATTATTATTATTTTTGTTTGGGGGAGTAGGTGGACAAATCAGGTGTTTTATTTTTTATTTTTATATAGCTCATTCATCTTGCCATGCAAAAGATAGGCATTCCAAACATATTCCATATATTATATCCATATTTTTTAAAAATTGTTTTTTTTTGTTTTGGGGGAGTGGGTGGGTGAATCAGGTGTTTTAATTTTAATTTTTTTTTATACACCTCTTCCATCTTTCCATGCAAAAGTGAAGTAATAGAGTATATTTTTTCTTTTTTTTCAGAGGCTTGTCCGTGAGTCACCTCATGGACCCAGTGGGGGTTGGTGAAACTGAACTTGTGGATGGGTAACTAAAGCTCTTGAAAAACTCACTTCACTTTGACCTTTCTTGCAACAACAATGGACTGTGTATGAATGATTTCCCAGCAGTCCTCGTCAATAGCGAAGAAGGGTCAAAGACTAGCCTAGAAAAAGCAAAAAGAGGGTGGGTTGATTTTCAATATCAATCATGAATCAATGATACTGGAGTACTAATTTACAGGTACATGCAAAACAAGTTATCATTGGGGAGTGAGATAAAAAAAAAGGGGAAAAAATAAATAAATTTAAAAGATGAAGCAGATCTTACTCTCCTCCCTTTTTGAGACAGGGTGTAGTGGAGCCACCCATAACCAATTTAAAAGAAAGAAAAAGAAAAGTAATTGTGGACATGATGTGGAGTAGTGGAAGGTGAAGCAAATATTTCCTGAGGTGTAGAGGTAGAAATGATGAGGATTGTCAAAATTTCGATAGCTTGGACTGAAATTACTATGAATTTTGGAAGCCGAAAGTTGGTCTGGGCCCAGGTCCAATATATAGAGTCTTCCCAATTGCGATCAAGGACTGCTTTCCCACTCACTACTCATTACTTTCTTGCTTACTACTTGGGGACATGTGTCATGGCCTTACTAGTTCCAACCTTGAAAAGGAGGGAGAAAAAAAGAACATTCCAAGCTTCGGTTGGAAATTTGCTCTGGCCTTGGTTGGAAATAACTACACCCTGTAGGTTGGGTATGGGGCTCTGGTTGGGAATGAAGTGAATTTGATTGAGATCTACACCAATATCAAAGGGTGGGGGGTGAACGGATCCTTGCTTGTCTTTGAGGGAGAACATTGGAATTTTTCATTTGCCACTCATGATAAAATTTGCAAATTTTAATTTTACATTTGCAATCAGAGATTCCAAATTAGCTAAAGGAGGTGTAGAAGACATATTAATCAAGCACAAAATAGGGAGATTTTTTTTACATGCACCTCTTGAATGACTTTGGGAGGACAAGGAAGGGGGGTGGTTCACCCCAACCAATATCAATTGGTATAAGAAGACAATGGTCAAAGGAGGCTAGAATAGACGGATTTGGAGCAATTTGGCGGCCATTTGTACCAAAGAAATTGGACTTGTACCATGTCCTCGGAAGACATTTAGTATTGAAAGGGTAGAAAATTGCCAAAAAACTTGAAATTAAAATAAAATTCTAGATGAAATTGCCAAATTGTGGATGAAAACAAAATTATGGATATGTGGTATGTGCTAATGCAATATTTTCTATTCAATATGTAGATGAATGTTGAAATTTGGAGCACCACTTTAAAATTTAATATCACCACTTTTGCACTTCATAAAAAAGGGAAAAAAAACTTGGACTAAAACTAAAGGTAAACCATTGTATACTACTCATCATCTAATTTTGTCACATATGAAACCATTCCACTTCCAACTATGTTCAAATTTAATACCATACAAATTCAAGTGAGAGTGAAATATGTAAAAAAGGTTAAGGTAGGGACTTCCTAATGTGCCATTCATTCAAAAGAGCCATCTTCACTAGATGTACATGTAGTTAATCAATATCTACTACCATTGAAGAAACAATTTTGGAACCTATACCAAACAAAAGTTTGACCCTTTTATAATTTTTACATGAAATATCCAAATAAAACATTTTTGGTGTGTTGAAATCTTCTTTGACTTGCCAACAATAAAATACTAAATTTAATGTGTCTAATAATAGTAATTATGATGTGGAAAAAAGTAATGTATTTTGGAATCCCTACCTTAAGTCCCCTTCATACATAGTATTGAGTAGCATTCTAAAAGGTCGTAGCATTGTGCTTGCTTTCACACATATAGTGCTATGGGGCACCCAAACCTACGTAGAGTCCAATGTGGCACTCTACAACATTGCCATTAATATCCAAGAACATCTATACTTTCCCTTAAGTTAGGTTGGTTGTTTTGTTTTGTTTGATTGATATGTTGAAATTTTAAAAACTATAAGTTGTCAATCAACATTCTTGGTACCATTGAAAATCTCTTTGCAAGGAGGAGTGCACATACTCTACTTCATGGTATTTGGACCTACAGTGTAAAAGTTATGGAATGTCAAAGTTTGTATGAATTAGAAAATTGAATTAAATCATCATTTATTTTGGAAAACTATAACTTTCATGTCACAAGTCCAAACGCCTTGAAATCATTAAAAATTAATAATTTTCACCATTGGTATATATATATATATATATATATATATATATATATATAATAGGGTATAACATCATAAAAAAACACCAAAGTCATTGTGTCATAATAAAATTATATAGTCAACAAGCCATAATCAAAGGTCCAAAACTCAAATTGCAAAAAAATCTTATATTTTAAGAATTTTAAGAATTTTCTAATTGAAATAGGAATTTAATTTAATAAAGTTCATTTCATTAGTTGGGCTGAAAATTTTAAAGTATTATTTTTGTAGTTGAAATTTATACTAAGTGCAAAGAATGAGAAGTGGCCAAAATACACTTTTAGGGTAGTCTCTAGATTAAGCATCTTCTTCATTGAGAAAGTAAAAAAATATAATATTGAGGAAATATTCAATACTATTCTTTAAAAATGCATTCAAACACCTTCCAAAAAATTGGATGAAAAATTATATTTTCCATTCTAAAGCCTACCTAAATTCATCTAAAAGACGCAAAATGTCCTCAATAACATTTCGAGAATAACATAGTACAACCTAAATACAATTTGATAGGCAGATAGAGAATATGCTCAACACTATTATGAAATATTGCTTAATTTATTAAGTTGGTGTAAACATGCAATACAATATTTGTTGATAATCAACCTTAGGTTCCAACTCAAGATCTCAATAATAAATTCTTTCAACCTTATTTTAGCACATTCTAATTTATTGTTTATTTTTTAAAGTAAGGATACTACTTGAGGTACTATCCTCTAATACCCTATTTTTTATAACACTAAGTGTGAAGGGGGCTTAAGATGAGTGGTGCAAATGTGAGACAATTAAGGTCCTTTACAACTCTCAATGAATGACAATAGGCTTGACTAATGCTTTTTATGCAATTCATAATTGATGACATGAAATAAATGGTTTAGAGTAAATCTTCATTCATTAAGGAAGTGCTTCAAAGGACTTGGATTTATTATGTAATATGAATAATATTAGGATTCAAATAAAATGGTTTCAAACTTATTTTAGGGTGGTTTTAGATTTTATTTGGATGCTAATGACCCCTATCTAAGGGTGGTTTGTATTTTGGGGGCAAACTACTTTGAAAATTCATAGAAATATTAATTTTTCAAAACTCATAGAAAATATAATTCTATTTGGTTTGGTTTGCAAAAGAAAAATTCATAAAAAGTGAATACCACCCAAAAAAGTTGTCTCTAAGGTATCCAAATTACAAATTAGGATGGTGATAGGTAGGTGTAACCTTATTACATTCCCTCCCTTTAAGGAGTACTATTCCAAGACAAACAAGCATCTATGCTACAAGAAATTTGAAGAAACTATGTCCCTATAGGCCAAACTTGTTTTTAAATAAGGTCATGCTAAAACTTCTCCACTAGCAAATTTTGTCAAAAGTAAAGCCTCCAAATTGAGGAATATCATTTTAAAGTCATTCTTTGTCTTTTAAAAGGTCAATTGTGGGACTTAGAATGAAAGGATTCTTAATGTTTGCTAACCTTAAAAAAACTAGAGATAATTGTTCCTCTAAAGCATCCTCCTTTTGGTTTGAAACCAGTACTTTAGGTGATTAGAGTACACATGCCATCGGTGTCATAATTTATATCTATTTGCACTATCCACAAACTAATTGTACATGAATTGCTTAGAATAATTGCAAAAATCTTTTGTCTACATGTCATAAAATTATATTTTTATTAATCCTATTTATAGAATTGTCAATTATAGAGTTGAAAAAACTTTCTTGTAAGGTATGCATGTCCATTGTTGATCTAAATATAATTGTGTCACTATCTATTGTAATCCAACATTCCACCCCCGGAATGTTGGGTGATTCTAGATAAAGAGACAACGGACTTAGATCAATAATAGGTATATATATATTTATCATCAATTCTCTACACACTTCAATGACTTTTAAGTCAAAGTAGAAAAAAATAACATGAGATAAATGTATAGCAAAGGTATGCATTTGCTTTCATTACAAAGTTCTTTATGAATTAAAATTTAGCTATAATTGCACATATGATTCGTCGACTATTTTTTTCATAGAAGGTTTTTGAATCAATCATTAGTAAGGTAACTCTACCTAATTGTAATAAGTTTTCAAAGTCATCCCATTTAGATTTTGCCTAAAATGTAAGTCATGTAAGTATAATAGCATGGGGTTGTTTTGTGGTCATTCATTTTCAATACTTTGAAAATTCATTGTTTATTTGTGTGATGTCCTTCCAAAAATTTAGTTCTCACACAAGACCCAAAATTTTAGTCAAATATATAACGGAAACCAATCTCAAATATTTATTTGATTGATGATAGGTGTGATTACATTTTTACAAAACACCATTTGAATTCATGCAAAAAATAATAATTAAAAGGATAAATTTAGATAAATATATGGTCTAATCCAATATCAGTCTTCTCTCTTCTTTTTTCTTAGTTGTTTAAACTTGTCAATGTTTTTTTTCTTAATTCTTCATGTGCTTGTTGAATTTAAAGCAGTTGATTAAATTGTAATGTAGAATATTTGTAGTCTTATCAAACCATGCTACTTTTAAAGAAGTTTCAAATCAATTTATAAACTTTTGATTTGATTAAATCATATGCAACAAAATGGAACATTAACTTATTCAACAATAGTACCTATAATATCATATGTATGCCACTTACCATACACATCCAATTACTATGCATTTTTATAAGATCTAGACTCATGCACCCTTGTCTTTGCAACTTGCAAGTGGTTGTGGTGTTATTTCTAGTCTAGCATATTGTATACATCATAGCCACTCCACTTCAATCACACACGCAATCACATTGTCCCTTTTTTTATCTTTGTGTAGAGAAAAGAATAAGAATCATGAAAGATTTAAGAATCTTTTTGCAAAGAAACAAGCTATGTTTATTGAGCAAAGACAATTATAGGTAGTGGCTTGGATAATGATCAAAGAGAGACACTAAAAAGGTTGCAACTTTTGATTTAGAAATGTCATTTTATTTTTCACAATAATCCTATCTAGTCACTTACAACAACTTTAAGAAAAAATTAATGATCATAGTATACCCACTTCTTATAGTAGTTCTTATAGTATACTACTGAAACCCAAATATTGACAGTAAGTGGCATGCATACAATAGTTGCATGTCTTTTAGGGTTTATCCCATTACTATGTAATTCTATTTACAAATATAGAAAGGATCATATATAATCAAAAGACTTGGCTCTCATGCATGATCTTAATTTTTCATTCCTTTTTCACTAATTAGTTGAAAGTTCTACTTTTGACAAAGGGTGATTATTCTATAACTTTTTCTTTGAGTGAGAGGAGACGATCACCTTGGTCAATAAGATTATGCATGCCCATTAAATTTGAAACACCTAAAAGCAAAGTTTTTTTTTAGTCCAACTATATCAAAGGTCAAAGGTTGAATGACTAAAAAAATTTGATTAAAATTATCAGCAAGGTCGAGAAAAATGCAAGCCAAGAGGTTTTGTAATTTTTTGACACTTTTATTAGTAATATTTTGACAAATTCTCAAAGTTGAAAACATAGAATATCTTATACTTAGAATAACACTAGACTCACCTTGAACAAATGTATCAACTTTCATTGGTTGCTTCAAAATTCTCCTCCCCTCTCATTAGTTGCCCATCTAAAAAGTTGTAAACTTTAGAAGTATTCCTTGAAGGCCACTTTTTAGGTATGGGAGAATGGAAAAGAAATTGTTGTTAGGTGTAGGAGAATGAAAAAAAGTTCTTTTCCAGATGAAAAAAAGTTACTTTTTAGGTGTTGGAGAATGAAAAAAAAGTTTTTTTTTTTAGATTTTAGTACCTTGTTGGAAAACTTCCAAAACTTTCAAATAAAATGTTGTTGTGACATTTGCCACCATGCCTGTTTTCACAAAAGTGAACATCAATCATGGTGTGGCAAAAGGAAAGTAACTTTTAAAGAGGTCTGGGAATGGAAACCACTCAGAGCTCAGACAGACGGGGACCGCGGTGATTCATTACCACTTTGCCATGTGGAGTAGCTGGCACCATCCGACTGTGGCAATTACACATAGGACCGCTGCGCAGCCTTCGAACTGCCCCTCATAATCATACGACGCAGAGGAGTACTATACAAGCCACTGTGCCAACCACAGATACTGAGGGAATACATTACCTTGTCCAACAATAATAATTCACCGGAAACATGTCACCCCGACCCCAAAATTCAACAATCATCTAAAAAATTATTGGTCGTAGCTGAAAAACGTTCAAAAATAATACTAAAAATCTAACAAAAACTGTTGCTTGGGGACATGAAAGTCTTGGGAATGCCTACAACAACATGTAGTGTGGTCACCAATGTACATGCAAGTTCTGAAATGTACACCTCTAATATAATTTTGTTCACAATGGGCTTGCTCCTATTTTTCACCCACACGAGGCTCACTTACCTTAACCCCTGAGCGCCAGACTGGTATTTGCCAAAATTCAGACCCTTCTCAATTCATTCCAATCAAACTATCATGTAAAATGAGATCCACGTAAATTGACTGTACCGATTGATAGTAGAAATAGGTCCGGAGCTATAGGGAAAAGGACACATCCTTTTACCATACCGTTAAAAAAATTATAATGGTTAAACAAGGAGATCTTTTAGTTTTGAAAGGCCATATTTGAGGCACTGGGGTGCTCAGGGGTTAACCCATAAACACGGAGGACATTTTTCTGGGTTGATGAATCTCTCCATGTAGGACAGAAGTGCAACTATTCATCCTCCAAATTTTGTGTGAAAAGGGACCGTCTTCTACATTAGTTTGTCTTCCAATAAGTGCTTTTGCATTTTTTTTAAGCCAACATTTCACACAATATCCAAACAAATGATTTCCACAGTGACCAACTTGCCATTTAAGAGTGTACCCCTGAAGGATTTTGAATATGTTTTCACCAAAAGTGCTCCAAAACTGCCATCTCTAGTACAAGTATCAAATTTTTGAAAAACAAAATCATTTATGATACATCTAATTGTAGGATCCTATATTACTTTGGTTTGGAATATGTAGAAAAAATTTCAAAAATTTTCACTTTGTAGATTGCAAGATATTAGCATTTGAAGTAACAAACATCCTTTTTTTGTTCCTACAAAAAACCGGGCAGCTGTACTTCTTAAGATCAAATCATTATAAAAAAATGCTCCAAATGTTGGTTAGTCTTTGGATTAATTCTTCAAGGCAAGTTGGCTACATGCTTGAAAATTTTCAAATAATTTGGAATTGTACAACATATAGGAAAAAAATAGAAAGTAGAAAGAAGTAGGAAATGATTCAAAATACAAAATTGTTAACAATTTATTTATGAAATTGAAAAATGCCAATCCCAATGGTTGTAATACTTTAATAAACAATCTACACCCAGTTTTTTAAATTTTTTTCCCAAAATATTGAAAATTGAGTTAAATAAAGGACTTCTAAGTTTATTTTAGAGTAGAGATTCCATAACTACCTTCAAACTACCCACAATTAAAACTCATCATAACTTTCATCTCATTAATCAAAATGGAATGATTCAAAGATATCCATGTATAAATAAATCTAGAAAACTGATTCCAAATTTTCATTTTAAAAAAAAATGATTTTTAAAGAAGTTTTTTTTGCCCAGACTGCTCGCTGAACAAAAAAAACTACATATCATACAATAACTTTTTAACCATGTAGTCAAAAGTTATGAAAATTGTTGGGCCTTAAAGCTACTCTTTGAGTACATGTTGTGTGAAAATTTCAAAGAAAAAAATAAAAATTCCATTTGTAGCAAGTTGCCCAAAATCACTCTGTTGCCAAAAAATGCCGTTTGGTCGTTTAGGGGTTAATGCTTATACAATTCAATATTTAGTAGGACTTGATCATAACCTCCTAGTAGTTCTTAGGATAAAGATTGGGGTCATGGCAACCACTATTGTGAACATGGTCAACACCTCTCTATTGAATTTTATTTTTTTCAAAAAATAAAGTTCAACAAATGTTTGAAATATATATATTTTTTCAATATTCTAATTTTTACCATACAATGTCTTTGTTTTTTGAAAAAATGATTTTCCTAAAATTTTGGTATTTTGGTATTTATTATCACACATGTATTATTTTATGATGATGTTTCTTGCCTCAAAAATTCTCTATGCTGACAAATATTATGTTTTGTTGTAAATTATCATTCAAGGGATGCAAAAACATGCTTTGTGGCTATAGTATTAATGGTTTATGTTGTAATATTTTGTGGAAGATTATAGGAAAATATAATATAAAGGAAATAAAGCTAATGCAAATGTGTATCTTAATTTAGAACTTGCATTTTATAGATGAAATGTGGTTCTTATTGCCTGTTTAAGATTAGCTCACATTGGTGTACTTGCATTTATACACATCTATGTGCAAATATAAATAAAACCTACAAAAACTATTGTTGTTTTGAGCAAGGTGTAAGATTGTTCACAATTTCAATTATTTTCATAATTGAATTAAATTTTTTTATAGAATTTTCACAACATATATATTGCCAAATTCCAATTTGGACTTCTTAAGGTGAATACATTCATGAAATGGGCAATAACACATTTATTATTTGTATCTCATGGCAAGTTATTGAAATGCAACCAAGTGTCTCAAAATTGGATTAAAATTTAGGTGGTGCCCAATGATGAAAGCAAGAAAAAATGCTAATTTTCACCAACAAAATTTCAATTTGAGTTATTTTCCATTTAAAAAAAAAAATTATGTGTAATGTAATCTTCAGATGAATACGATTGTTCGTTCTTTAACCCTTAAACAACGCCAAGGACATTTTCTGGCCAATGAATGACAAAGAATCTCTTTATGCATGACAAGTGCAACTAGTCATCCTCCAAATTTTGTGGGAAAAGGTAACGTCTTCTACAATAGCTTGTCTTCTAATGAGTACTTTTTCATTTTTTTAAGCCAACAACACAACACGGTACCCAAACAAATGATTTCCACAGTGACCAATTTGTTGTTTAAGGGTTAATCATTAGGAAAAAACATTACAACTCCTATAGTTTGGGTATTTTGGATGAAGACCCCAATCCAAAAAAAAATTCCAGCTCATTTATATATACACATGAAAGTTTAACTCCTAAACGTCCAGAGTCTTCTCTAGAATTGATGATTTGAGATAAATCAATATAAAGTAATCTTTGCTAACATATTTTGGAATTGTTGAACAAATAAAAGATGTAGACTTTGAGTTATAGATTCCATCCATATGATTAAATTTATCAATGCTATCACCAATATTTTTCAATTACAATTACAAGCAAAATATTTTCATTTTATCAATGCTATCACCAAAATATTTCAATTACAATTACAAGCTTTGAAATTCAATTACAAGCAAAATATTGTCATTTTTTGAATAAAATTTGTTGGAATGGATTTGAAATGAGTGAGATTCTCTTGATATGGTGATTTTTTGAAATTTTTTTGTTCTTTAAATCTATGACCTCAAACTTGCAAATCCAATTTTGAATTAGAGTTAACGTAATTTTGGCTTGGTCAATCACTTGATATACTTCTACATTTGTAATTTTAGAAAAATAATATGTACTCTAGCAACACCAAATCCAACCATAAGATAGGACAACAACTTGAAAAAGTATCTCCACAAATTAGGATGACTTTCATCCAAGCAATAATGAAAAAGAAAAGTGATTTTCAATCTATTTGTCATTTAGAAATTGGATGTCAAAGTGCTTAAGGTCAAAATTTGAACTATATACAATCAAAGAGCCTATTAACCTCCAACTGAAAGATATAGGGTATTGTTTAGAATTGACAAGTTAATTAATTTCATTGTAAAGTATTATTTGGAAGAATATTTTGGAATTGATCTACAAATAAAAGTTGTGGATTTTGAATTTTAGATTCCATCTATGTGGTTAGATTTACCTTTGCTATCACCAATATTTTTTCTATAAATTCTGAAAGGAAAATTATGAAATTCCTTTGAAATTCAATTATAAGCAAAATATTATCATTTTTTGAGTAAAAATTTGTTGGAAAGGATTCTGAAATATTCTCTTGACATGAATTTTTTTTGAATTTTTGAATTCTTTAAATCTATGACCACATTTTTGCAAATTCAATTTTGAACTAAAGTCAATGCAATTTGGCTTAGTCAACTACTTGACATACTTCCACATTTATAATTTTAGAAAAATAAATACTCTAGCAACACCAAATTCAACCATTAGATAGGACAATAACTTGATTAAGATGAATTTCACAAATTAAAAAAAATTCTTGAATTTGAGAAGATTGCTGAAAAATGTAGGACATATATGTAATTGCTTTCTATATGTATTCAACATCCAATCATATTCATATTTATCTCTAAATATATCTATGAAATTGTTCCTTTTTTTTTGGGGGGGGAAGGGGGGTAATTGAAATAGGATACCTCACCCCTATGAGTTGGTACTTTAGCTTCCTAGTAGCTTGCTAAGAAAATAATTAATTAAAAGGGTGCCTAAATTTTTAGAAAACAATGATGCTAGTATGTGAGCATGGAAATACAAGCATTTAAGCCTTTAGCACATGTATAGGTAGATATTCTAAAACCATTGAAGGGGCTTATAACATAAACACCTATAATATAGGTATTTATTATATAATTGTACTATAATTATAGAAGGTTTTTATAATATAAACACCTATAATATAGGTGTATAGTCTTCTAGGTTCATGGGCTCACATTCCTAAGTTCTTATAATAGCAACCCTTTGTTAATACTTGTAAAAATACATTGTAAAGTATTTTGACCATTCTAAAATACAATCTTTCACAAATAAAACATATCTTTCAAACTCAATAAACCCTAAAACTTAACAAAACCCTTACACAAAAGTAAAGAGTTTAGGATTTAATATAGGTCAAGATAAGGGTTTAGACAAATGCAACTACCTTTAGAAACAAGTAGTAATAATCGTCCAAAAATCGTAAAAACAACTTAGATGAACATTTGATTTGATCTAAATACATTTTTAAATTTATTAATTATTTTATTTATTAGGCAAAAATTTGCCCAAGCTGCTAAAAAGATATGAATTTATCAAGCAACATTGGTTTGAAGCATTTTTGATACATTGTAAATGCAATTGTGGTCTCTAATTCTATATAGAAATTTGAAAAATAAACCAAATTAATTCCTATAAATTTTTGAAATGTACTCAATCTATAACTTAGTTGAGAGATATTTATTAAAGTTGTCCAACTGCTATAGATGTCCCTTCCGTAGTTTTAGGGCAAGGTTGGCAAAAAATAAATCTAAAAATAGATGCAAAAATTTTTAGGGATACAAAAAAATTATATTTTTAGCATCTATATAAAAAATCACATTTGAAAAAAAATTGGCAAAGAGGTGCCGACCCTACTTTACATTTATAATATAGAAGAGTGTACTTTACATTTTGACAATTCATAATTAAAAAGATTATGGTCTTGGCACCTCGTTTGGTTGGTTCACGAGTTAATTCTATAAAGATGTAACAGAGGAGTGTCTATTGACTTGTGTAATCTATATGTGTATCTACTTTATCACTATATTTGAATGATTTTATTTTGGCAAAAACTTAGAGATAAAACCTCATGTCTTAAATAAGCTTTCAAAATTTTAACTTTTTTGAATATATCATAAATTATTGAAGGAAAATTGAAAACAATCATAGCAAATACTTTAAAAAAATCTATAATATTATCATGGTTGTACATTATAATGTATAACATTTTGTTGCTCAACAAATTTTTATACAATCTATATTAAGATAGGTGGATATAGAATTTCAACTTTTAGACTACTATAAAATGTTTATTTTTAAGAGCTTTTCTAAGCAACCAAACAATGTAACAATTGATTTAAGTAGTTTCATTTTGTTGGTTTTACTCAAAATAAATCATTTTGCATATTGCATATTGCATAATCATCTTGCATATTAAAACCAAGCCTAATAAGTTTTAGGAAGAAAAAGACTAAAGAACTAAAATACACTATAAATGTATATTGCTTTTGGAATTTAAGACCCCATTGAAAATAAGATATAACTAAATATAAAGTGAACTCTATTAGGTGTTCCATTAACAAAGTCATAGACAACAAATTGGATGAAAATCATTTGTACATCAATATGAAAAAGAATTGTATGACTACTTGTAAACCTCTTTTTGACTCCTTCAATCTTACAAAGTTCAATGTAAAAAGCTATAAATTTATGAGAATCTTTGAGGGAGTTTTCCATCCTTTAATTTGCATGCACTTAGATGGATTCCACTAAAGTAGTGCTACAAGTGTACCTTGAAAGGAAGGGACAAAAACTTAATATTTGTTATATATAATACAATATAAAAATTTTGAACTCGTATTTGAAAAAACTCCCATGATTTTGATTGGAGATTACACAAAATACAAAATTAACTACTCCAAAATACAGGGCATATTTTTTATGTTTTTACAATCACTACAAAGTAGTAGGAGAAAAAATCTCCTTCTGTTGATAGACTAGTGTGCAAGGTATTTTTTGACTTTTAACATCTATTTTCTTTTAGTTCCCATACTGAATCAATTTTTCAACTGCTTAGTCTGGGATTTTTTCTACTTTCTACTCCAAGTAAATGTTTTCTAGTTTTCACTTGTTTTTTATAAGCTTTCAAATTGCAATTGTTTTTCTTCTACCAACTAACAATGAACTAACCAGTGGTTCGCTCCAAACATTGTAGTAGACAACTTGTACTTGGGCTTGTACAAAAATCTTGCCTAAAGAATACAATATTGCACCCTTGAAAATATGCAAGCTTGTCTTCTTCTTGCAATACTCTCCCTCCCTTTGAAAAATCTAAAGCCATTGATTTTTGTTTTAAAAAATCCCTCCTCTCCAATGTCGTTGATCTCTAATTAAATAAAGTAAATCATAGTCATTGATTAATGTCATAAAATATGATCTTGGCCATTGGTGCTTTAGGATATGGAATAGAGAATATGAAATATGAAATACATACAATACATGGAATATACATGGAATATGTATGGAATATATATGGATTTATACAAAATATGAATACAAATTACATAGATATATCCAAAATACATACGACAAATAAATTTCAAATATCCCATATTGTTTGCAAGCTAAACAAATTTGAGAATAATACAAATATGGGTAGGGGTGAGTGTTTTACAAGCACTCATCTCGTTTTTTCAACTAATGGCAAAATCACAAGTGTACCCCTTTAGTTTTTGGAAAAGTTTAACCACCAATGGCAAAATGATATGTGTATTCCATTACTTTTTATATAGGATTTTCTTTGAAAGCCACAATTTCTCAATATCCCCTCAGAATTTGGCAGTAATTGCATGTATTGTACATCATAGTCTACTTTAAAGTACAATGAATATAGAGTCTATCTTAGTAAGTCTATCCCCTTTTGACAAATGTCTTTGAGTAGATTCGTTGTAACATGTGATGTAAGGTACGTGCATCTATAATTGTTGTTAATTACTATCAAACATAGTTACTATTACTAAAAAGAAATTGTTATTTTAAGATCATATTAGCAACTAAAAGAGGACTTCAATGCACTTTCACATTCTTCATTTGAAAACAATATGAATAAGTTATGATTCCAAAAAACAACTTATACTATGCTCTATGCTTTGATTGTGTACGTATTATGTAATTGTTATCCAAGTTTTTGTGACTCCCTTTTAACTAAATGTGTAAGTCACATTTGAACAATGTTGAATCTTATGGATGTGGATACCTTTCACCTTGGATATTTTGGATTGAAAAATAACAATAAAAAAACAATAAAAAAATCATCAACCTTAATTTCATAGAGTTTTTAAAAATCAAATATGGAGGTTTATACAATAACTTTACTTCAAGAGGTCCTTGTATCTAAAATAAGAGTGTGTCTTTGTCCTCGGGGGGGGGGGGGCACTTAGAGTGTCCATTAAGAACCACGTGCGAACAAAACTTTGAACCCCTATATACTTTTTGAATTTTAAATCAAATTAAATGAAAAAATATGAATAGATTTTTTCTACTTTGAAAGTTTATGTTTTGAATTATTGATATTTTTATTTGCTAATAATAATTAGTTACAAATTTTTGAAGTAAAAGGATACATTATAGAACTGAAAAATAACTTTCACACCCCTATATTATGAACAAAAAAATCCTTAAAATAACTTTCTATTGAAAGCTCATTTTGAGTTGAATATTAATGTAATGGCCATCTAAATGTGTTCTTTCAAAATATTTGAGTTAAAAAAACATGCCATTTTAGTACATTTTTAACCTCTTCTAGAAATCATTCCATATTTTATTTGAGTTTGAAATTTTGGGAATAGAATCCTATAGTTATTAGAAAACAATGCTCAAAATTTGAAGTTAAAATTATAGTTGATTAGAACCCACTTGTTTGCATGTGGTTTATTGTAGTAGAACTAAGTGCACCCCCCGAGCCTTTGTCAAATTGATTGTATCATCCAAATTATCCATGTTGCTTTGATTTATACTCAAAAAATGAAGCCTAATAAAACATGTTTCTACTTTTGAAACTATGAAAAATCCAAAAAATTAAATGATAGACTACAATTAGAAGCTCCATGCATTAGAATCCAAATAACACAATATTGTATGTTTTTCATTTGTATTTTTGAAAAATGATTCTCAAGTTAAAATCCCAAGAGATTGTTTCTCATTCTAACTTTCATTCTCGCTTTCATTATTTGTTAAAATCCTAAATCGAATATATATTGAAATGGTATATTTTTATGTACATATCACACTTCAAAAAATCATGATAACTTGATTATTCCATCAATAATTCTAAAAAATCAACTTATATAGAAAAAGTGTTTATTCACACTTGAAAATTATTCAAACTTTATCAATAAAGTCTATGTAGGCTAAATTTGACATGAGATGGTAGATGTAATTTGAATGAGGGTCATCACTAAGGGAGTGTTGGGTGTAAAAAAATTTTAATTTTTTTACAAGAATCTTTATATCTATTTTTAGCTCTAAAAATTACAAATCAATTGGATTGTTTTTGTAATAATTATCATTTTATTTTCATTTATTAATTAAAATTTTATTAAAAAATAAATTTTATTAAAAAATAAATTTTATTATAAAATTAATCAAGCTTTTTGATTTTGATAGATAATATATAGTCTTATGTAATAAAAAATATTATATTTAAATTGAATTTGATTTTAAAAAGGCTAAATTGAACTTATAAACTAAGTTCAATCATGTGGCAATGCAATTGGTCTTGAAGAGGTTAATGACTTATTAATTATTTAGAGTAAATGCAACATGCCAAATATCAACCAAATAAACTATTGAGTATGATTCTTATTTTACACTTATCTACAGTCAAAAAAGATTATAGATTCTCTCAACATTCTTTTATGGGACACTACTTGAGTAAACTATGAAATTTTAATGTGTTGAAATTTGTGTATCCAAAATCACCCCTAAACTTTCATGAATAGAGGTTGTTCATTTCAGGCAAGAATTTGTGAGAATAGTTTTAGAAACGCTTGCAATTAGGTGCAATAAGAACCTACTTTAGAATTTACCAAATATGTTCTAATCATAGATTTCCATTTAATTGTCCCCCAAAATATATTGTTTTTTTGACGACTCCATCATTAAGAATTTTGGATTCATAAATTGTTGTTAATTGCAAGAAATCTACTTTTAACATTTTCCAATTTGATTACCATTACTATAATTTCAAGATTGTATCATTATTATTGATATAAATTGTTACACCAGACTCATCATCAATACAATAGGGTACTGGATAGTGTGATCATTAAAATTTGAGTATATTTTGAAATGTAAATCTTTGGTATTAAATTTGAATGATAAATTGTTGTTCATTGCATAATGTTGAAAAACAAATATAGTGAAACTAAGGAAAATTCATTTTTTGAATATTTACCAATTCAATTTTGACATGCACATACAATATTCAAATGTTTTTTTGGATCTCACTTAAATTTAACACCAATTTGTGTATAATTGACTAAAACATCAAAACGCTTATTAACACAACATTTTCAATAAGGTGGTTTGGAGGTCTTTCTACATTAGTATTGTAATAAAAATGATTTGTATTACAGTGACCAACAATTTATGGTCAAGCTTATATTCAAGAGTGCAAGTGTAGATGGGAATTTACTATAGATGAACTACAAATAAATTCCTATAGTTTTGAGTTCATTTGCAAGGAGGTATGGGTGCTCTATAGGCAATTCTATAAGGTAATGGAATTAATCCATTTCCCAGGTTTATACACAATTGCTCATACATGAATTCCCACTCAATTGATTCTAAAATTCTCATATACTCACAAACAGCAAACCCACCCTATAGATAAACTTCCATTCACAACGTTCACCACAGTTCATACACCATAGATAAAACCATCACTCTGGATTCATTACACATAGACTGAAAACAATTGAGCACATAACACACACACAACAATTGATTTTCAATCATTTCCGCTTTGCATTACAACTTGAGATATTACAATAGGTTCTCGCATTCACTACTCTACTCCTGATAACAACTATCGAACCCGCACTATCAAACTACGCATCAACTATAGAAATCACTCTGCTCAGCCTAATCGCCCAACACACTATAGATCTCCACCACGCTCACACACGTACTGCCAGACACCACCGCGTAGGAGCTCTGGACTCGCATTCCAGACTGCCTCCAAAAATTCACAATCGTCTTCTTCACCATGTTCACCTAACAAGTAAATAACCGCTACTATAGATTTGCACCCCATTCATCCGCTACCAACTAACATCCATTGATAAGATTCCATAGTAAAGTCTTGCTAACTGATAACAACCAAGTTTTAACACCGCAAATGCACTAATACTATAGAAAATTTGGAAAATTACCCAAATTAGCTATTGTGCACATTTCCTCTATAGTTTATTTGACTACAGCAAGCAACCTCTATTCATAGTAAGCAAAGAGACCTTTGCTTTAAATTTCAAGAATAAACACACAAAGATGGCCAATCAAAAGATATTTTTTAATCATTTTCTAAGTAATGTTTTATTTTTTATTCACTTTCTACATATATTTCATTAAATAACCCCTAATTGTCTATGATGTCAATTCAAGTTATAAGATTCTTATCTCAATCTCATAGCCTCAACCTAAACAATCTAAATTACAAGTCCCTATTAATATTTGCCATAAGTGAAGGAAAAAACATGCACATTTCTAGTGGTTTTAATTAATAATAAGAATGGTGTGACTGTAAGATTCTATTTACCCTTACCAAATTTTAATTGACTTGTACATTGTAAATGCAATTGTAGAGAGGATTTGTAGAAGTGAGTTGTTATTGTAACCTTCTTCTTCAAAGTGTCCCTATAAAAAGCTCTGTAATGGGTAGCAAGCAATTCCAAAATGGATATTTGATGGCCACTAAATGGATTGTCAATAATGTGAGAGCGTAATAAGATATATTGGACATGTGTCCACTTAGTTTTTCAAAATGAAAACTGTCCTTCTTACAAATGTTATTAAAAGAATTTAGGGTTCATTTAAGTTTAATAATGGTCGCATTCTGGAACCTTGTGTACTACTTTCAACATACTACAATGCTTCTTTTTGGTAAAGCCACATCTTTTTTCAAGATTACACACATACTAGTTTTGCAAGGCCTACAATAAAAAATAGGTGCCTACAACATAATTCTTTGAAAATTCATAAATAATTCACAAATGCTCCCAAAAATATGAAACCACTTATCTTAGATTTTGCATCTATTTCTTTTCAATTGAAAAATAAAAATAAGAGAAAATACTGTCATGCACCTGAAATCCATCAACCCTTAAAGGCACGTCATGAGCACACTCCTTTAGAAACTTGAATTCAGAAACCATAGATGTCAGAGTCTCTTTCTTTCTAGAGGACAGAACCAACAAAGTTCAACAAATGCCTAACTTAACCCCTTAACCCTTTAGTGTCTAAGAAGCCCAAATTGGGTCTCATGTTTTTTTCAGCAACTTTAGAGATTTTATATGGGGATTATTTATTTAAACCAATGAATGCAATGTTCTTCACTCAAGATAATCATATAATAAAATTTTCCATTTAGATTATGCTATCTACAAAATATTCAATCAAAGTCCACTACTTGAAATAGTGAATTCTTAGTACGTAAAGGGTTAACACTTCAATCCTTTTTTGAATTTTGGCACATTTTTGCATACATCTTTGTATAGAAATACCATTTACCGCAATTTCATGAAATTGGTCATCAAGCGGAAGGTTGTCTTTTCAAGATTCAAGTGTTACATTGAATGAATGAGAAGTTAGTTGGACAAAACATCACCTGCAAGCCCTCTATTCATTGTCGTTGGAGTGCTTAAGGCGAGGCTTAAGGGTTAACCCATTAAGGACCAGGTCGATGACAAGAAATGAAAAACTGGCTAAAATTGACATGTTTTCATTAGCAGTCAAAGTGGATACTAATGAAAACATGTCAATTTCAGCCACTTTTTCACTCCATTCATCGACCTGGTCCTTAATGGGTTAAAAGAGAGTCAATACTTTTGCACGCCTGGTTCATTTTAAAAAATATATATATTCTTCTCCTTACAAAAGAGAGTTGGAAAACTGCATTTCCCTGAACAATTCAGGAATCTCCTCCTCCTAAAAAATTATTTCTCTCTCCAGCGGAGGCATATCCTATGATTGGGTGTCGCGCGCCCCCCACGACCTGGCCTGGCCTGGCCTTCAGTTGACGTTGCAAGCTCATGAACGGAGTCCCAGTTCGGTGCATGCCAATGATAAGGGCTTGGTGAATGTTCCCAAAGAATCACGACCCGCTCGTCGGGACTTTTGCAAACAACCCACGGTGGTCCACACCAACTTACGGTCCAAATTATCAAACCAACCCCAAAAAAAAACGAAAAAAAACAAGCACGCAAAATTCTCAATGTGGGGTCGCAAATAATGAGGGGCTGCTCTTGCTTCCCATGCACACCACTGCTGGATGGGAGTTTTTTTCTTCTCCCATCCTTCTGGTACGTTACAAGATAAGAAGAAGAAGAGTCAAGAGCAGGTTCCACGACCACATTGATGAAGCATATGTCGGGGATTGTGGTACTACAAAGAATGGGAATCATGGAAATTCATGTGGTGGGCTCAAAGCAAAAGGGTGGGAGGAGATGTTCTACGATAGCACTTGTGCTTTAAAAGTGATCGTCTTCTTCAAATTGATCCTATAATTAAGGTAAAACAGCCCATTATGGTCAGAATTTGGAGTTTAGCTAAAAATGCAAATTTTTTTATATGGGGTCTCAAATAATGGGGGCTCCTCTTGCTTCCCATCGATACTACTAGAGGTTTTTTTTTTCATTCTTCTGGTATATTACAAGATAAGAAGAGAAAGAAGAAGAGTTGAAAGTAGGTTCCATGACTACATCAATGAAGCATATGTCGGGGATTGTAGTACTACAAACGATGGGAATCATGGAAATTCATGTGGTGGGCTCAAACCAAAAGGGTGGGAGGAGATGTTCTATGATAGCACTTGTGCTCTAAAAGTGATCATCTTCTTCAAATTGATCCTATAATTAAGGTAAAATAGCCCATTGTGGTCAGAATTTGGAGTTTAGCTAAAAATGCAAAATTTTGGATGTGGGGTCTCAAATAATGGGGCTTCTCTTGCTTCCCATTGACACCACTAGAGTTTTTTTACGTCCTTTTGGTAGATTACAAGATAAGAAGAAGAGTCAAGAGCAAGTTCAACAACCACATCAATGAAGCATATGTTGGGGATCACGGTACTACAAACTATGGAAATCCTAGAAATTAATGTAGCGGGCTCAAATCAAAAGGGTGGCAGAAGATGTTCTAAGATAGCACTTGTGTTCTAAAAGCAATCGTCTTCTTCAAATTAATTCCATAATTAAGGTACAACATCCCATTGTGGTCAAAATTTGGAGTTTGGCTTGATGCTATTGTTGAAAATTTTCAATTTTTTCCCTCTTAAAAACAAGTGTGAGAAACAGTAAGTGCAATTGAATTTTTTATTTTTTTTGACAAAGTATGAATTTGCTAGGAATTTTTGAAGTGTTTAGTGTATCGTGGCCCGAAGAGTATGTAGACTACCCCATAACCAACAAAATTTGAATCCATAATACTCATCTTAATATCAATATAATCACAATATTTTCTAATATGGAAGGCCTAAAAAGTCAATTCTTACAATGAATTTCACACTGAAAAGTTGGAAGTTTCTAATGAGGTCACTATTCACTCCATTACTCATATGTAAGACATTGATTGTGACCTAAATCTCACATACTGAAAAAACTAAAATGGGGTCATTTCCTAGGTGACCATTATGGGTCATTTGACCACAATGGACTATTTTACCTTAGCCTCTTGAATGGATATGAAGTGAACCTTAACTCAACCTCTTTAGCCACTGAGTGAATCGAGGATAAAATGTTAGTCCCTCTATCTCGATAGAAACCTCCAAATCAAGCACAATTTGTGTCCCACCAAAAAGCTCTATTTGTTGATTTCGACTATTGAATAAGCATTGGCTCTAAGAATGACCTCATGGAAGGAAGTGGCAAGCAATCAAGGAGCATTTGCCTCCTAGCAAGTCCATATGAGGCACCTCCATCCTAAAGGAATTAAAGAATTGGGGTGATTGCACTTGAATTTGACCTAATAATAATACCGTCCCAATTAGTTTTTTTTCCTCTATACAAAATGAGGATTTATGCCAATGAAATTTTAGTATATCTTTTTAGTTATATTCATGCAAAATAATTTAGAAACAAATAAGGGAATACCTTACTCTAATTCACCATGTAATATAAAGAGGTCAAGTAATCCAACAATATATTAGCTATTTTTTTGATGATTTCTTGTACATCTTGGATTTTATTTTTATGAAATCAAAATTGAAAAACCTTAGAACCAAACACTTGGAATACATATAATTTTTTTCAAAATCAAATACTAAAAATACTGCAAGATTATAGCATTTGAAGTTAGAAGTAATATTTTTTTTAAATTGCCCAACATGGTTATATAATTAACATAGTTTGAACCCTCTTGCCCAAAATGTGATTTTTGAACAATTATTAGTGTTTTTTTGACAATTGCATATTATATCATGTTCATTATATATGTGCCAAATTTCAAAATTAGATGAGAATTTTTTAGCAAAACATGCCCAAATTGCTCATTTGGGGGGGACAATACAATTTTTCACTTGATGTCCAATCATTTTTTTTCTTCCCTCAAAGGAGTTTTGTATCAAAATTTAAAAAACATATATTCAAATTTGACTTTGTAGGAACCTACCCAAACATTAAATTGTCCTTCAATGGTTTATATGCTACTTTCCTTCGAAGATAAGATAAAGCAAATTTGGTAGCTAGAGAATGAAATTACCAATTTCTAACCTGATTTGTTAGTCAACTATGATTTTCAATTATATGCTAGGAAGGGACGTTGAGTTGTTTAGAATGACAAAATAATTTTTTTCTAGTAGAACTAATTTAAACTTGCAAAAAAGGTAAGTCTTGGTTTGAAAAGAAAATTAATAAAAGAAAATAAACTTTGTCATAATTTTAGCTTCTTAGTCTCAATACAAATATTTAACTCTAGCAAGCTAAATAACACATAAACATGATAATTAGAAGATTGCATTTTTCATTTTGGGCAAGGTTAACATTTTTTTCATATACCTCAATTTACACAATCTGTGCCCAAATTTAAGATTCTTTCAAAATTCATAATCTCTAAGAAAACTATATGGTAATAATGAGGCTAATAAAAGAAGTTAATTTTTTATAATACATGAAGTAATCAAGCACTTTTTGATCAATTATAAATTACTTCTAATTGAAAATTTATCAAATATTTGAATTCACATAATTTAATAATTTATTTTCATTCATTTTTGAAGTTTTCATCCAATAACATATCAAAATGGACAATAGCATGAATGTGTACTGGTATAGGATTTACTATCAAAGACTCAACAATCTCTTTTATTTATTCTTCTCAAATTGATCATATGTATGCAAAGTTTTCAATCAATTTTTCACATACAAAAAATAATTTGATTACAATGAAAAAATTATATAAATTCAAAATATATTGTGCCCCTGATTTAAATGAAAATTTTAAAAATGTCTATATGGGAAATTTCATTAAAATGGCAATATTCCATGCGCCATTTTCATTGTGTGCCATTCCCATAGTTCAGACCCCCCGGTCTGAACTATGGGATGTCAAAATCACAGAATATTCGCCATTTTAATGAAATTCCCCATCTATGCATTTGTTCAAATATGACATTTCAACAACAAAGACACTCTAAAATTTATAAAATTTGATACTTTAAAATCTTAAAGTTGTCTTGACATATTAATAAATATCTTCCGTCCATTCGAATTAAAAAGATCAAAAAAAAATTTAGCTACATCAACAATACTAAAAGATGAATGACAACTATTTGAAGTTGTATGCACTCTCTCTATTCACATCAAGTTCATTTCTAAAAAGATGAATGACAACCATTTGAAGTTGTACGCACTCTCTCTTTTCACATCAAGTTCATTTCCTTGTAAGTTTGAGTTTTGTAAGTAAAACATTTAAAAAAAAAAATTGCGCACCATGTTGATTTTGTCAAAGTGTTTGCAAGAGGTGAACTTGTCTTGTGTACAAATTTTCCTATATTCAAATATGATATTGCACATCCCTTCTTAAATTAGTTCAAGTAGTAAATTTTTAAAAATAAAAATACATGATATGCTCAAAATTTATTTGAAAAGTTTACTACACCTAAGTGTATATTACATCATAGTTCATCATAGCGTAGAATTTTTTTGTCATTCTATAAGTAATCCCTAAAGCCCAACTTGAATAATTAAACAAGTTCACATCATCTCGAATTTTACCAAAGGTTTTTGACCCATGTTGACTTTATCAGGTCACAACATTTAGAAATATTATAGAAAAATAAGCAATGATGCTAACTTGTGAGCACGGAAATGCAAGTAGATGAGCCTTGAACATATGTATAAGTATATATCCTACAACCATCATGAAAAATTATTTTTAAAAAAATGTAATTTTTTTGCCGTGATAAAAATTTAAAATATTCATTAGTTTTAGTATATGTATAATTATATATTCTACAACTATATATTTTTATAATATAGACACTTCTAACATAAGTGTGTAGTCTTTTAGGCTCATGTGCTCCTAATCCTAGGCTTACATAATAAGAACCCTTAAGATACAAGGGGGCAACAAGTAGTAGACTATTTATGTTATTATCCCTTTATGGACTAGACATTCAAGTTTTGAATAATGGATGAATGCAAATACATCTTAAGCATGCAAAAATGTAGTTTTCATCTAAAGAAATTCTTCAATCCCTTTTAGACTACATATAATACCAAACAAACATTTAGACAATTAAATAAATAATGGAAACCATGTCTAAATGATTATTCAAATATTGTTACCAATGTTGTATGGAATACATTATTCCCATTGTAAAATCCTTGATTGAAGTAAGGTAAGAAATCTAATTGATGTCTACTACCTCTCTCTAGACTAATCCTACAGTCTCACCTAAGATCTCACCTTATTTTTATACTTTCAACTCACAAAAATGATGTGTTTGATAAATTAATGGAATAAAATGTACCATCAACTTAAACAATTTGTACCCAAATCAACTCAAAAATTCAATGAAAGCAAACATTAGAGATGTGCATTATGAGATGTAGAGGTTGGAAGATGAAAACAAGGGTCATCTCTAATTCAATGGAGTAATTCATGCCCTCTTAGATTAGTTTCTCCCACACAAACTCAAAATTTTCAATTGCATCAAGTATTGTATGTGCGTAACAAGACAAAGATGTAGAAAACAAGAAGAGGGGGTAAAAGTTTTGTTCATTGAAATAAGAGCAATAAAATGCATATATAGACATCAAACTATGAAATACATTCATTTTGAATAATGAAGTGAAAGAGTAAAAAGAAGGTGGAATCTTAGGTAAGACTTATTGGACATTTTTTCATCATGTCTCTAATTTTACAAATGTTTGGGAGACCTTATACATGTAAAGAAGAAGACCCTATTTGAGCTAAATCCACCCTATTTGTGCCACTATGTATGAGTAGTATAAGTAGTGTACATTCAAACTTTCAATTGTACTATACTAAAGCTTAGAGGGTAAAAATTGGTACAAATAGTCACATGACACAAATAGGATCTCCTATCTTAGTTCCCTTAGAGCATAGAAGGCCTAATTAAAGATTCAATTTGTCCTACTAGTGCATCTTCTAAAACAAATTTATCCATGCTTATAACTTTTTTTACAAGAGAGAAATATTTTTACCAATGATAATGATTCTTTAACATGAAGAGCACCGGTATGATGGGTAAAGATATTCTTCCCCTGTAAAAATATACAACTATAACTAAATTCATTCAGTAACATGCATGAAAATGGACACTTGCAAAATTGCTAGTTTTTGTGCATAGTTGTTATTATTAGAACAATCAAATTTTCACATTTTTTTAGGGAAGTGAAAAGGAAGTTCCAATGCACTAAAGACCACAACATTTGGATACTATAAGCAAAAGTTATAAAACCAATTAAAGTGTTTTTTTGGTAGATGTTCTAAAATCATTTCTTCTACAGTAGAAACACCCAATTCTGTCCCTATACCTAATCCTTGTTCCATAGAGTGCCCTCAAAGTGTCCCTAGAGTTCCATTAATGTGACTTACACATGTTTAACTGTAATTTGCTGACGCACTTGAAGAACACATATTGAACTTTGATTTGTTGACAACTGAATTTTGCGTAGTTCAAATTTGGGTGCACCTATGGGTAAGTTCCAGTGGTCTAGAGACCCGCCACTTTGAAAAATCATAAAAATTACATATCACATCGAAAAAATCTATTTTTTTTTAATATTTGTGATTTTCTCCTGCTAATACTACAAAAATTTTAGTTTTAAGAAAATAGGCCTCCAACCATGATGAATTCCTTATTGTGACGGTTTTAGGTGCCTTCACCTTACATATGTACATATTGATTTTGAAGGTGTACAAATAGTGATGATGGCAGTGGATTTGGGGATGCCCACCGGATTATAGTAGAGTACAAATCAGTGTACTGTACTCCAAAATTTGAAGTAAGTTAAACCTCCAGCATGGCCACTGTATTCCCGCCACAATGCCACGTAGGTCGCGATCTGTTACCAGAACACGTATCAGAACTGCAAAAGCGTCTCGCAACGGCGACGCTCGTAATGGCGCAACAGAGCGTCCGAGGAGCTCTGGTACGCCAGCTTGCCGCCTGTTCGTAAGTATAAGTATAAGTTAAGGTTTAGCGCTCCCCACCAGTGTTCACAAACGTGACTTAAATTTAGCAAGTTAAGCTTTGACTAAAAAACCTCTTACAGCTCCAGAAAATGTGAGTCCCGCAGTGCTAAATTCGAAGCTTTCAGCGCATGAGAGCAGTGCTTTCATCAACAACTGCACAGCTAAGTTAATTGCGGTGAACCTCACATTTGGGACCACTGCTAAGTTAAGTACCCACCATACCCGCCATACCCGCCATACCCGCCATAGCCATGCCTTGCCAGAGCCGAAACGCTCCACGGCAGCCTCAATTCAGTCAGTACCTACCGACTCCGACCCGTCAACAAACGCCCGCGGCGCTTCTCTCACCCGTGAGTGCTAAATTCAGCTAATTTCCTTCCCAAAACCAATTTGCAGCAACTACACAAAGAATGTGACCGGTACAAGAGTGTCAAAATTTCAGAATGTAGCACATTTAGCAGTTGTTGTTTTTAAGCAACTCAAGCTACTTAGAATAATCACGTTTGGGACCACTGAAAATTTTGTCACTCTCCTCACTACACCGCAACAACTTGTAGCTGCAGAAGCGTGACTACCCGCGTGTCAAATTTGAAAATTTCGCACATTTAGCAGCATTTTTAGCAACGTTAGACTAACTGCAAAAAAAAAATCACATTTGGGAGTCCCACTGAATTTTTTTGCCACATGTGGCGATTATAGTTTTCTATTTGTAGTTTATTAATATGAGAAACGTTTGGCAAATCCCCAACGCTCACTTGGATGGGTATGGCAAAATTTAGTCAACGAAAGACTCCAGATTTCCTATACTCTTGCCACAAAGGCCTTTTTGCAATAGATCGTGAAAACCCCCCCAAATATACTGCTCCCCACCCCACCCCACCCCACTTTCAAACTACCCTCAACTATAATTTACCCCCAACCAGAGCTTGCTCTGACATTGCCGATCATCACTGACACCCTCAACCCTCCACATTCCCCTTTTGCCTTTCCCACATTCGTCCTTCCATACAATTCTCTTCTCTCCCATTGCGAGAAATCCCTTCCCCTGCCTTCCCCATCCTCACATCCCCTGCCTGCCTGCGCCATCAAGCACTTGCAGTCTTGCAGAATTCCCCCTAAACTTACTTACAGCATCTTGGGGCGCCAGTTCTCGCATTCCAGGGCTGAGGTGGACGGGACTGGCACAGGCTACCTAAGCTTAGCTTCCACACTAGGAGTACGGGTCGCTAACTTAGTTGCTGTAAGTTTACAGATGTGGTTGTGGTAGTCTGAAGTTTTTAGCGGTGCAGTGGTGGTGAAGAAGGAGAAGAGTTGGAGAAGAGTTTGTAGTTTTGAGTTTTGAGTTCTGAGGTGAGAGCTCTGGAGGTGTGATATGGACGCTTTGTGAAGCTACTCAGGTGTGGGGGGAGGGGGATACATTGACCAGTTTGAATGTTGCGTTGCTGCATTTAGGGATCCTGCTGCTCGTGGTGGTGCATTTGAAAGTGGTACATTTGTTGGTAGGCGATCTCCTTTGAACTGAAGCTTAAGTTTTGTGTCGCCTGTGTGTGCAGCATTGCGTCTTTGATTTGATCGTGTGTGTGGAGGACTTGAGAAGGGAAGGAGAGGAGACGGCGAGTAGGGGTTGCTGTTGCTGGTTTTGGTTTTAGGGTTGTGGACAATGCCGCTGTTTATGACGGACTCGGAGTTGGAGGCGGAGGGCGTTAATGGGGACACCTTCGTTGTTCAAGGGTTGCTTGAGGAGCTGCAAGCGCAGAAGGAAGCTTGCGCTGCTATGGAGCTGAAGCTTCTTACGGTACGGGTTGAGTGTGGTGATTGGAGCTTTAATTTCTAGGTCATGTGGGGGGTTGCAGATCGGGCTGTAGTATCCTCATAGCTCTTGTTTGGGGATACAATGCAGATCTGAGTTGTTTGGTGCTCGGTGCTGTGCAGGCTGAGGAGACGGCCAAAGAGGCGTCTAAGGCTTTGCAACTGTCGAAGGAGCAGAACCTGGAGTTGCAGGCTAAGCTTGAACAGACTCGAAAGGTTGGCAAACTTGGCTGTAATGTTTTGGTTTACTTTTCGTTTCCTCGTATCATTTGGAGCTTGTGGCTTGCTGCTCTTTCACTTTCTCAGCAGCTCTATTGTCTGCGAAAGGAGAGTTGCATGACATTAATGTGCTTGGCGGGCTGCCCTCATGATTTGTGTCATTTCTTATATGATTTCCGTTCCCTTGTTAAATTGGAAACTTCTGTCTTGCCGCCGTTTGGGGACCTGAAGTGTCCGAGAAAGGTGAAGGTTGTGTGACGTTGATTTGTGGTAGTGAAATTTGCAGGAATTGAGTGCTTTGAAGAAGAGTCGTAGTGGAAGAGAAGACCGAGTTGGAGCTAAAGTTTCACCGGTGCGTAGTTGATTCGTGTATTCCAGAGACCTAAATCTAGTTAGCTTACTGCATGTCCAGAGAGTCTAGCTCTTCCTTTGTGTTAGCATTGTTCCAATAATCCCTTGGATTGCGAGTTTTTGTGCTGCAGGAAGTTGACGCTAAGGAAAAGCTGCACAAGGGTACTTTGAAGAGTAAGCATGGCTTCGTGAAGGCTGGAGTCGTCCATGCCATTGGTGACAATGCTCTCTCGGGACCCATGTACGCTGCCTCTAGTGACCAGCTCCTGTTGTACTTGTTTTTTCTAGCTCAATTATGCAATGTTCGTGCTTATGGATCCTTGCGTTCCCTTCCAGTACTTGCAATCGTCAAAACGTTTCTATGATATCTTCTTCGAGTCTGTTTTTTGATAAAGTCCAAAGCCATAGTAAGATATTTCAGTAAGATAATTTTAAGCGCTGCCTGTACGGTTTGAATAAAAATGTGCTACCCCATTGATAGTTGTCATTCTCACATCTTTCGATTAATGGTGACTCCGTATTGCATAGCTTTTATCATGACTGTTCTGTTGTTTCACAGAGACTCGTTTGAGACGTCAGGAGATCCATCTCTAGACTCCGAGCTTCCCAACGACACAGAGGTGACTCAGAAAAGATCATCTCCTCCACCCGGGGCTTCCGAGGGCGGCAACGGAGTGGCCATTCTGGAACTTTCCAAGGAGGATCAGGACACCCTGGAGTCTCTCGACAAGGAAGACGCAAAGCTGGGTGAGGAGATGGCAGCTCTCAAGAGCAAAGGCGGCAACACGTCCGGTTTCAGTTTCAAGAGCCTGGAGCGAGCCGAGAAGCGCAGGGAGTTTTATGCGAAGCTAGAGGAGAAGATCAGAGCCAAGGAAGAGGAGAAGCACCAGATCGAAGCCAAGAAAGAAGAAGAGAACGAGAACAAGATGAAGGAGCTTCGCAAGGGCCTGAAGTTCAAAGCCACGCCATTGCCAAGTTTCTATCAAGACGGTCCACCCAAAGTGGAAGTGAAGAAGATCCCTCCCACTCGCGCCAAGTCTCCCAAGCTCACCACATCACGACGAGCGAGTCTGGGACTTGGCACGGAAGGCGATGGCTCCAAGTCTCCTGTGGCCAGAACGAAGAACGGAGACGTAAAGGAGGATGTGCGGAAGTCGATGCAAAGGCGCACCAGGACTAGTCCTTCCAGTGGGAAGACCGTCGACAACAACAAGCTTGTTGGGCCGGGAGCCTCCCCCGAGGCGGCGCCTGCTGTGGCAGTGGCTTAGCTAGCGTCAGGATTAATTAAGTAAACCCTTGTGATATGAGTATAGTTTGTTGTATACATTAATTTAGACGGGAGGTAAATTAGTTGGTGTTCGCTTGAGTTGGCTTCGGAAGAAGTGGGGTGGTGCAAGTACGAAAATGGCTTACATGTTAACACGTGAACTTTGTCATGTTCCTGACTCCTGTTTGAATTTCCACTTTAATCTACATCAATGAGCGACTGATGTCGTCCCCAGGACTTAATTGATTTGTAAGTAAACTATCTTCAGGTTAATTTTCCATCAGACTCGACTTAAATCACTTCTCTGAGATGTTTGCAGCTAGGAATGACATTCATTGATTGGGTCATGACTTCATCAATGTGGTCATGAGTTGGCGATTTGGTTTGCTATGAAAATTTAATAGACCTGTGATTCTTGTTTCTGATTTTTTGTTTCCAATTTATTTTGTCTGCCTCAAATGTTGTGCATTGACGATCTCTCCTCCTTTAACGACGGAATGTTTGTTCATCTGCGGGCTTGCACTTTTAACATGTCAGTTGGGTTTCTCAAAAAGTGAAGATGAGAAGCGGACTACCTTATAGAGAACCATGCCCGTTTGTTTGTTGTGCAAACCTATTTGGCGGTCCACCACGGTGCTCTCCCTCCTTTTGGAATTTATTACTGGAAACAGGCATTTCACAACATTAGAAAAGTCTTTTCTTCACTTACTTCCAGTTCCAATTCCATTCAACGGTTTTTCTCAGGAAATTCCGTCTCGACTTGTCTTGACTGGAGAGTGGAGACTGCGGAACTCATCAGCCTGCTTGCGACATTCTCCAATACGAGATGGGTACGCACTCACTCACTGTGCAATCACGAGATGCTGCACGTCCCTTTTTTTGGTCTCCTAAACTATCAATAAAGGTTTGCGTGTGGGAGAAACGTTGGATGCGAGTGGGGCATATGGCGGGGGCCAGCCAGCCAGTGTGATCCATGCGAGCGAAGCTTAAAGATACTCCCGGCAAGGACAGCCGGTTCCGAACTTCGAAAAACCCGGACAGTTGGAAATGTTCAAACTGCTTTGTTAGTTTGGAAAGAATTCCGAAAGCGTCTGAACCAGACAATTGGGGTGCGGGTTTCCTTGTTGGGAGAGTGACACGCAGACTGGAGAGACAGGCATGGCCGGAAGAGGAAGAATCATCCGCAGGGGAGTAATCATCCACAACAGCACCTGAGGGAGGGGTACAGACAGAAGCTTGCATCCAACTGGAAAGAATCATCTGCAAAGGGATTATTCATCCACAGCATCCGCTATTACAAGAAGCTTGCGTTCAACCAGAAAGAATCATCCATAGGGGATTATTCATCCACAACAGTACTTGAGTGGTACAACATCCAACTGGAAAGAATCATTTGCAAGGTATTATTCATCCACAACTTCAGCTATAACAATAAGCTTGCATCCAACTGGAAACAAACGGATTATTCATCCACAGCATCCGCTATTACAAGAAGCTTGCGTTCAACCAGAAAGAATCATCCATAGGGGAATATTCATCCACAACAGTACTTGAGTGGTACAACATCCAACTGGAAAGAATCATTTGCAAGGGATTATTCATCCACAACTTCAGCTATAACAATAAGCTTGCATTCAACTGGAAAGAGTCATCCGTAGGAGATTATTCATCCCACAACATGACATATTACAAGAAGTTTGCATCCAATTGGCAAGAATCATCCATAGGGGAGTAATCATCCACAACAGTACTTGAGTGGTACAGCATCCAACTGGAAAGAATCATTTGCAAGGGATTATTCATTCACAACTTCAGCTATAACAATAAGCTTGCATTCAACTGGAAAGAGTCATCCGTAGGAGATTATTCATCCCACAACATGACCTATTACAAGAAGCTTGCATCCAATTGGCAAGAATCATCCGTAGGGGATTATTCATCGACACCATCACTTGGTATAAGGAGCTTGCATCCAACTGGAAAGAATCATCCATAGGGGATTGTTCATCCACAACATTACCTATTACAAGAAGTTTGCATCCAGGCAATTAAAAAGGATCATCTATAGGGGATTGTTCATCTACAACATCACTTATTACAAGAAGCTTACATTCAATTAGAAAAAATCATTTGTAGAAGATTATTCATTCATAACATCATCTATTACAAGAAGCTTGCATTCAACTAAAAAGAATCATGCATAGAGGATTATTCATCCACAACATCAACTATTTCAAGAAGTTTACATCCAACTATTGGCAAATCTAATATTTTTTGAGATGTACTTGGTGATTTCATCCATTTTTTTCTCCATTTTCTTCAATTGCAAAAGTTACACTGATTTGTCATGACAATGCATATAACACTAATTTATCAAAATCACACTAATTTGAATTAGTTAAAGTTGAAGCATTGTTATATTTAGTTGCAATTATTGGCAAATCTAGTATTTTTTGACAAGTGCTAGACAATTTCATCCATTTTTTCCCCCATTTTGGCTTAATTACGAGAGCTACATTGATTTACTGTGATAGTGCTTGTAGCACTAATTTATCAAAGTCACTCTAATTTGAATTAGTGCAAGTTGAAGTATTAGTATGTATTTACAAATTTTAACCAAAATAATATCTTGTGATGACACAATTTTTTTTGGTGATGCTAATCTTCCCTCATTCAGTAAAAAGAAAAATCAATGTATTGCTAAATGGGGTAAGATTCTAATGAAAATTTGTATTTTTTTGGTGTGTGTGTATGAATGTAATGAGGTTTATATGGTCCATGTAATCTTTTATAATGATATAAACTCAAACCTCCTATAACCCTTGAGAGAGCCTAGTAAGAATGGAAATGTAGATTTGAATTTTTTGAGATAAATTAACCCTTAAAGCCTTGAGATATGATTTCAAGTTATTTTTTATTTTTGTGTAGCTCCTTTTTGGTACAATACTTGTTGGATTTTTGTGAAATTTTTACCATAGGTGTTTCACAACAAGCTAGTACTACAACAAAATATATATTTTATGACTACAAAATATTGGAAAATGTAATTGAGGCAAAAATCATTGTAGATGACTCAAAATATGACTGGGTCTAGTCATTATCAACTAGTCACATTTTTTTGAGTCATATTTTCAATCATTTGGTTTTGGGTATAATTTCTTGTATTTTGCCTACATGGTGTACACGTTGACCACCTTTACAATTTGATTTTTTCTTTAGGTATCTGGGTAAGAAAAAAAAATCTTACGTGGCATGTGACTAAGTGCAGTCATATATTTTTTTGATGTGGAATGTGCCTACAATGAGTCATATTTTGGCTGACGTGGAATATGACTACGATGAGTCACATTTTGGTTAACTTGGCACATAACTCTATGTAGTCATATTTTTTTACTAACATGACATATAACTATGGTGGGTCATATTTTGGCTAACATGACATATGACTATGGTGAGTCATATTTTTTGTTGATGTGTAATATGACAATTATGAGCTATATTTTTTTTTGTTGATGTTGAATGTGACTCTTATGAATCATAATTTTGTTGATTTGAAATATGACTTATGTAAGTGATATTTTCTTTTGATGTGTAATGCGACTCTTGTAAGTGATATTTTTGATTGATGTGGAATACAACTATTGTGAATCATATTTTGGTTGATATAGCAATTTAATTGAATGTCATTGGTAATTTTGTGACTGAATGTAATCATATAGTCATACATCAATATGGTTTAGCTACTAAATAAAAAAATTCATGCAATTGAAAATGAGTATACATGATTTATAAAATGTACAAGAAGTAGTTATATTAAAAAAATGCAAAAAAAATGTAAATCTTTTCAAAAACATTTATTAGTCACTAATACAAAATATAATAGATATATTACAATAACTCATTCCATGATTGAATATTCACACACGCTTGTAAAGTCTGTATTACTTACAATAATGTAAAGCCATTGATTCTATTGTATTGTAAATAGCCTTCAATGACTTTGCTCCAACTTTTAGTGCCTACATGGAGGTCAATTTTATGAATGAATAATAAAAGTTAATCTTCAAAGGTTTATGGCAACACAAATATGTAGCACAAGTTGAGGGTGGAAAAAAGTCAAAACAACTATGTCTTTAGAAATTATAAGAAATAAAAGAGAATAATAATGAAGATGAAAAAAATAAGAAGTAAAAAGTGACAAGTGCTAAGAGGTAGTAACAAATAAGAGTTAAAATGCAACAAGTAAAAGGCAACAAGAAGTAAAAATAATATGAATTAAGGTGCAACAAGAGGAAAAAGAATTAAAAGGCAAGATCTAAGAGACATTAAGAGGCAAAAATTTAAGATGCAACTAAAAGCAACAACTAAGAAAAAACAACTAAGAAGCAACAACAATTAGTAAGCAAAATCTAAGACAACAACTATGAAGCAACAACTAAAAGACTCACAACAATTGAAAAGCAATAAATAAGAGACTCACAACAATTAAGAAGCAACAAACAAAAGATTCACAACTAGTAAGCAATAACCAAGAGACAACAACTAAGAAGGAACAACTATGAAGCAATGACCAAGAGACAAAAACAAAAGGACAACAAAAAAACAAAAGAGAATAAGCAACAAGAAGCAAGAAGAAATAAGAGTTAAAAAGAAACAAATAATAAGGAAGAGGAGGCAAATGAATTGGTGGCTAGGGTTTCAATACCTTAAAGAAGTGAAAGCTAGGGTTTCAAAACCTTAAAAATGGTAGCTAGGGTTTTGAAACCCTAAAAAAATGACTGTTAAGATTTCAAAATCTTAAAAAAGTGATGGCTAGGATTTCAAAATCTTCCAAAAGTAATAGCTAGGATTTCAAAATCCTCCAAAAGTAATAGCTAGGATTTCAAAATCCTCCAAAAGTAATAGCTAGGATTTCAAAATTTTAAACAATAGTATTTTTATATATTTTTTAAATTGCCCAAATTTTTAGGGGCTACCCAAAATGAAGAAAATGAAATTTATATAAAAATGTGACTATAAAATATGACTACACATAATTACGTGCAAAAATATGACTGATACATATGACTAAGCGTTCCTAAGACATGTTCCCTACAAAATACTTTGATGTTATCAACAAGTGTATATTATATGCCCATCAAATACAAAAGCAAAATATAACTAATAGTCATATTTACAGTCATATTTTTTCCCAAAGTTTTGGCATCCAAAAATGCTCGGGGGATGCACTCCCCTTTTTTTTATGTTAGCGAGTGAACAAAACTTTGGACCCCTATATACTTTTTGAATTTTAAATAAAATAAAATGATAAAAATATGAATAGATTTTCCTAATTTGAAAATGTATGTTTTGAATCATTGATATTTTATTTGTTAATAATAATTAGTTATAAATTTTTGAAGTAAAAAAATACATTGTAGAACTGAAAATAACCTTCACACCCCTATACCATATAAGAAAAAAATTATCTAAAAAATGAACAAAAATTCATAAAAATAACTCTCTATTTAAAGTTCATTTTAAATTGAATTTTGATGCAATGGTCATTTAAATGTGTTCTCTAAAATATTTGAGTTAAAAAAATATGCCATTTTAGTGCATTTTTAACCTCTTTTAGAAATCATTCCATATTTTATTTGAGTTTGAAATTTTGGGAGTAGAATAATATAGTCTTTAGTAAACAATGCTCAAAATTTGAAGTTAAAATTCATGTTAAAATTATAGTTTATTAGAATCCATTTGTTCGCACGTGGTTTGTTGTAGTAGAACTAAGTGCACCTCCCGGGCAAAAATGTAACTATAAGCAGTCACCAATCACCCCTAGTCACATTTTCTTAGTCATAAAATATAGCTTTTGTTGTAGTATAGATGTCTAAAACAATTTCAAATGAGTCCAAGTTGCAAGTAATAAGTTATGCCTCAAAAGAACATTTCTTTGGAGTACGGGCACCTTCTAATATCTATGATAGATAGGTCCAATTAAGTTGAAATTTTTTATATATATTCTCAACAAGCTTACTAAGATAATCCCCAAAGTTGAAAAGCATATAAATGCATGGTTTTGACTTGCAAGCCTTTGAACTTGGACTTTCCTTCTTTAGGTAATGTTCAAGACTTATAAAGCCCAATTTCAAAGGCTTGTAAGTCAAAACAATGTGTTCAAATGCCTTTCAACTTTTGGAATTGTGTTAATAAGCTTGTTGAAAGTATGCACAAGAAATTTCAACCCAATTAGACCTATCAATTATGCTACTTGAAAGTGTCTATGACTCCAAAAAAATATTCTTTTGAAGCATAACTTTTTTACCACAATTTGGATTGGTCTAAAATTTTCTAGGCATCAAACTAGTAATGAAATACATTTGATAAAAATTTCATACAAATCCAAAAAACATTATGCTAGGAAGGACATGCCCCAATGTAGAAAACAATTTGAAATCATGCCTTAGGGCTTTAAGGGTTAAAACAATGACTCGATAAGAATTTAGAATGGAAATCTTCATTTCTATTAGTTTTTCCTTCTAATTTTAACTAGACATGAATAGATTCAAAACCTCACATAATCATCATCATGGCAAGCATCGTGTAATGAAAATCACATGCTGAAAAATAGATGAAAATTTTTTGTTCATCATTTAGGATGTAATTTGTCTTTTAAAATAGCTTCCATAATAAGATCTTTAAAACATTCATCATCCCCCCACTAAATGTCTGCTCTCTTAGGGATTATTGTCACTAATAGATTTAATATAAAGTAATTGCATCGAAAATCATCTATAATATTGTATAATAAAACAACATTCATTTACAACATAAATTTTGAAACAATTTTATATTTGTTGGACTTCATTACATCTTGTTTATATGTATTTACAACTTGATTTAAAAATCATGTCATAAATTAATTATAAAAATTATAAAATATATTTGAGATGGAATAAGTATTTTGTAGTAGTATATCATATGTGCTTTTACCTTGGAATTTTTTTAATTGACTTCATAATTTTAGACTTAAAAGGAGAACACATAATTGAAGAAGTTAAAATTATTTTCATATTTCTTTTGATCAAGCATTAAAATCCTTCAATTTCCATGTAATATTGGCATGTTTCCTTCTATATGTGTGATCTACAATACATTTAGTTTCAAATCCTATAGTTACAATTCAAAATGTTTATTAAAGTACAACATTGTTTACTTGGGCTCATTGTTCTAATAGTTATAGGAACAAAGTCATTAATATTTCAAGCCTATGTCATCAACTAAATTTTCAAAAAGTAGGATTAGTAGGTGAGAGAATCTAAATCTACAAAATTTGAAACTAAAGATTAAGATAGGAGTATGAAAAAACAACATTTGGTGGCATGATGATTTGGCACATGTAATATTAATAAAATTATACATAAGAATCTATCTCTAAGAGAGCCTACATCCAATAGGATATGATAAACATTTTTTTGAGTTTATTGTGGTCTATGGATTGAAGATATTCAAAACATATGAAGCACATCCAAATCTTGTGTTGAAAAGCAATTCCATCTATTATTTAGTATTAGGACTAGTTTGGTCACTAGATTTGTTTGAATTCTTATCAAGAATATTTATTTTGTCTCAAAAGATCAAGATCTATGTTCTCACTCCTTCCATAGAGACAACTTTTTGTTTCCATTTTTTGTTTTTTATTGTGGTGTCTCCAATTTTTTTTTATTGAAGTTGTAGATTTTGAAGAATAATGCCATTATTTTATTTTTTATGGAGGTTTTTATTTTTAGGCAATTGATAAACAAATTTTCAAAACTTGCTTTAAATAATCACATTTTTTCTTAAATCATATATAAGCTTGTAGTTGCACCAAAATAATTAGCAAAAATTTCAATTCCCAAAATATTCACTTCTTTGGTAGGTAGTATATATAATCTTTTCCCTAACCAAGGTACATAATCATAGATTAATCATAGTTGACCCTTAGGACTCTATCTAGGAAATTTCATGAACAAACTCTCAATTGTCCATGGTAATAAAGAAATAATGTAGATGTGGAGCTTGTTAGACAAAAATAAATTTACATAGTAGTTAGTCAAAAATCTAAACATGAGATCTTCATTTTCACAAGTTTTCCTTTCCTCCCATCCCTACATAAACTTCTTAAAAAACTTATACAAATCATGAAGCAATGAATGGTCGCACTAGTCATGTAGTTGAAGAACAGACAAGATTGTTTTTTCAATATATATAATTATTACAAAGGTGTACTTCATTTGTTTCTTGTTGCTTCCACACTATAGTTTTTGAAAACTTTTATAATCCACTTAGTTTAAGCTAAGACTCTTAAATATCTAAACAAACTTCCATGTGCCTAGAATTGTCCAAACCTCGCAAAAAAAACTTTAAAAATTCAGAATTACATATGGAGCTAATGTGCAATACTAGAAGAAGAGAATCAAAATTGTTGTCCAACAATTTTTTTGAGAGGGGATCATGAAAAGCATACCGTGAAGGCAAATTTCCAACTTTCAAAAAACTATTTTAATATTGGACTTGAACTTTTAATTGCTTTTAACTTGACAACAAGACCAAACTACTCCTAACTTATACTCTCTTCCTACCCATATACAAGTGAAGCATCATGAAACCCATCAAAGTCAATTATGAGTTTCAAAAACTTTAAAATTCTTTATAAAGTCTCTTTCCAAGCCCCCTCATTTGCCATTGAAAAACTCTCCTTTAGAAGCCATAACCTTTGAATTTGTGAAAATTGCCCAAAAGACATGGAATGACAAAAGTAAATAATTTAAAAAAAAAAGTGCTTTCAACAAGAACCCAAGGAATTTCAATCAAATCTAATTTAAGTTCATACTTTGAGGTGGATTTGACTACAAACAGTACTAGAAAATTTAGATTTTTTGTTGATTTGAACATGTTCATCATCAACACTTTTCTGTTGATTTCTATCCAAATCAACAGATCACTGTCCAAATCAACAAAAAAGTGTTGATGATCAACATGTCCAAATCAACAGAAAATCTGAATTTTCTTATAGTGAAAACCAGGGTCCAAAATTTGAGGATTTTTTTGCTACACAAGATAAAAACAAAGATGAGTCCCTTGTCATTGGACCTTTTTGGAGACCCATGACCTCTCATTTCATGGTGTAAACCCAATTTCTAAAGACTTATCGATTTTTACCCCATCAAAACCATTAACACTTCTTCATTCCCTTACCTTCACCTATGGATTTTTGTCTACACCGGGCCTCAATCCACGCCAACTTTGCAGAGAGGTTGGCGTTTTTTCACCTCAATATTATTCTGGTTTTTTTTGGCAATTTTTAGGCCCCCAAAGAATAGCTGGCCGGAAGGATTCCCCTCAAGAGGAAATAGAAATTCCTATTTCTGACCCCATCTCAAAATGGGGCCTTCCAGTGCGAGAAATCCCACCAGCCAGCTGCCTCCATCCACAAGCCAAAGCCAAGCCCTGGCACTTCGCTTCAGCTCCCTCTAGACTACCCATTTCTCATACCCAGTCTCCGCTTTTCTCTGCCTCTCCCATGCTCTTGGCCTCTCGGCTTCTCCATCGCCATCGCTGGCAGATTCACATTTCTCTACAAGCTCCCTGCAACTCTCGATCACCCATTCAAGCAGCCCACTCCCACGAATCCACTCTCCAATCCTCGAAAATCTCAGGTCAGTACTCGGCACTCACACTTCGCCATCCAAGTCTTGGTTTCTGTGATCACTTCGAACGGGGGTGGGTGGATTGAGTCGGATGGGTGGGATCCGTCTGGGTTCTTGTTGGTGTAGGAAGGACGCGGTCTTGGTGGAATCTGAGTTTGGAATTTAGGGTTGCAGGGCACCATGCCTCTGTTCATGACCGACTCGGAGTTGGAAGGCGCGGGCGGGAATGTGAACGCCGTGGTGGTGAAAGCGGACGCGTTCATTCGCGATTTGCAAGAGCAGCTGGAAGCGGAGAAGGGTGCTTGCGCGGATGTGCAGCAGAGGCTGGCCAAGGTAGGAACTGATTTCGCTCAGGAGTGTTACAGTCTTCTGTTTTCCTTGCGCAATTCACTGGATCGATGTGAAGTCAGGTTGTGTGGGGATTGATTGGAGAGAGAGACTTTTAGGTGGATTCGTTGTCTGATTGTTTAGTCTGGTTGTGTGGCTGGTTGCGATTTGGATTGAGAGAGATTCGGAGTGGCGGGATGTGTTGCAGGCTGAGAAGGCGTTGCAGGAGTCTTTGGAGCAGAATGCGGAGCTGGAAGCGAAGCTGAAGGTTCGGAATTCTGGGTCTTGCAATCTTTTTAGGTTGAGTAGAGTTATCAGTTGTTTTAAGGTAGTGCGAATCGAGGGGTTTGTCACCTCCGATTCTTTACCGATACAGTGTGAGCAACCCCACTTTGCTTTACTTTCAAGGATGAATCTACTAGGCTTCGGAGTTGTGGCTTGATTGAATTGGGTATGTCGCTTGCCAAGGGATAAGGAAAGGTCCAGAGATGGAGTTTCTAGTTGATGTGCTTGGGATCCCAAAGAGGAGACGCGGCTTCGACTTTGAACTGCTCATGAATTCCGTAGCGTTCTCCGCATCCACTCCCATGGGTTCGTCGATTTCGGTTGTGTGAACCTAGATCCCCCGTTTGTGCAGGATTTAGAATCGATGAAGAAGGGCCGAAAGGATTTGTCTGCACCCAAAGCTGTGCCGGTATGCGTCCCGCATTTTGCTTTCCACGCATGTTGTTCTTGTGATGTGCGTTCCAGTCGCTGTCGTGCTTTGTCGGTGTGTCGTTCTTAATGGTGAGTTTGTGTGAGTTTGCAGGACATCGACGTGCATGCCCGAGTGCCGAGGCTTCATGTGAAGGTCAAACCTGAGGTTGTGAAGGTGTTTGACCTGGACTGCTGAACGCCATTCAGATTCGTGATTTCCGTGCAAGGAGAAGGGCATTTTGCTTTCTTGATTAGACGCTTGAGAATGAATCTCTTACGCCGCTGACGCCTGCCTTGTTTGTGTGTATTTTCGCTTTCCAGAAAATCCCGGTGACCCGCAAGTCCGCTCCCGAGGGCTTCGGACCCAAGGCCAGTGATTCCGCTGCCGACGAGCTCGGCGTGTCCTCGTTGAAGCTTTCCAAAGAGGATCAGGACACGCTGGAGTCCCTGGACAAGGAGGACGCGAAGCTGGGCGAGGAAATGGCCGCTCTGAAGAGCAAAGGCGGCAACACGCATGCGCTGGGCGTGAAGAGCCGCGAGCGAGCCGAGAAGCGCCGCGAGTTTTACGCGAAGCTGGAGGAGAAGATCCGCGCCAAGGAGGAGGAGAAGCACCAGATCGAGGCCAAGAAGGAAGAAGAGAACGAGAACAAGATGAAGGAGCTTCGCAAGGGCCTGAAGTTCAAGGCCACGCCGTTGCCCAGCTTCTACGCCGACGGCCCTCCCAAGGTGGAAGTGAAGAAGATCCCTCCCACCCGGCCCAGGTCGCCCAAGCTGACCACCGCCAGGAGAGCCAGTATGTACGAAGCCGAGCACGACGGCTCCAAGTCCCCCGTTGCCCGAGTCCGTAACGGTGACCACGCCTTCAAAGACGACGTGAGGAAGTCCACCCACAGGCGGAGGAGCGGTACCTCTGGCCACAGGCGTGAGAGTTTGGACCCTGGCGTGGCCAAGGTGGTCCCCGAAGCGCCTGCAGTTGCTGCCACTTGAAGCAGCGGGCTTCGCGTTCTCCGTTGTAATATGAGTAGTATATAATTTGTTGTATACATGGGCCGGGATCTGTTTTTTGAGTTCGTTTTTTGCACTGGGGTTGGGGATGAGATTGTTCACATGGGCCTCGTACTTCATGGTAAGCTTAAGCTTTAGTGCAGGAGAGTTTTTACTGAACCGAGAGTTTTTAGTTTCTGCTTTGCGGCTGGCTCCCTTCCAGTTCTGCCATCCGTGAGCTGTGTTACTCGATTTGTACCTTTTCGTTTAGAACTATTCAAGTCGGCTTCTTTCCACCCCAAGTTCGTTTTTTGTTGCTGCGTTTTCGCAGCTGGGAATGCATGGATTCGGACGTTAAGCTTGGTTGGGTCTTTAAGATGTCCCTCCTTCGTTGTGTTTTGTGACCGTCACTGATGTGTAGTTTTTATTTATATTCTTTGTTTTCGGTGGCCATTGATTTTGTCCTGGCTTATGTTAGGTCCGTCGTTCCAGTGGTGTTGCTTTTTGGAACATGGCGTCCTTGTGCTTTCTAAATTATTTGCCACTTGGTGGATTTGTTCTGTAGTTTTGCAGGGCGATCTTTGTTTGCAGAGTTTATTGATGGCAGGTACGCGACGTGCGCGGAGAGTTTTCTGTCCCTTCCAAATTCTTGCAGTTGATTCTCATCAAGGATCAATCATATCGTACGTTCAGGTCAGATTCGGCGCCTTGGTGCCAAAATAGTTTAATTTTAGAATGTGGACAGTTCAGCAGCCTGTTTTGATTTCCTGCAGTTTTCACCTACTACTTTTTGTCATTTTCAATTTGGGATTGATTGATTTTTTCTATTCTTGTGTAAACGTGTTCTTTTTTTTAAGAATGATTTTGGGATATTTAGAACTGGCACCGATGAAATTTTATTTTAGATTTAAGAAATAGTTGTATAATTTTAAATTTTTTGAACATGTTCCTAATTATTGACTAACACTTAGGGTAGTATTGATGGGTGGTTTGAAATTAATTGGAACATGTGGCAAATGCCTAGCATTGCATTTTCTAATGCCTATTAGTGTTTGGTATATTTCTTTAGTTTTTCAAGCTATTTTCCTTTAGCCTTAAAGATTTTCACTACATTTTAACCAAAACTAGTGTGCCATGTGTTGTTGCCATAGTCAAAACAAAAGTAAAACTGATTTTCTAAATTTTTAGAACCAAAAACAACTCAAAAATGCATAACTTTTACATCATACATCCAAACACTACAAAACCAAGCCAATGCACCCTTCCTTGTTGAGGACTTTCCAACGATACCAAGATTGTGTCCAAAATATAAAAAAAGTGCCCTATGTCGTTGCCACAGTCAAAACAAAAGTAAAACTAATTTTTTTAGGATAAAAAATAACTAAAAAATCCATAATTTTTCTATTATGAGTCAAAATGCCACAAAACCAAGTTTGTGCACCCCTCCTTACTGAGGGCTTTCTGATGGTACCAAGATTGTGACCAAATATAAGTAAAAGTAATTTTTTAATTTTTTAGAACAAAAAATAACTCAAAAATGCATAACTTTTACACCATAGATCTGAATGCCACAAAACCAAGCCAGTGCATCCTTCCTCACCAAGGGCTTTCCGATGGTACCAAACACATGACTAAGGAACATACAGTCTAGGAGATCTTAATGTGACAAACAAACGAACAAAATAAAACAAACAAAACAAACAGCCTAATTTAATGTACAGATGGCTCCAAAATTGTCATTTCCAATATAAGTTTCAAATTTTAGAAGAAAAATAAAATTGGACACATGTAACTGTAAGATATTATAATTATAACAGTTTGCGAAGATGTGGAAATTTTTTTAGAAATTTAGTGTTTGAAGTGACACAAAATTTTTATTTTGCCCCTACAAAAAACTGGGTAGTGCAGTGCACTTCACAAGGTTAGATCATTATGAAAAAATGTCCAAAATAGTGGTTACTTATTGGATTCATTCTTCAAGGCAAGTTGGCTACATGCTTGAAAAATTTCAAGTCATTTGGAATTGTACAACATATAGGAAAAGAAATAGTAAGTAGAAAGAAGTAGAGAATGATTCAAATACTAAATTGTTATCAATTTATTTATGGAATTGAAAAGTGTCAATCCCTGTGGTTGTAATGTTGTAATAAACAATCTATCTTTCATTTTTTTTGTTTTTTTTTCCAAAAATAAAGAAAATTGAGTTAAATAACGGACTTCAAAGTTAATCTTTAAGTAGAGATTCACAAACTAAATCTCCTAAAAACTTTCATCTCATAAATCAAAATGTAATGATTCAAAGCTTTTCACGTATATATAAATCTAAAGAGTCAATTTAAAATTTTTATTTTCTTAAAAGCTAATTTAAAAAAAAGTTTGTTTAGTTACTTGGGTTGTCTCCTAAGCAATGGAAACTACATATTATTTAATAACTTTTTAACTATGCGGTCAAAAGTTATGAAAGTCGTTGGGCTTTAAAGCAACTTGGACACGTATTATATGAAAATTTCAAAAATAAAAAAATAAAACTGCATTTGTAGTGAGCTATCCAAAATCACTGTGTTTCCTAAAAATGCATTTTAGGACTTCAAGGGTTAATTTCCAAGATGGATGTTTTGTGAAGTTTTAGATTGCGGGTAGTTTGCGGGTAGTTATTGAATCTCTACTTGAAGATTAACTTTGAAGTCCGTTATTTAACTCAATTTTCTTTATTTTTGGAAAAAAAACAAAAAAATGAAAGATAGATTGTTTATTACAACATTACAACCACGGGGATTGACACTTTTCAATTCCATAAATAAATTGATAACAATTTAGTATTTGAATCATTCTCTACTTCTTTCTATTTACTATTTCTTTTTCTATATGTTGTACAATTCCAAATGACTTGAAATTTTTCAAGCATGTAGCCAACTTGCCTTGAAGAATGAATCCAACGAGTAACCACCATTTTGGACATTTTTTCATAATGATCTAACCTTGTAAAGTGCACTACCCAATTTTTTGCAGATGCCAATTTTTTTTGTCACTTCATTTGCTAATATCTTGCAATTTGCATGGTGAAATTTTCTGAATTTTTTTCCACATCTTCTCTTACTAGTGTACTACAAGATCTTACAATTACATGTGTCCAATTTTTATTTTATTTTTTCTAAAATTTGGAACCTGTATTAGAAATGGTAGTTTTGGAGCCATTTTGGTGAAAACATAGTCCAAAACCCTTAAGGGTTAAATATCTAGAGTACACATGGTGTAAATACTACCACATCAGATAATAATATTTGATTAATTTTAAAATATTTTTAAAAATATTAATCTTAAAGTAATTAAATTTTTAAAAAAATGATTATTTAAAAAATTAATTTAGAAAATCTCTAAAAATTATTATTAGTATTTTTAGTATTTTTTCCATTAGTGTACTTGTTTATAGCTTGGAAAACAACCCTTAAATAGCCTTCCCGTGGTTTCATTTCTTTTCTAATGAAGCCTCACTATTTGTGACTTTTGTCATTTTGTTTGTTACTATTTTGTAATTAGATATGAATGAAAAATTTTGTATTCAAGAGAAGAAATCATGTATCTGTGACAATTTACATAATTTTCTATTTGTCTACGATTAATATGAAGTTATTAAGAATTTCTCGAGAAAAGAATGAAGAAAATTCATATGATACACTTATTTGACTCAAAAAATCTGAAATTTTCACCCTAGCAAATCAATATGAAAAAATTTCAAAGATGATATTATATGAGTGCTACAAATTATATAATTTCTGAATTTATTAGGAAAAATTTGAAGTTGTTGTGATTTTTTGAAGTGAAGAAAATTCAGAGACTTCAAAAATCTGAAATTTGCATTATAGATGTATATTATAGTGTTTAATTTCATGGCATAAATCACAATTACTATGTCACCCTAAAATTAGAAAATAATCAAACTATAATCATGGGCCTAAATTTTATATTGCTATAACATGTTGAAATTAATTGATATATTGTACATTCTAATTGAAATAGAAACTACAATTGTTAAGCTTCATTTCATTAGGTGAACTCAAATTTACAAAATATCATTTTTGTGGCTAAAATTCACATAAAAAGTAAACAACAAGAAATGGCCAAACTACAATACAAGGGAGATTTGTGGATGAAACATCTTCTTTTTTTAAACTAATTAATATCATAATAAGGAAATTTCCAATACAATTCACTAGAAATATACTCAAGCAACTTCATAAATAAATTGGATGAAACAACATTTTCTTTCATCCTACAATCATAGATGAAGTCATGCAAAGGAATTCTTGCATTTTTGTTCCAATATACTATTTACTAAAAATGTACTCAAGCAACTTCAAGAAGAAATTAGACAAATTTTATTTTTCATCCTACAAACATATGGGAAGTCATCCAAAGGACAACTTGCATCCTAGATTTAACATTAAAATTTGTAAAAAGTAAGGTAAATACATCTAATTGCATCATTGTGAATAGCTTTTTTTTAGTTTGTGGGTAGGTATAAAATTTCTAAATGCCATACCTACTCATAGACTAAAACTCCTTATAACTTTCATCTCATTAATTGAAATGAAATGATTCAAAGCTTTCTACAAATATATAAGTGTAGAGAACCAATTTCAAATTTTTATTTATTAAAAAAGTGATTTTTAAAGAAGTTTTTTGGGTTGCCCAAGCTACCTACTGTATGTTGAAAATTACCTATCATGCAATAACTTTTTAACCATGTAGTCAAATGTTATGAGAATTGTTGCACCTTAAAGTTACTCCTTGGACATATGTTTTGTGAAAATTTTAAAGAAAAGAAATAAAAATTCCATTTGTAGTGAGTTGCTCAAAATTGCTATGATATCAAAAAACGGTGTTTGGACCTTTAGGGGTTAAACCATTTTGACACATGGATATTGAAAATGACTTACGGGATTAGTTTACAACATTTTTGTATTTTTATTTTGGTAATTGTATTTTTAAATGTTCTTTCAATTCTTTGCAAAATTTTAATTCTAAAATCTCAATAATACTATTTTTTTTTCCACCAAAAAGTTTACTAAATGAACATTAATAAAAATATTTGTTATGCCATATTGTGGTAGGTTTGTAAACAATATTATAGTCAAACACATGAGACAAGGGGTGGTGTTGAGGGTCAATTCTTTGAAAAATTCATTATTAAAAATCTTAATAGCAATGATTTCCTATTCCTACCAAAAAGTTTTTGAAATGGGCACTAGTAAACAATATGTGGTATGTCGTGTTGTATTTAAAGTTTTGTTTTTATGATAGGTGTAAACAAAATTAAAGTCTGGCACATGAAAACTTGAAAAGAGGGCTAATATAAGTTAGAGGGTTTGATGGCAAGTCAAAGAAGACATATAAATGTAGTTCTTGGCTTTAAATATTATTGAAAAATATTGGTTTGTGTACTATAAAGTAGTTGATTTAATTGTATGAATGTGATCTATAACTTATTATATTCTAAAATCTTAATATAATCATTTTTGGATCATTATTATAATACAAGACTTAATTGAACCAAATATAATTAGAAATGATAACTCTAGCCCAATTCATAGAATCAATGTACAATAGCTATCAAATATTCAAGTCAAATTAAGCACCTTCGACAACTAGCTAACAAAATAGTTTAATTTTGGCTAAATTTGGCACCTTCAGCACCTTCAATCTTCCCAATTTTTCAACACTCACTCATCATAATAATGTTTATCATCTATTTATGTTCAATCTTCCCAATTTTTCAACACTCACTCATCATAATAATGTTTTCCATCTATTTATGTGTAACTGTGTTGTTGTTTTTCTAAAATTTTTCAAGAATAATTTTTGAATATTTAGAATTGGAAACAATAAAATCTTCTCAAATATCCAAATAAAGTTTTAATTTGTCCCTAATTGTTTATAAATTTTTTCCAATTTGTCCTTAATTATTTTGGTAATGTATTTTGAATTGGTTGATTTTGAAGAAAAATTGGTTTAAAATGAGAACCCTAGGGTGTAGAATTCACTAAGAAAATGAAAAATAAAGATTTCATCTAATTTATTGACAAATGCAGAGATTTTTAGCTTATTGGATGAAAAAAGTTTAAATTACCCAAATATTCCAAGGATATTACCTATCTTAAGTCATATGTATTATAATATCTTAGGTTTAGGACAATAGATTTATTTCCTAACCCTAAGCAATACATTGTCGGTAATTTAGATGTTGATGGTGAAGTTGATGATCTTTCTAATGCCTAAAAGTTTTTGCATGGGAATGTATACTTGTATACAAAGGTAATCCTTTCAACATACCAAACCCTTTCATTTTAGGCTTGATTTGAAAGCACAAGGGGGTTTTAGGCATGATTTGAAAGCATTTTAGGCTTGGTTTTTAGGCTTGATTTGAAAGCATTTTAGGCTTGATTTTTAGGCTTGATTTGAAAGCATTTTAGGCTTGATTTTTAGGCTTGATTTGAAAGCATTTTAGGCTTGATTTGAAAGCACGGAATCCTTGACAATCAAATGGTTCATAGTTGGTGGGTTGTCACATTCAAATTTTGCCAAGGATATTATAATTGCATTCTAATACTTTATACTTGAAATTTAGGATTTCAATCAAATAGAAATCAAATACACAATTGCGTTGTACAGCAATCTGTATGAAAGAAAACAAACGGAATTATATGTTAAGAGCTTTGGACCAACCTAAGGTACAACCGCTAAGCTACAGCCGAGTCCAGTTTCGGAAAAGGGGAATAGTACTGATTATTGTAAAACCTCCCCGAACGATGCATAGAATTCCGGCGAACTCTCCGCGCACGTCGCGTACCTGCCATCAATAAACTCTGCAAACAAAGATCGCCCTGCAAAACTACAGAACAAATCCACCAAGTGGCAAATAATTTAGAAAGCACAAGGACGCCATGTTCCAAAAAGCAACACCACTGGAACGACGGACCTAACATAAGCCAGGACAAAATCAATGGCCACCGAAAACAAAGAATATAAATAAAAACTACACATCAGGGATGGTCACAAAACACAACGAAGGAGGGACATCTTAAAGACCCAACCAAGCTTAACGTCCGAATCCATGCATTCCCAGCTGCGAAAACGCAGCAACAAAAAAGGAACTTGGGGTGGAAAGAAGCCGACTTGAATAGTTCTAAACGAAAAGGTACAAATCGAGTAACAGAGCTCACGGATGGCAGAACTGGAAGGGAGCCAGCCGCAAAGCAGAAACTAAAAACTCTCGGTTCAGTAAAAACTCTCCTGCACTAAAGCTTAAGCTTACCATGAAGTACGAGGCCCATGTGAACAATCGCATCCCCAACCCCAGTGCAAAAAACGAACTCAAAAAACAGATCCCGGCCCATGTATACAACAAATTATATACTACTCATATTACAACGGAGAACGCGAAGCCCGCTGCTTCAAGTGGCAACAACTGCAGGCGCTTCGGGGACCACCTTGGCCACGCCAGGGTCCAAACTCTCACGCCTGTGGCCAGAGGTACCGCTCCTCCGCCTGTGGGTGGACTTCCTCACGTCGTCTTTGAAGGCGTGGTCACCGTTACGGACTCGGGCAACGGGGGACTTGGAGCCGTCGTGCTCGGCTTCGTACATACTGGCTCTCCTGGCGGTGGTCAGCTTGGGCGACCTGGGCCGGGTGGGAGGGATCTTCTTCACTTCCACCTTGGGAGGGCCGTCGGCGTAGAAGCTGGGCAACGGCGTGGCCTTGAACTTCAGGCCCTTGCGAAGCTCCTTCATCTTGTTCTCGTTCTCTTCTTCCTTCTTGGCCTCGATCTGGTGCTTCTCCTCCTCCTTGGCGCGGATCTTCTCCTCCAGCTTCGCGTAAAACTCGCGGCGCTTCTCGGCTCGCTCGCGGCTCTTCACGCCCAGCGCATGCGTGTTGCCGCCTTTGCTCTTCAGAGCGGCCATTTCCTCGCCCAGCTTCGCGTCCTCCTTGTCCAGGGACTCCAGCGTGTCCTGATCCTCTTTGGAAAGCTTCAACGAGGACACGCCGAGCTCGTCGGCAGCGGAATCACTGGCCTTGGGTCCGAAGCCCTCGGGAGCGGACTTGCGGGTCACCGGGATTTTCTGGAAAGCGAAAATACACACAAACAAGGCAGGCGTCAGCGGCGTAAGAGATTCATTCTCAAGCGTCTAATCAAGAAAGCAAAATGCCCTTCTCCTTGCACGGAAATCACGAATCTGAATGGCGTTCAGCAGTCCAGGTCAAACACCTTCACAACCTCAGGTTTGACCTTCACATGAAGCCTCGGCACTCGGGCATGCACGTCGATGTCCTGCGAACTCACACAAACTCAGCATTCAGAACAAGACGCCGACAAGCACGACAGCGACTGGAACGAACATCACGAGAACAACATGCGTGGAAAGCAAAATGCGGGATGCATACCGGCACAGCTTTGGGTGCAGACAAATCCTTTCGGCCCTTCTTCATCGATTCTAAATCCTGCACAAACGGGGGACCTAGGTTCACACAACCGAAATCGACGAACCCATGGGACTGGATGCGGAGAACGCTACGAAATTCATAAGCAGTTCAAAGTGGAACCCGCGTCTCCTCTTTGGGATCCCAAGCACATCAACTAAAAACTCCATCTCTGGACCTTTCCTTATCCCTTAGCAAGCGACATACCCAATTCAATCAAGCCACAACTCCGAAGCCTAGTAGATTCATCCTTGAAAGTAAAGCAAAGGGGGGTTGCTCACACCGTATCGGTAAAGAATCGGAGGTGACAAACCCCTCGATTCGCACTACCTTAAAACAACTGATAACTCTACTCAACCTAAAAAGATTGCAAGACCCAGAATTCCGAACCTTCAGCTTCGCTTCCAGCTCCGCATTCTGCTCCAAAGTCTCCTGCAACGCCTTTTCAGTCTGCAACAAATCCCCACCCCCACCCCATATATCACAATCCAAATCGCAACCAGCCTCAGAACCAAACTAAACAAAATACCTATTCCCCTCCAAAACGTGTCTCGAATTTGCACACAAACACTTCAAATGATCCAGTGAATTGCCCGAGGAAACATAAGACCAACATTCATGAGGTCACTTCCTACCGTAGCACAAGCCAGGACGTATATGAACACCGACAGTGACCCGGTGATGTAGACGCTACTACGAGTGGAGTAGTTGAAGCAATTCAAGAAACGTCTTACCAAGGGAACAACGACCTATATAGGTTAGAGCATCTCACGTTTGTATCCATTGAAAGCATGACCTTCTCAAGTGCACAATCAATGAAATGGAAGCCAAAACCATCAGTACCACCAAATCAAACACTATTTGTAGAAATGTAAGCTGTAACATCAGATGAGTACCTCTGCTAGTTTGGATTTCAGATCCGACTCAGACTCGGCACTCTCATGTCTCTCTTTCGCTTGCAGCTCCTCATTCAACCTAGCATTGAGTTGCTCAACTAACTCTTTTTCCTGAGAAAGGGGAAAATTCAAGTTAGGACGTTATTTAGAGACCAGCTCAGGATGCCCAAGGCAGAAAGGTTAAAAACAATTTAACTTGACTCAAACCGCCGAACAACAAATCCCTTCGAACTCGAAAACAAGCTTAGAATCAGGGCGGTTCAACCTAGTTTAGCCCAACTAGGAGACCTCTCAAACACTTATGAAAGACAAAGCAATAGCTTCAGCAAGGCAACACGTTCTTGTGCGAGCACAAATGAAAGTAAAATTGGACACGCATTAGGAGAGGAACAGTCAACTGCCAACTCAACCGGCACACGGAAATTTTGGTAGCTGAATACGGTTACCCGGATATAAATAACCTGGTTTTCACTTGGTGAATAATTTCTCCCCTTCATGAGCAACAAAGATATGGCAGGAATTGACAATTTAATATGAACACTCAATGCTCTGTGAGCAATGTAGGCAACATGTAATGTAAAGTACCCATTCACCATACCGGTGAACTTCGAACCTTTCCGTACACCAATCTAGCAAATTGCGCCATCTATAATTTTGCGCATCTATTTTCGTTTGAGCTAAAACTCAATTGCCAAACACTAAACGTCAATAGATTAAGCGTTTGCAAACTAAGTACGAATCATGGTTCACCTGTAAAAATCAATGAAACCTCTAACGAACTGTATAGTAAATAGAGTCTCCAGCAACTTGGTCTCCAGCAAAAGTTCATCACAAAAATTATTACGAAAATCAAGCTAGCAGCAACCACCAATCCTTCACAATCCAAACCTTCAACAATCACACAACGAATCCACCTAAAAGTCTCTCTCTCCAATCAATCCCCACACAACCTGATTTCACAACGATCCAGTGAATTGCGCAAGGAAAACAGAAGACTGTAACATTCCTGAGCGAAATCAGTTCCTACCGTGGCCAGCCTCTGCTGCACATCCGCGCAAGCACCCTTCTCCGCTTCCAGCTGCTCTTGCAAATCGCGAATGAACGCGTCCGCTTTCACCACCACGGCGTCCACATTCCCGCCCGCGCCTTCCAACTCCGAGTCGGTCATGAACAGAGGCATGGTGCCCTGCAACCCTAAATTCCAAACTCAAATTCCACCAAATCCGCCTCCTTCCTACACCAACAAGAACCCAGACGGATCCCACCCACCTGACTCAATCCACCCACCCCCGTTCGAGGTGATCACAAAAACCAAGACCTTGGATGGGGAAGATTGATACGTTCCCAATACTGACCTGCGATTCACGAGGATTGGACAGTAAATTCGTAGGAGTGGGCTGCTTGAATGGGTGATCGAGAGTTGCAGGGAGCTTGACGAGAGAAATATAAACCTGCAAGCGATGGCGATGGAGAACCGAAGACGAGACGCTCAAAGGGAATGGGAGAGACAGAGAAACGCAGAGACTGGGTACGTTGTGAGAAAGGGCAGGCCGGGGGAGCTGAAGCGAAGTGCCAGGGCAGGCAAGCCAGCCAGCAGGGCCGGGCCTTGCCTTGTCGATGGAGGCAGCTGGCAGTGTAATTTTTTTGAATTTTTACAGAAGGGGATCCAAGTGCAAGGAGAAGACACCTGTGTATGTTATTTTTAACTGAAGTAATCAGTCCCAAGTTTCAAACCGAGTCTCAATTGACAAAAGAATCTGGAAAGCTAGCTCGGTCTTCTCTCTTGACACAGGTGGGTCACTCTCTCTCTCTCTCTCTCCCTCTCTCTTCGATCAGTAGGGACGGTGCTCTTGTCACGATGCCTCTTTGACACATTCTTCCCCATTCTTCCGTTTGAATCGAACTAAAGAACTTTTCTCTGTTTCCGACAACCGACTTCAAAAATTGAGACACCTGGCCAATGTAGGTAAACAATCCCAACTATGAGTAAGGTGCTTAGGGTGGGGTGTGCTGTACAACTTATTAGAAAGTCATCCTTAATTGGTGCAACCGATATTGGGTACCACTAAAGTGTTCCACAACCCAGTCACGATGATGAGATGGAATCCTGTTTTTATAGTACCACCCACACTTTTCTTACATGGAAATATAATAACTTAACTGGCATTTCATCTGACTGGGCTGCGTGTAAGTTATCAGGTGTGTGACATCATTTCTGGTACTTGGATGAAGTCAATTCGCATATCTTGTCACTCTCATTCCAGAGATCAGATGCCGCCACTGGCCTTTGGCACTTCAGTACATCTTCGTTCACGCTTTTCTCCCATGCGCAACTGCAGAGTAGGTGAAGGAGGTCTCTAATAAAAGAGCACAGGCTTTAAAACCGCCCACCTTCTCAAATGTACAGTATTTGTACATGTTGCTTTTTTTATAGCCTTCAGCAATGTACAATGCCAATTCCACTTGTCTTTCAAGGAAATTTTATTGATAAATATTTCAAGAAGCTTTGCCTCCCCCAAAATTAAGTTTCAGCTCTTAGGTGGGTGATTTATGGACCTCCTATCTGATGGTGGAGATGTGCATTGGTCTGGCAAGAAGCTTTGGCCAAGACATGGTTATTTGAGGCAATAGGTGGGATGCTAGAGAAGATGAAAAGGAAATAAAATAATGCCATAAGAAGCCTTAACCCCTAAATGTCCAAGGCCTTTTTCTGAGCTTATCGGAATTTGCTCTAAATTGAACAAAAAGACAATATTTTGATAAGTTTTATCAATTAAAAGTGAATTGTAATTGTACAAATTCAAACTAAACATATTAGAGATCACATGGAAAAAATAAAATATAGAGAGAAAGAGATTGAAGATTGTAATGTTTGATCACAAGGGTGTAGAAACCATAGAAGTGGTTTAAAGTCTTTCAATACTCTTTCCAAATATCGAATCTACATGGAAGTGGTTTAAAGTCTTTCAATACTCTTTTCAAATATCGAATCTAAAAAAATAAAAAATGAGGTGAAAGGGCATAACATGCCTAATCCCAATCAATCTATAGCTTTTCAAAATCTACTCTACAATTTTTTTTTAAATGAATTTTTGATGAGATTTTTTTTTTCTAAGATCTAGTGTATTTGAGGCTCCTTTCTAAAAAGTCCTCAACACTAAAAAATCAAGATTTGCAATGGACACCCTTGCATAAAATCTTGAATAGAAAAATCACAATCATTCATTTTCAAAATGGGATTTTTGATGCTAAAACTAGACTTCAAAGAGAATTTTTCAAAAAATTTAAACTAAAAATCTTATTGTTCATCATCTTCAATTTTTCCCAATAAAAACTATTAAAAATATAAACTTGGTTGGGTTTTATTTAACTTCAAACTATTGCTGATATTAGAATTTGGTGCCTTAGTATTTAGGGATTAAGTACACTTATAGTTGTCTCTTAACTTAGTGCAAGCAAAAAATTGACTAGAATTTGGATGAGGAATATTAACTGTGTATTTCTTAGCATATGTAAGTTTGACCCCCAAAGGAAGAGATATTGAAATCTAAAGTTTATCTTTGGATAGAATCAACAATTGACAACAATGTCATTTATAAAGAGGGAAAAAAAGGAGAAAAAAAGAAAGGAGTGATGAAAGTATAATGCAATGAATAGACAAAATGATGGATTCACATAATGATGCATGTTCAATGAACTCTCCCGATGTCTTCTTGTAATGACAATTTAGTACAAATGTTAAATTAGAAGTAGTACCATAATAAAGCACAATTATAGTGTAAAATCTAATGTCCCTTCATTTTGTAGTGCATCGATTATTCTTTTAATTGTCCATCATGATTTGTTGTAACACCAAAACAATGTGCTACATAATGCAAAACTAGGAGTAGCACCATAATGAGGCACAATTATTGTGTAAAATCAAATGTTCCTTCATTTGTAGTGCATTGATTATCCTTTTAAGTGTCTCATAATACCCAAACAATGTGCCTCATAATCAATCAATTGTCCTAAATGAATTATAGAACTTAGAATGGCCATCAAAGAAGATTTGAAGTGAATAATCATTTAAGAAACAACTTAATAAGTAATCATAAATTAATAATGATATTCATCAACATGTTTTCTAAAAGTACTTTCACACTTGAGTTGTCCTAAAGTCCCTTGGAGATTCTTGTGATTTTAGGTAGGCTTGTATGACCTCAATTTTTAACTTGAATTTTTAAATTTTTTAGAAGATAAGAAATTAAATTAGTTTTTTAGGAATTTAGTTTTTTATATTGATATTAATGACTGGAATTAAAAGTTATGCCACCCGAAGTCCAAAAAACATTTTGTTAGGCTACACCAAAAAAAATCATAAAAAATTAAATTTGTAAATTTTTTCTTTTTTTCTCAAAAAATATATTTTTGTCTACATGTGAAGCTTTGATTCATTTCATTTGGATTATAGATGTGAAAGTTATTGTTTTATGGACAATCATTGTATTATTCAAAGAAAATAACTTGTAGGATTTATTTCTGAGCTCAATTTTCACTATCTTTCAAAAAATAAAGTTTTCACATAGTCGACTTTGTTTATTGTACATTCTCATTCTCAGAATTTGTGTATTTTAATTCCATCTTACAAAATATTAATGATTTAATTTTTCATTCTATCTTGTACCTACTTTTATTTAATAATTTTTAAAACAAATCAAGTATTTTTTATAAAAAAAAACTCCAGCTTTCAACTTATGTCTTCAATATAAAAAATTATAAATTGAGAACCTATACTAAAATAATTTGTAAGTTACAAAGATTCAAAGCCAAAAAATCTAGTTAAGCAAGGTGCAAATTTTTTTTGTTTTCTTTAATTTACTTTAAATGCAACTATCTTGCAATCTATATAGTCAAAGTTTTTGAAATTTCTCACACATACTTTCATATTAATTTAAGACATGATGTTATGGTTAGATATGAAAAAAATCAATTTTAAATTTTTTATGCTTTTTGAAATAGAAATGGTAATTTTTAGTGTTTCTTCATGAAAAAAGGCTTGGGACTTTAGGAATTAAACTTTAAGAGTGCAACATTTTTTTTGGAGGTACCTTTTTTCTACTAGCTTCTAATTGAATTGGATTCTTATATTTGTAGACTATATATTTTAGTATATGCATATGGATTGATGGATCCAAATGTTTAGAATCACTAAGCCATTTAAAATGATTAAAGAAGTTATTTTTACTTTGGAAGACCTTCTATGTCCCATTGTTGTTGCAAAATATGATATCAAGTACAAGATATCCATTTCTATTTTCATTCAAGCAACTTACACTTTGTTTAAATGAACTCATGGAGTGAGTTTATTTGTGCAGCAAGATGTTCAATGTTGGAAAATATTGTCTATTTAGTTCTAAAGAATTTCGTATTTGCCATTAATAGTTGTCTTCTAGGTACATAAAGAGAGATTGTAATTTCAAATAGATATTTGTTATAATCTAAAAATATCCCCCTACTAGTTGGATTTAATTACCTCCCTATACTTGTATTTCTAAAGAAACAATTTTGCTTGCAATTGATATGGGCTATATGTGATTTTGTATTATGTATCCATATCTTGAATCTTGAATCCATATCCTTAATCTATATTTAGCATCTGCATCTATATCCGTATCCCTAAGTGACGCCCAAGATTGCCTCTCATGATAGTGATCAATGGTGATTATTTATTTTTTAAATTGGAGATCAATGGCATTGGAGGGGGGGATTTTTTTTAAATAGAGATCAACAACTATGGGTTTTTTAAAATGGCAAGGGGGCATTAATTGCAAAACCAGATGTGATTGGAGTTTTTCATTTCATTACATAGTTAGTGACTACCTCTTTTGGGTGTATTGTGACAAATTGTGTCACAATGCACCAAAAAAAAGATTTAATTAATTTTTTAACAAACCCTTTTCTCAATTTATTAATATTAATTAATTAATTCCCTCCCCTCCCTCCCTATTTGTAATTTTGAGAACCTGTATTGTGAGACAATCAATATGGAACAATTCAGTACTAAAATCATATCCCATATCCGTATCCATATCTTGTATCGTATATGTATCCATCTCTATATCCATTCTATATCCACTCCATATCCATATCTTGTAATCAAATATATATCCGTCTCTATATCCGCAAACCAAGAGGTGCAGCCTCTTTTCACCACTCCATATCCACTCCCGTATCCATATCTTGTAATCATATATATATCCGTCTCTATATCCGCAGACCAGGAGGTGCAGCCTCTTTTCAGTGGATAGTTACATAGTCTCAAACACAAAATTACTTGGCAATGGCACAAAGGCTAGTGGATACCTAAATGGATTTTGATGGTATATAGTTTATGAAATCAGGGATTTTATAAAAAATACTGATACTTATTTATGTCACACGAAGAATGATGGAACTTTCTTTTGCAATAACTTTTGAAGCAGGACTTATATGAAATTTAAATTTTTACCGCAATTGATTGTCTTGAATATAATTGTATTTCTTATTTTTAAATTAAAAAAATCATTATATAATTAAAAATCAATTTTGCTAATTTGTCACACTTTTATATTTAGGATTTTTTTGGAATTAGGAGTACTTAAAATTAATTATTTAGGGCTAAATTTTTTGTAGTCTATCTCACATTAGATGAACATGTTTCTACCAAGGGCCATTTAAAAAAAATATTATTTCCTATCTTCCATGTTTGTGCAAATAGGGCTTTGTTGTGCACACACTTCTAAATATTGAAGATGGTTTCAAGCCCATTCTTTTAGTAAAAGTTCTTTACCCTAAAGTTCTTTTAAATGATCAATTTTAATTTATTCAAACATTATTTTTTCTATTTTATACAAATTAAAACATCAAAGTGTCTATTTTCTTCAAATTTTTTGTTACTCTATTTTGTGAATAACTTTTGACCTTCATATTTTTTAGGTCTCAAATTTTGGTGATAGGTTGTTTTTAGTATTATATTAATAATCCTTTTTTTTCAAAATATCATAGTATAGTGAGAACTAACCCAAATGATACAAAATTGATAAACCATTCTTGCAATCATCCACTACCTGTTAGTAGTGAAATGGAAAAGAATTGTTAGTGGCTTGTGTAATTAGGCAAATTGGCAAGCTAGACTTCTTTGTCATTGGAAATGAAAATCTAAAAACCACAATGAAACAAATACACATTGATTGTTCAACTTCTATGGTTTTGACCTATTGACAATGAGGTTGATCATGCAACGTTTGAGTAAATTGGTAGCACCTATCATAATTTAAAGCACAAGTGATACACTCTAATTCCATCACAAAGTTTAGACCCAACAGTTTGTCAACAATTATTATGTGGTTATTGTTGTTTCATGGGTTCACACGTTAATTATAATTTATCGCATCATTACAATGCAAAGTAATGCATTGTAATGATGCAATAAATTGTAATGAACGTGCAAACCCATAAAACAACAATAACCACATGATAATTGTTGACAAACCGTAGGAATTAAAACTTTGTGATGCCTTGTTTGCAAATTTGAGTTGTCACTATGTAAGTGCACATCAATATCTCTACAACTACAGACATTAGAAATCTCCAACAGAAATCATTGCTCCAAAGAAGATAACAACATCAAGTTTGTTTGCTAATAGAACCTTAAACCCACTATTATTCTTTGCTAGCAAGAACTCTATATAGGATCAACTTTTGCTAAGGAGCAATGGTGCAAATTGTACTAAGAAAATTTTGCTAAGACTAACTCAAAGACTCCTGGATGATGTTAGGCCTAAACAAACCTAAAGATGTGGTTTTATAGTATATCATAAGATATAAGATTGTATCATGGCATATATTGATATGTAGATATTAGTAGACAATTGTAAAAGAAGGTGTAATAGCTCGTGTAATAGATGACACTTGCTATTGTTTCTAAGTAGTGCAATTAATAAACCCATTTTACTTTCTTTTATTTTGGTTTGTATCAAAACAAATGTTATTATTTTTTTGTATTATTATTACCTTAGACCAATGCTGTTCTTTTTAGATTCAAATATTTTAGAGAATATGAAAATTAAATTGCAATCAAAGATATAAAAAGCCTCCCTTGCCTTGACATCTCCCTACAATTTCTAGTTCATTTTAGAGATTCCCACCTAGCCCACATTCTCTTTACATACTTATATTTTAAATAATTTGAAATGTTTTTAGATTTTGAATAGATTAATAGTTCAATTAACAGTGAGATGAGTAAAATGTTGTCAAAGATAAGTACTTCATTGGCAAGGTATAAGAAATATAGTGGATAGGTTTAGAATTTGGAGGCAAGTAACTATGTTTTAATATCTGATTCCATTAAAACAAAAATGGTTTACCAAAAATATAAAGACCGATATAAAATTAGAATTTAAAAAATTTTAAATCTTAAAATTATTGGATCAAAAATCCAAAATTACTAATTTAAAAAATTCATTCATGATTTATGTTGGGCTTTTAAGGAAAGCAATTTTTTTCCATGTTGAAAAGTCATTTATTTATATGATAAAAAGATTATAACTTATATAAGAATTTAACTACCTAAATCTAATACTTTTTTATAATGTATTTGGATGGCAACCAATTATTAATGAAGATTAATTATTTTATTAAAAATTCATCAAATATGTCATTTCAAATTCTAATAAAAAAATCAATTACAATGAAAAGTTCCTTATTTTTTTGAAAGGATATAATTTATTTTTAATGATTTAAGATTTTGTGAGTTGTCTAAAAATATGTTAAATATGTCTTTCACATCTAGATTTTAATAAAGAAATTTTATTTGTTTTATTTGTTTTTTTACCACTTTTTAAAAAAATGACATTATGTAAATTATTATAATTTTAAACCGTAGACCTAATTTATGTATAAAATTGTAATTAAATTTTTATGAAATTTATTTGAAAGAAATTTAATTTTGATTTAATGCATCACTCATTCTTTTTGAAATTGAAATTTTATTAATACATTACAAAGACGCCAATTTATTATTAATTAAATAAAACAATAATAATGATATATTAATTTTGTATTCAAAATTAAAATGAAACAAAATTCATACAAAATTTAGGTAGTGTTTGAAATGTTTGAAATATTATTTGTCAAATGTTGGAAAGGTTGCAAAAAAATTTCTTCCATATTGCCTAATTTTTTGAATATTTTGAAAGTATATGCAAATTTTCAATAAATAATATTTTAAAGTATAAAACTTTGAAACATTTATTTAATGATCATCATCACATTAGAAAGATCAAACAACCAAAAAAAGAAGCAGTAATAAAAAAACACATCAATTAAAAAAAGGCATGCAATAGAAAATAAGAAAAGTTGCGACAATTAAAACAATGTACCAAAAAGATGTGTTCTATTGTATTAGTTACGCCCCCCTTCGAAAAACCTAAGCTATTGATCGAATTCAAAAAAATAAAATGACCCTTCTTCCAACCATTGATGGAGCATCCCGTTAAGGCACAGTTGTCATATCGGACGAAATCTCACTACACGGACAGAATCAGACCAATTAGGGTTGACCGGTTGCAAACTTCATAGGCTTATAACTTTTGCAAAAATACTTTTAATTGAGCAAATGAGATGTTTTTAGGCATCTATAGATACGACAAAAGTTGTAAGCCTCTGAAGTTCGCAGCCGGTCAACTCTAATCGGTCCGATTCTGTTCATGAATAGTGAGATTCTGTCCGATATGACAACCATGTGTTGAGGAAAAACAAGAGCCTTAGGATCTTGATATAGATACGGTAAGATATAGATATGGTACGATTTGATACTGATACAATATGAATATGGATACAATATAGATATGGGTTAGATACAGATACAATATGGATACAAGATATGGATACAAATTAGATATGGATACAATACAAATATGGGTTAGATTTGGATACAATATGGGTATGGGATATGGATACAAATACAGATTAGATACGGATACAATATAGATATCGGTTAGATTCGGATACAATATGGGTATGGGATATGGATATAGGTACAAATTAGATATGAATACAATACGGATATGGGATATAGATAAAAGTACGAAATATATCCCATATCAAATGCCGGCCCCACTTCTACTTGAAAATTACAAAGGGGTGGGATGGGGGTAGCAAAAAATATAATTTAATTTTTTTTCAATTTGGAGATGGAAAAAATTTGATTTGATTTTTTTTGAGCTCATTGTAAATCACATCTTTTGAGTATGTTTGTCACAATGTACTCAAAAGATGTAGTTTATTGCATTAACAATGATTAACAACGACAATTAAAACAAGAAAAGTCTAGGTAGACAAAAAACTAAATAAATTAATAGATGAAAGTGTTGAAATTCTAAAATGTGATTTTCAGATTGCCAAAATCATTCAACATTCAAAAGTAAAGTAAGGTAATAAGTCCAAAAATTACCCATCTAAGAGCTAAAACTAAATTTTGGGGAGGTGAAACTTTTTGAAATAATTTTTAGTAAAATTTCCTTGAAAGACAAGTGGAATTGGCATCTAACTCAAGTCGTTTCATATTTTTTGAAGCTTTATGGAATTAGTTATAAAATTTTTGAAGTTGAAATGGCATAGGGCTCTAAAATCGCCCACCTCCTAAAATATACATGATTTGTACATTAGGGGTAGTCACACCTTCTCCAATGAGTGAAATTTCTTTAAGAATGAGAAAGTAGTGAGAGAAAAAGGGAGCCAATGGGGAGCCCTTGTGCATGAAGAAGGTGTGACCCCCCTTTTTGATGTGTCAAGCATGGAGAATGAAAACTGAAGAATGGTTTTACAAGCAATGACACCCAACAACAATGTCTCTTCAAAAGCAACGGCAAAGCGGTTCAAAAGTAATGCAGGGGTGAAAGGAAGAACGTGGGAGGGTGAATTTTCGAAGTTGGAAGATGAAAAGATAACCGGGAAAACTTCCGGATGTCGAATTCTTCAGGATCAGAGGTGAAGAATGAGACCTGCACATTAACGAGGAATGGTTGCTCCGAAAGTCGCGGGCGCCCAACGAAAAGCAACCGTGTGGAACTTCTCCGTTATTTGGACCCGGAATGGAGAAGGTGTGACTATCCCTATTGTTGAAGGCTATGAAAAAGGAACTTGTAAACAAATTGTACATTTGAGGAGGTGGGCAATTTTAGAACCTGTGCAATTTTAGAGCCTTATTTTGAAAATTTGTTGCCAAATTTGACCCTAAGCTTAGTAGAGAGATATAAGAATTCTGACAATCCTTATTGCATCCGAGTCCCAAATCCCAAATTCTCAATACTTGGACCGAAGCTGTGTCCAAAGCTGGGGTCCGAAGCTGGGGTCCGAAGGTAGAATTATACGATAATGCGTACACAGATATACCGCATACGTATGCATACGGTTGACCTTTGTACTTTTCGAACTTCGACCACGGGCCAGTTCCGGCCTTTCGTTGTTTCTGTTCGGCCACTTACTCGGGGGTTTGTGGCCGTTTGCTTCTCTCTCTAATCGCCACTTTACGATTAATCTCGGGTCATTTCAGCTGTAGTGGAGTCTAGTCACGAAGAGCTTCTTCTCAGGTACCCGACGGTGGCCTCGTCGTTCAATTTGAGCAAGATCCGGGGGTGCAGTGGCGGGAATTGGATACTTAGGGCTTCGTGGGATTTAGTGTAGGGTTTTTGGGCTTCCTGGTGGAGGACTTCCGTTCAGGGCTCACTTCTTCGTTTCTTTAGGGTTTCTCGACCTTCGGTAGTCACACTGTGATTGAGATTAGTTTTTTTCTCGAAAATGCGGTGATCAACTTGGTACGATATTTCGCGTATAACGGTTTGTTGAGAATCGTTTCTTTGCTAAATTGGTTGTGATACAGCTGTTTGTGTTCAGGGGAGAAGCTGCATGGTGCGGCGGTGGTCGCGATGCCTCTTTTTATGACCGATTCCGAGTTTGAGAAAGAGCCCGTGGATGTCGACGGAATTGTTTTCAGGGCCGATGCGTTTATTAGAGGGTTGCAAGAGCAGGTAGAGACGCATAAAGCGCGCGCCGATGCGACGGCAATCAATGCGGAGCAGACTTGTGCTCTTATTGAGCAGAAGTTTCTCATCCTCTCGGGGCAATTCTCGCAGCTCGAGAATGAGAAGGAGCAGAGCTTTGCGACTCTGGAGCGTCGCTCCACCGAGCTCGCGCAAGTGCAAGGGCAAATGCACAAGCTGGAAATTGAAGCTGTATGTCTTTTCCGTCTTTTTACTCTCAGGGTGTCTTATTCCTGTCGGATTCATTCCTGGAGCTGAAACGTGGTATTTTGATGAGACCCGTCGTATGGCGTTGCAATTGAGTGTGGCTGGACGGGAGTGCCCTAAATTTGTGTTGCCCTAAATTCAACGACTAAATCTTATGTTTCTGTGCATAATCTATAGTAATCGCGCTTAAATTGATGAATCCCGGTAGAGAAGGAGTGAAATACAGATTGCGCTGTCTTTAAACTATTGCGCACAGTGAAGTGAGCTCCATGAAGGATTAAATGGGAGGGATTGAGTGCTCAGGCGATCTCTGACTGCAATACCTGCAAATCTACTCTTCTCTTTCGGTAGACATATGCGAGGAAGGTGGAAAGATATGCGCTTATGGCAGTGGCACAATATCAATTTTGTATACGGGTGCCGTAGTACTGAAACCTCCCTTTTCTTGTGCTTTCTCAGGATGTGTATATATTTGGTTTTCCCTTTATTCCCCGATTGTCCTCTTTGTTCCTTACAAAACTACCGTGGTTGCTATATTGAAACTTTTAGCATTGCTGAGAGACCTGATTGGGTTGCCAATTATTCTATATATCAACTCTAGTTCGTGCGTTATCTGTCTTTATTTACTAGGGTAACTGTAATTCTTTTTATTGGCATGCCACGCACCCTATTTTAATATTGTGAAAATCAATCGTGGGCAATTAGCGTCCTCCTTCATTCTATGTCTGAATTTTATTAGTTCGAGCTAATATGATGGGCTTCCGCGAAACATCTTTCTCCATTATATATTTCTCATTATATGAATTGGAGTATTATTTGATCGTTGGTTGTTTTCATAGGTTGGCTTGTTTTCACTTGTCTAAACGGTCAATGCTGATCTCGTGTACTTCTGCTTTCTGATCGATTGAGTCAAGCATAACAGATTGCTGTGCATCGGCTGATGACTACCTGAATTGCTTGCATGCGAAGTTTACTGTTTTGCGTTCTTTTGAACGCAGATAAAGCATCACAGTGCCACAGAACGCCTGTCTACAGAAGTGGGAGAGCTTTCGAAAGCAAAGCGGGAATTACTGGAAGTGATCGAGCAGAAAAATTTAGAGCTGGATGAGAAAAACGCTTCCATCAAGTCCTATCTCAACAAAGTGGTACATTCTATTTTAGCCTTATTTTAGTAAGAATTTTTTTGATGAATTTTTTCTGGAGATACATGTCACCTACATTGCTCACAGAGCATTTGTGTTAATGAAATGGTTTGGTGGGGACTCCATTTGTCCTCTGAGGCAGCAAGTTCCTGCCATGTCTTTGTTGCTCATCCAGAGGACCAATTAGTAGAGGCCTGAAGGCGTGATTCTTTGTCGTAGTATCCAATTATTCAGCAAGTGAAAACTAGGATATTTTTATTCGTCGAACCATAAATAGATATGAAATTTTCCGTGGGCAGGTTGAGTTGACAGATGAACGTAGCATTCTTGAAGGCAAGCTTCATGAGCATGAGGCGGAAGTTGCCCGCTTCAGGGCGTCTTTGACTCGAGTTACACAGGTATCTCCTTGTTCACTTTATGAAGGACGTTTACCGTTATCGTTTGATTATGTTTCTGGGTTGCGAGGATAATTGTCCTCTCCTGATGAGTGTCCAATTTGATCTTCATTTGTGCTCGCGCAAGAACGTGTTGCCTTGCTGAAGCTATTACTTTTGTTTTTCATTAGGTGTTTGTGAGGTCTCCTAGTTGGGGTAAAATAGGTTGAACTGCCTTGATTCTAAGCCTTTTGTTTGGAGTTCAAATGGATTTGTTTGACCATTTTTAAGTGCTCGTTTCGGTTCTGGTACCCAAGTCTGTATCTTTTAAACCTTTTTTCCTGAGCTGGTCCTTAAATGACGTCCTGCCTTGCATGTTTTCCTTATTAGGAAAAAGAGCTAGTGGAGCAACACAATGCTTGGTTGAATGAGGAACTAACAGCGAAGGTGAGCGCCCTGTTCGAGGAGAGACGTGAAAGTGCCGAGGCGGAGTCGGATCTGAAGTCCAAACTAGCCGAGGTACTCATCTGATGTTACAACTTACGTTTCACTTACACCTTTCTACAAATATTATTTGATTTGGGTATTGCTGATGATGTTGACTTCCATTTCATTGGTTGTACACTTGAGAAGGTCATGCTTTCAATGGATACAGACGTGAGATAGTCCGAACTATTTAGGTTTGTGTTCCTTAGTAAGATGCCAAGAAATTGCTTGAATTGCTTGAACTACTTCCCTCGTAGTACCGTCTACGTCATGGGGTCATTGTTTATGTTCACTTACGTCATGGCTGTGCAGGCTGAGAGAACTGCAAAGGAAGCTTCTGAGGCATTGCAGCGATCAAAGGATCACAATCTTGAATTGGAATCTAAATTGAGTCAAGTTCGGGAGGTTTGTTGTCCGCATTGAGGACCTCTTCCTTCTTTTAGATTCCTCAACAACTGCCACTTCTTTGGACTCCAAAAATCTGGGGTTCTTAGGTGTCCCTTTTTTATCAAGTGTTTGGGTCTGTGGTGCTTATCGTTTAAGCGCCTTTTTCTGTTGGTTCTGTTTTGAGCTGGATCAAGTGTTTTGAGATGCATGTTGATATTGTAATCTCGATTTGTATTTGAGGACGTTCTTTTGAGATAGTGATGAATTGGTCTTTTTTTTCTTCTTACAACGTTGTATTGGTTTTGTTACAGGAATTGAAGTTTTTGAAGGAGGATTCTGCTATAAAGGATGAGCAATTTGCTGCAGAAGTGGCTACGGTAAATTTGCATGCGAATTCTTTTGAGTTTTGGTGAATGCGTTTGTATTAACTCCATATATATGACACAGTTTGACAACTAAATTTCATTTTCTGCATCCGTGGTTTCTTGTTTTTCCACATTGTATCTCGGTGATGGAATCTTATTTTGGGTGGGCAGGCTGGTAAGCTCGTGGAGCTGTACAAACAGAGCTCAGATGATTGGTCCAAGAAGTCTCATGAACTTGAGGGTGTAATCAAAGCACTTGAGGTAAATTCATACTCCCAAGTTTCTTTGGAAGAGTTGAATTTGGATCGTAGTCAGTTGCTTGAATTAGGATTTTTCTGGCAGCACTGCTAAGCGTGCACTTTGGGACATGGCTGGTCAGACTCACCTAAACCAGGTAGAAGCAGACTACAAGGACAAGCTTGAGAAAGAACAAAAAGCCCGGGAGGAAGCAACTAAAGTAAGGCAGCCTTTCATAGCCTAGATATTGGTTTTCTGTTGTAACTCACAAGTCGATTGGATGATGTAGACATTCCGTGATGCCTACGTCGTTTTGTCAATCACAGGAAGCTGCTGGAGCAAAAGAGAAACTGGAGAAGATGCTTGTGGAGGTCAATAGTGAAGTTGTCAAAACTAAAGACAGTAGGGACTTTCTTGCTCTTGCGGACAAGGCGTACACGGGATCCATGTATGTTGCTTAGCTACTCTCCACTCTGTCAATTAATTATTGTGAGTCGGTTGTAAGTCGGTTGCCATCTCTGTCAACTATTACCTTCGAAAGAAATTTTCATTATATGTTCCTATTAGCGGTTAGATGCAGTGGCAATCTTCCGTGTTGACATTGAATCTTTTATTTAAAGACAAGAATTGGATGCTTCCTTGGCAATTTTCTTCTGCCCTTGCGTTTTTTTTTTTGGTGAACTTCAGGGTTGTTCCGTTAAATTCTGTTCAAATCATGCTTGCTTATGTCATGGTTGTCAGAGAGGGACAGTTGGCACTAGAGTTTCCAGGAGATGGCGCCCTAATACCAGTTGTAGCATCGGAGGTATCAGGGACGGCTCTTGCAGCGGCTCTCCTGCGGGATGGTTGGAGTGTAAGACATTCCTCGACTAAGAAGCAGTCATTATATTGGCTATTTTGTGAGCTCTTGCGTGAGAGAAGTTTATTGTGATTGAGATTGAATTTATATTGAATTGTTCTGTAGGTGTTTTAAAGAAAGTTTAAAAGGATTCTTTCTTTAGTTTCCCTGACCATAAGACTGTAATTCACAGTTGGCAAAGATGTATAGCAAGTACCAAGAAGCTGTGGACGCGTGGCGGCATGAGAGGCAAGAACGGCAACATTCTCAAGCACTACTTGAGCGGGTTAGCACTCTCTTATTGGAATGACTTTGCTTTTATTTTTTCTCTCGCGACTTTCTGGAATTACATTTTAGCCTTGTGTAGAGAAAATCCTTGATGTCATTTTTGTCCTAATTGCGACATAGATAATTGGTTTCTGATGAGGTACGGTTTTTGAAAATTGCAGGTCCTCCATGAAATAGAGCTGAGGGCAGAGGTCATTATGGATGAACGAGGTGCACTTCCTTTTTATGCGATTCCTGAAGAGAAGTTTGCGTCGGATTTTTGTTATAAAGATCATCCGAAATATATCGCTGGTTGAGATTTTAAGAACCTGACAGAAGCACATTTGATACTTGCAGCTGCTCATAGTCAGATGGTCGAGGCTTACCACAGAATAGAGGAGAAGCTCCATCAGTACCTTGAAAATCAAAACACACTCGACAATGCCTGCAAGGAAATGAAGGTGATTTTGCACTGTTTCTTATGTCAACTATTCATTTCCAGGGATCATCTACTAGGTTTCCGCTGATACCTTATGTCATCTTAACTAACAGGCTGAGTTGCGAAAGAGGGAGAGGGAGCTGAATGTGGAGAGGAAAGAGAAAGAAGACCTACAAACTCAGGTGAGATAGGTGTGGTGTAGCTTAGGGTTTTACTCTTGAAAGATATCCAATATAAGGAATATTATCCAAGACCAAAGAGCATGCATTTGAGGCTGTGGATGGTCGAGATTCTGTTGCCATTTCTGTTTATTCCAAGCTACTGGAGTATGTCAGTATTTGTAGATTTGTGACTAGCATCGTGTGCATATTCTCTATCTGTAGATGTGACGAGCATCATGTACATTGTTGAAGTCTTGCAACCAACAGTGAGTGTCTTCTTGTGAGACTAATCCGATGACCACAATTTGAACCTTAATTGTCTGGCAATGCATTTTTGAAGGATATTTGAGGATCGCACATTGTTGCTGGTTGCAGGTTGCAGTGCTACTTAAGGAGTGTTCTGATGTGCAACAACGTTTTGGAATTGGTGAACAAAATGGAGGTGCTATTGTAGAATATGAGGCTTCTAAAACAGATATCACTGCTTCCGACGCAGTCATTTCTGAAAGACTTGTGAGATTTTTTGGAAGTCTATTTATTGAAGCTGTACTTCGTGCTTCTTGTTGATTGTACTGGTCCTCAATTTCTTCCTTGCTTATTGACAACTTGGTGTGCGTCTTCTGCACGTCATGTTCTCGAATTATTACTAGATTATTGGTAGATCAAAATATTCATTATTGGCATTTGGAGAGTACTAGGACCATATTGATTCCTAATAGAAAACCTTAGCGGAGTTTTTATTTTGAGTGTTCGGAATGATTTAACTGTTATGTATCTCGTTCATACCAACCAGTTAAATCGCTTGTGTTCATTTCTATTTAAGTGTTTGATTCAAGCTCCAGTTTTTCCTTGAGTTCCTTGGTATTTTTTGATTTGTTTTCTATGTTGTGTCTCCTCATTAGGTGCCATCTCTTTGTTTCTTACAGCTCTCGTTTAAAGACATTCGAGGTATGGTGGAGCACAATTCACAACTACGGAAAGTCGTTCGAACTTTAGGGCAGCAGAATGAACTAAGAGAGAAGGAGTTGAAGGTGGGCATTTTTTTTCTTATCCCACTTTCCTCACGAATGAGGGTTTCAATTCCTTTCATTGAACATGTTTCTAAAAGATTTTTTGGGTTTCTCTGATAGGCATGCCGACTTGCCAAGTCTCGAGTTGGGCGTTCTTTTAAGCTCAAGACCGCACTCTCACTCTGTTTATTTGTACTGCTGCAGGAAGAATTTGAGGTAGAGCTAAAGAGACGCCTTGATGAGATAGGTCGAAAGGTTGCCGACACTGTGAAAAGAAGTGAAGAGCAGTCGGATATTATAGAGAGGCTTCAAGGAAATGTAAGTTGTAATGGTCATTAGTCTTACTGTTTCAAAGTTCCTAGAATTGTGCGTTAGTTTGAGCATGCAGTGAATCCATATTGAAGTGAAGTGTAGTAGCATTTCATATTTGTTTTGCTTTTTGTGGCCTAGGTACATTTAGGTGATATTAGTGGATTTGTTGCAATTAGATTACGTATTTTTGTGTGCATTTTTAATCCTGTTTCATCTCCACAATCAGTGAGTGTTATTAGCTTATTTTAGTCGCTGTGGATCGTATTTAACCTGAGGGTCATAATAGTACTGTCTCTTTGGTGTGTCGAATCGCCAGGTCGGCATGTACAGAAGGCTCTATGAAGAAGGGATGCATACACGTCGTTTGTCCCAACAGAATGCTGGAGTTCCTGCTTTGGCTGCAGGTGGAGGCTTCACTGATATGTGTCTGATTACAAAACACACTGCATTTTTCAATTGAATGTATTCGATGTCTTAAATCTATGTCAAGATCCTTACTAGAATGATGTGTTTTCTGGTTGTTCGTGTTTGTTAATGTTCACGCAAATCAATAATACCTGCTTGATTCTCTCTTTAGTCCCTTTGAGACGGTTTTGTCATATGGTATAATTGAAAAGCTTGGGTAATTTTATTAGTTCATCACCGGTGAGGCAGGAATAAAGGTGTCTCAATACTTGTAAAAAATGTGTGGCTTGAGCCGCTCTGCAGCTGTTGTTGAGTTGGAAGATTTAATAGCGTGGGCATGTGGACTGAACGCAACGAAGGTTTAGTAATTAATAGATCCTTGGTCAATGATTGAATTGCAGGAAACAACAGTCAGGATCTTCGCAAGCTTCTTGACAGCTCCCAAGTACGTTTTTTCTTGCACACTCCTTACTCTAGAGAATTTCTCATTTACTGTAGGGTTTTGTTGGAGGAAAATCAAGGAAGAGATAATGCTCAATTGTTTATTTGTTTTTTTTTCGCGTTTGAATAGGAAGAGATCGGTAAGATGCGTGAAGAAGCTTCATCTCGAATCAAACAGTTGGAGGAGGAGCTTAGCAGAGCCAGGTTGGTTGCATGATTAATCACTTGTGTTTCTTAGGATGTTAGTTTTTTCCTTTTAAGATATAGGCTGTCTGAACATTGACTATGCTTCTTAATTTAGCGTCAGCTTGTTAGCATCAAGGAACTTTACCTATTTCCGCGGGGCAGTTTTCTGCTGTGCTCTGCTCACTTGTTTGATTCCGATCTGGTGTGGGTGCTGAATTGGTTAACAGGCAGGAAATAACGAATATGCGTGTTGAGGGAGCACGAGCTGATGCCGAGGCCTCCTCTGCAAGGGACCACCTATCGTCGCTGATGCGTGAGACTGAAAATCAGGTCTCCTTTCCAGTTTATAACTCTAGCACCATTGTTTTTTGACTCGAATACTTAGCGCCCCAAGGCTAGCGTCATTTTTCAAACATAACTTAGTCCATCTTTTGTGGATTTTTGGAAGCCAAATGCTTGTTTTGCTGTATACACATGATGCATTGCGCGTGTGGTACTTTTAATCGGCATCCGTATATCGCGTCAATTATCATTAAATTTCCAGTTATTTAATAGAATTTCTACTCTTATTAAAGTTTTCTGTTCAAAAGAAAATTGTGTGTCTTATGCTGTGTTGACATGGGTTCAGAGAAAAGAGATGGAGACAGTGCTTGCAAGGAACATGGAGTTCTCCCAGACAATTACTGATTATCAGCGCCGACTTCGTGAGGGTTCCCAAAAGTTGCAGGCAGCAGAAGACGTTGCTCGCCGTCGTTTGATTGAGGTTTGCAGATTTCTTTATTTTCATACAGAAGTCCATATATTTTTTCACAACGATGGTCACACATAGATATCATTTAATGCCTAGTTACTGTGTGGTCAGATACTAGTGTGTAATTTTGCTGCTGCTTCGATATGGTGTCCACGACTAACAAGATATTTGTCATGGCTTAATTGTGCAGGCTTCAGTTACAGAAAGAGAGAAGGAATTACTGGCAGCTGCCGAGAAAAGAGCTTCTGAAGAAGTGGCGACATTGTCTGAGCGTGTGCATCGTTTACAGGTATTATTCTCCTTTAAAGTACGCTCTAAATTATAATTGCTCTATTTTCATTCTGTAATTCGGTGAAGATGCTTTCAATATCTGGTTCTTACCTGTCACAGTGCACTTACCATTTTATCCTGAATTGATGTTTAGGCTGCGCTTGATACAATACACACTGTGGAAGAGGCTCGTGAGGTAATATAATCCTGTCAATCCATTTCTATAACTTATTTACTTCAATCTGCTGAAATCTTTATATTTATTGCAATGCTTTTGAACAAATTAAAGAAATATCCTGAATCCACTGTTCTAATTTGCAGAGTGTGAGAGCTGTTGAGAAGAAAAGGATGGAAAACGAGCTGAATAACCTTCAGGTACGTCTGAGATAAGTTTGTCGTGATGTGTAACCCTAACATATGTCTACTTTAGCATTCGTCACTTTTCACTAGGTTGGGAGTGATTCTTTTTGTTATAATTAAATGCTCGGTGTTCCACTCTTTTAACTGTAATTGTCTTTTGAACTGCGAGATCCACTTAATTGTTGACCGTTTTTTTAATGTTTGTTAATGCACTTTCTGTATTCCTCGATGCCGTTCTTAACGGTGCCTGAATAAGACTGGCTTTTCGTAGCAAGATGACATAAACTGGAGAGATGCTTCAGGAGTTCTCGTGTCATTGTGGGCTTTTAAATGTTGAATTGGTGATAGAATATCGTCTCTAAGATGTTCTATTTGGGAAAGGGGTTTCTGACTTTTGTTAAAACCCTACTTGTGAGGGATTTTGGGGTGGTCTTAAGGGTCACGTTTATAGGCTGCAGGCATTTCTATCTTTGTTCATCGTTTAGGGTGTTTGTAACTGCAGAGTTCTTTGGACTCTGATGTGTTTATGTTGATGTCTGTGTCTTCCAGAAAGACTGGGCTGAGGCAAAAAAAGAGCTGGAAATAGAACGTGAACATGGACGATATTTAACCAGTCAGCGTGATAGGGCTGTAACCGAGGCTTTGGAACGGGTTGAAGCTGTGAGCAAGGAGCTAGCCGATGCCCTGAAGGCTGTTTCTTCAGCAGAGACGCGTGCCCAAGTTGCAGAGGTTAGTGTTGTCATTTCTCAGCTAGTAAATAGTTCTCGCTCGTCTATTCTTCTAGGGAGCATGCGCTTTTGCTCGATGCACAGTAGTGAGCTGTTGGAATGATGGTCAGTTGCTTATTGGGATGTTAGCTATCTTCATGTTTTTCCTTAAACACTCGATCATTGCAGGCACGCTGTGTGGAACTGGAGTCGAGCTTGAAGAAGGCTGATGATAAGGTGGGTGTGTTGTAAAATAATGGTATTTGTGCAATTCTACTATGCATCTGCTTTCTCTCTTGTATTGCAGCATGGAATTGATATTATGGCGTTGCAGATTATGCTGGCTCTGGGAGGCTCAAAAACAATGGTCAGTGAGGATGGTAGTGTTGTCGACGTTGATAGTGAGGTAAGATTTCGCTTTGTGATATCCGCATATAGCCATCATACTCATGCTGGTATTCACATATAGCAATATATACATGTCGTTAAGATTGCAATGTGCATTCATACAGTTCATATCTGACTTGCAGTTTTTGATTATTATGAGTTTATCATAAATACATAATATTTTGTTTTTGTTTTTGTTTTGTATGTGGTGTTGACCTATTTCACCGTTTTATACGTTAAATTTCTTATTTTCTACAGATAATGTTAAGCCTCCAGCAAACAAAGGAGGAAGTAGATCGTTTGAAGGAGGACTTAGCAGCTGCAAAGATCCACACTGGTCAAGTGAGTGTTTCATGAGTTTACTGCCGTTTCATTCTGTAATAAGTTCGATTTAATACTACCGCTGTTGTATCTTCTCTTCGTTGTGGGCAGTTATTGGTCGTTTAAGTATTCAAACACTTGAATTCAACTTATTTGTTCAGCTTGCTAACAATTTCCTGGTCTATATATGCAGTACAAAAAGATTGCCGATGCTAGTGAAGAAGCTTTGAAACAGATGGAGGAAGCTTATGCAAATTACAAGGATGAGGTACATGGAAAGCATCTACCTCTTTGTCATTTATGTGATCCTTGTTACGAATACGGTAGGGTGCCCACAATGATCACAATTCTTTGTGGTGTTCCTTATCGATATAGTATGTGGCACTAACCCTCTCTGTTTTCACAGTCTGAGCGCAGACGAGAAGCATTGGAATCTGAGGTTACAGACTTGCAGAAGCGGGTCAGTGAATTGGAGGTGGAAATCTCAGAGAAAGACAAAGCTGCTGGTGTTGCTTCTGAGGAAAAGGATAAGATCCTTACCAGTGCATTTAAAGAAACCTCGTCTCTGAAAGAGATTCTCGTCTCCAAACAGTGAGTGATGCTCGACTTATTTCAAATTTTCTCCAGTCATGTCTAAGTTGAATTACCGTTTAGTTCATAGTTGGAGTAGTAATTTGGAATTCAATGCAAGCTGATCATTGGGTTTGAATCTCAATACTGGTTGTGTGTCAGAAATCTATCATTTGCCTCCGGCTAGGAATAATCCTTTGCCTTATTTTACAGAGCCAGTTTGGTGGAATCAGAGGAAAAAATATCAACTTTAAAGAATGAGGTGGACAAGCTACGTCAGCAATGGCGTGATGCTCAGAACAATTACGAGAGACAGGTTTGAACTTGATACTGATTTGGTGGATCTGGAGTTCCGGATTCACGCATTAGTTTCTCACCTCTGCCGTTTTCGATAATTCCTTTCAGTCATATAATGGTCTTGGTTTTCAGGTATTACTGCAAGCAGAGACGATAAGAGATTTAACCACGACATCTGACAAGCTTTCAAGTCTCGAGTCAGAAGAGCGGTCTTTGCGTGAGCGAGCAGAGAGTGCTGAAGCGGAGTTGGTATGCACTTTATCTTGATTAGGGGTTGTCTATAATTTTGAGTTCTTTTTTCGTATGAGTGGCGGTCTGCAACTTGCTTAGAAAAATCGTATCACCGCACCAATATTGTAACATTTCTTGTACAGGGAAGCTTGCACGTCAAGTGGGCAATGGAAAAGTCTTCTTTGGAGTCGGCCAGGCTTGAAGCAGAGAAGAAAGTCAAAGAATTGGATGAACAGGCAAGTTCGAAGATGATAGCCCAGTGTTGTCGTTATAGAGGACGTTGCATGTTCCTGTACTTATACCACATAGTTTTGAGACTGAATTATCTTATGGGAAAATGAAAGTCTTGATTCCTACAGGCCCTACTTTGCTTCTTGCGTGCACTTCAGTTATCCCTCTACTTGACCTGTCGATCCCCTGCTTGATCACTTTGAAACTGAGATTAATTAGAGTTTAGAGTGATAGTAGTCTATATTACGTATATCCTCACAGCGAGTGGAGTTTGGGTGGTGGTGCAGAATCAAATATTGTTGGATAGACTGGAAGGGATGCACATCGTTGCTGCAGAGACTGAACGGAAAACATCTGCATCCGTCACAGAATCAGGAGAGACCTCTGAAGTTCAAGGAGAGTCTGACCTGCAGAACGTGATCAGATATCTGCGCCGGTCAAAAGAGACGGTTAGTCACCCAAAACTGTGGTGGAACCCAAAGTCGTTATGTTGATGATTTAAGGTTCAGGTTGTATTAATATTACGTTGGGTTAATTGGTACGATTTGTTGTATCATTCGTTGCAGGTTGACATGGAGCTTACATTGATGAAGCAAGAACGGGTTCGCTTGCAAAAGCAGGTACGCCGAGCTTCAATGCACACTAAGATTTCTTACCAGCGGAGTTTACTTCAGATATGTGTAGTATTCTTCGGCTACATTGGTATAATGTTACTAATGGAGTTGTTTGATTCTTCTCGTCTGAGTGCCACTGCAAGAAACGTTGTCAAGAACTGAAAATGTATGCAAATACTAGTATTTGGTCTTGGGTGTGGAGAGACTTTGGATCTTCTTTTCAAGCTCAGATTAGATCCATCTTCTTTCATTTGATCTGCTCATCTTCGAGCTTATGTTGTGTCATTGATTAGCTGGAAGGAGCATACCGGGCTGCTGAAGAAGCACAAACAAGTCTGCGTCGGCAGCACGAAAGTGCACGGGCCAGTTTGTATAGTGATGAGGAATTTCGAATTCTTCAGACTCAGGTGGCGATTTCCAAACTTTTTTTCTTGCTTAATTTAGTCGACTGTTTTATTTTAATTCAATGGGATGTTTGTATTGACAAATGTATCGCAGTGTGGGAGATCCTTTGTTTTTGAATATTCGGAATTTCGGAAGGAAATGTAGAGCTGGTTGATGTTGTCACCTTCTCTTTGATAAAGTTCTTGATATCGGAATACTCTTTGAACATGCGATGCGTGACCAGGTCAGGGAGCTGAATCTTCTACGAGAAAGTAATGCAGAGCTTCGAGAAGAAAATAAGAAGTCTTTTGAAGATGGCAGGGTGAGTTGATTCTTTGCTGGCACATACTGTCCAGTTCTGTGAATGAACTTTTGATTATTCTAATTTGATTCATATAACTATGCAGCGATTTAAGATATTTAACGTCTTCATTTTTTGTCTTATTTTATGTATGTTTCTCATACTCCAGATGGAGAATTGAAAGCTTTGTCATTATTCAGTGCAAGCCATTGACATATGCGAATATTCGGTACTTTGCGTCAGGAATGGCGAGAAAAGACCAGAGAGGCCCAGGCCGAATTGGAGCCTCTGCGCAAGCGCCTGCGAGAGAAGGAGGTTGACTTGGAGGCGAGTGCGCGGTCATTGGAAAGTCAGAAAGCACTGACTCAGCGCTGGGAGAAAAGGGTTACACAGGTCTCCTCCATCTTTCATCTGTAGAGCTGACTGGAATACTTTACTGTTTCTGATATATTTTGATTGGCGTGTTGTGTGTCATTTCACCTAATCAAAATGTAATTGTGCCTTGTCTTTGTATTTTGATTATTTTGAAACTGCTGACTGTATAGAGATGTGTGAAGTTGAGGTACCTGAAGTTGAGATATGTCTCTTTTGCGTGTTTGCAGTTGCTAGAAAAGTACAAAGCTGTGGACTTGGATGAATATCAACGAGTGAAGACCGAGCTTGCTGCAGTTCAGGTATGAAAGTTGGATTCATGTTGTTTGAGTTGTATTGTGTTTATCCTGATTTTAATGGAAAGGAATCATGCCCGTTGTTCCTGTTTCATCGTCATTTTTGCTAAATGCAGGATCGGGAAAAAGGTGCTGGGACTGCGCTGGAGATTGCCAGGACGGAAATTCAGGATTTGAAGGTGATGATATCAAAGAGCGAGGAGGAGAAGCAAGCAAAAAACATCGCGATCACAGGTTTTGAGAACCGGGTGGCAGAATTGGAGAAAAAACTTCAAGAAACGTTGCAAAATGAGGTATCTTTGAGAGCAAGATTAGGTTGATCAGGGCAGTCATAGTAATCATGTATTTACTGCTATGGCCGTGATTAGCAGTGGGTCAGAAGGTCGCTGCTGTTCAAAACCCGTGCTGAGATAATGCAGTATAATGTGAAATATATTCCATTCTAGTAACACATTTCTTGGTAACAAATCTAGACACTGGAGGAGATAGGTTTTTGCACCCTAATCTATTATGACAGTAAGGTGATTAGATTGAATCTTGTCTCGTTCTTATTGGTGTTCACACATCCCCGCAGGTGAATGTGAAGAATGAACTCACCCGGTTCAAAAAGCATGCAGCATTTCAGAAGGTACCTGTGCAGTCCCTTTTTGCACTAAGTTGCAGTGAGCAAGTTATTGCAGGCTTATTTTCTTCCGTTGATTTGGATACTTCAAACGCTCTGATAGCACTTGGACAAACTGAGTGGTGGTGTAGAAAAAAATTGACGACGTGAATAAGGAAAAAGACGAGACCTCCAAAGCCGTTGAAAATCTCAAAAAGCAAATTGAAGAGCTCAGAACCTCTGGTATGTGCTCACATCCAAGGACCTGCATTAGAGATTGTTGCAAATTGATTTGTGTATGTGAATTCATTTTGTGTTTCGTTACTGTTTTGCACTGTTCGACTTTTCAACATGTGGTGGTGCGTAGCATATCACATCGCTCCTTACCTCTTCTCATTGTCAATTTAAGATCTGGTAGTGCTCAAGGAGTTTCTTTATCTCGAAGAAACACTCTTGCTTAATAATTTCTTGTACAGATACTGATAGGAATATACATTTCATTTGCAGGAAGACGACATGGAGTAGATCAGTTGGCTGCAAAGCAGTATGAAACACGGTTAGAGCAGGTCCAGAAGGATATGAAAGACCGATTGGAGCAGAATGAAAAGGACGCAGCTGCTCGTCATGAGCAAGTCCAGAAAGAGGCCGAGAACCTGCTTAGAGAGAAGGATACTCGCATCCAGGTTCGTGGCATTTTTTCACTTCAATGCCAGTTAGTGCAATTTTCCCCATGTTTCCAGTCCAATTTTTCGACAAATCCGTATACCTTGGGACAGGCATTTACTTCCAGATAGTGGTTGAACTTCAGACTACCGGTACCTGATTTTGATACTGAAAGGTTAAATCTAATCGTATTAGTTGCGACGATTTTATGCCTCCTTTCTTTTTACTCCTTTCTTGAGTTTAGATTGATGCTGTATGGTTTGTCCAGGTTCTGGAGAAAGCTCTTGAACGAGAGAAGGAAGAGGCAAAGAGGGAGAAAGCTAGGAGAATGAAGAATGACAGAGCTTATTTGGAATTCAACCAAAAAACACAGCAGGTGTCAACTTTTGTCTTGCTTTTAATCTGCGTGACTTCAATTCAAGCTTTTCTGCATTGCTTTAGGACAGAAAGAGCTTGCTTATCTTTGAATGCAGAATTAAATATATGTTTTTATTGTCTGGAGCGGAAATATTCACCGGCTTCCTGGCTGTACTGGTATGGCTTAGGATAAAAAGAAAGTACTGGAGGATCTTGATACATTAAAGTTGGAGAAAGAGCAGTATCATGCGGTATGGGCTTTCACCATCTTATTTCTTTTTGTCTTACCATCTGGTTTTAGAGTGCAACTTTTTCGGACTTTATGCACTGTGGATGTGAATTCAGACTAAACTGTCTCCTAATGTATATTTTCCGTCTTGATTACATCCTTGTGTTACCTCGATTTTAAACACTTGGTAATCTGTGGATCCTTCCTTGGTTTCCAGCAACTGGTGAGTGCCGGCCTGCTTATGGAACCCTCGGCAAAGGTTGCAGAGCGTGAGGAGACCGGGGGTACAAACCTAGGCACTCTACAGCAAATGACGGATGAGGTGGCGCCAGAAACATCAACAGCTGCTGGCCCCGCTTCCTCTACTACATCGACGCTCCCAATGTTAACCACAACGGGAGCTATAGAGCCACCCGCCACAACTGAAACCACTCAAGTAACAGCGGTCATTGGAGAGCCTCCCAACACCATGACAGAGCCTGCCACGGGGATGCCAATTCCTCCTATCGCACCACCTTCTTTAGTTCTACCTCCTCCTGCTTCAAATCCAGGTTTGACGTGTATTGATTTACTGAGTTTTTTCTGTATCCTAGATCTGACTGAATGACCTTGTAGGATTGGACTGGTGAGTAAATACTGCCTATTTGTACAGAAGCTCCTTGAATTCACGAAGACCCCCGATTGTGGCCCTCTTTCATGGTAGCGTTGTTTGCTAGTATCGGGAGAAGATTGCTTATCCCTATCGCTAATACTCTTTACTCTCGTTTGGTGTAGGACGGCCATTGAGCAATATTACTGGAGGCCCAACGCCAGTTCCTCCTGCACGGCCACCCCTTAGATCAGCAACTTCTACCAATGCTACTGCTCCTGTGCGACCCCCAACAAGGTTGACACCAGTTGCACCTGTGGGAGCCCCACCAACTACAACAATAGACCCTCAAAGAGAAAGAGAGATGAACCTACTCCGTGCTAAGATCTTAGAACAAGAGGTAAAAGACATCAAATTGAAGTGCTTAGCCCTTGTCTGTTGTTCTGAATTTTCTTTGCATTGCTAGTAGAATTCTATTTTTCCTAATTCTTTTATCTATTTACGTGCTCACTAGTATTCTCTTTTATTTTTTGATAGAACAAACGCAAAGGCCGCCGTTTGATTAGGCCTCGCATTGAGCCACTTGGAGCCACCACCAGCAGCATGGAAGTTGGAGAGGGTTCGCAGGAAGTAGCAGGTGAAATTGTTGACACGGATGTTGAGGCTGTGACCGAAGGGAAACCCCCCGTAATTTCAGAAATTCCTGATAGTTCAGGTTCACCATCTACTGGAGCGGCTGAGGCTGTTGCAACAACTGTAACCCCAGCTGCAGCTGAGGCTCCAGTTATGGTTGCACCACCTGCAACTGCTGTAGCGGTGGCTCGGAAGCGAGCAGCACCTCCTCCAGAGATTGCTCCTTCTGATGATGATCTTTTACTTCAGGAGAGCAAGTTAGAGAATGCTCCGCCACATAAAAAATCTAGACCAGCTGAGGTAAGGATTTTAACCTTGTAGTATGTTTCATGCGTGTTGTATAGTAGATCAGGCTTCTTTCAACTTTTTGGACTGTAGTCTTTATTTTGGTGCTGATGAATATTTTTTTTTTTGCATGCTTCTTTTTGTTTGTAATAAATTTCGTCGTCAGCTGAATGTGACGTTGCCTTACAAAACTTTGTGTGGTTCTGAATATGCAGGATACAAGCATTCAGGACTCCACTACGATTAATGTACATCATGATGTTTCAGCAGAACCTTCGCAGTCATTGGTGAGGTCTGATTCTGTTGGACATCGCCCTGTTACTGATACATCTGAAGCTCCAGCTCTGAAGAAACCGAGATTTGTACAGGCAGAGCTCGGATCAGTTCCTCCGCAAAGTGTGGAGAGGGGTTCATCCTCCCAAAGTTTAGATGTTAATGAAGCGATGGAATTGACAGATAGACAACCCTCACAACCAGAGGAGCTGGGTAGAGAACCTAGCAGACAATTGCAGGAAGTAGGCAATGAGACTCTGGAAGCGTCCGACTTGCCAATATTCAAGAGCGAGGACCAAATTACGGAGGCACCCATTTTGATAGACAGTATGCCTGTCACACCTCTGGAGCCTCCTGTTAGCGATTCTGAGCAGTTCATTGATTTGATGGTGGGAAATGCTGTTGACGAGGCTTTGGATCATTTCCAACGAGCAGGTTTTGAATCTGAGACTGTTTTGACGGAGACTGTCACAACAACGACTGCAGTTATCGAAGAAGAGTCTATAGTCATGACAGAAATTGTTGTAACAGAAGCAGAACCTCAGAACGCTGATGATGCCGAAGAGGGCGAGATAGTTTCCGAGGTTGTGGAAGATGTCACCACACCCGTGGAAGTAATGACTTCTGATCCAATTGCATCTGAAGGGAAAGTCCCCCAACCGGAACCTGTGTCCAAAGCAGAAGCTGAATTACCGACTACTACCACTCCAGTTGATGTTGAACTTGCTCAAGACGTGGCAGAGGCTGCTGTTACAAGCAATGCTCCAGTGGAAACAGAGGTGACAAATCCATTGTAGGACTTGCCCTGGAAGTAGGGCCAGCGTAGACAACTACTCCCTTCGTCCCGAAATGACTGTTCACAATTTTGATGATATTTTTTTGAGCCAATTTCATTGACCATGTTGTGAAAAACATAACTAAGAAAGCTTCCAAATTTTATATCACTAGAATCAATGAAGAACATTGCATGTGTTCATTGCAATCTAAATAAACTAGTCACGAAGAAGTATTTTGACCTATATAAAACAACCTTCAAAAACCATGACATTCAAAGTGGACAATCGTTTCGGGACGGAGGGAGTAATTCACTAGCCATAGATAGGCGCTATTCTGACTCTTTTGAGAAATCAGTTGACTTCATTTGAATATTTCTTTGTTAACATAGTACACCACCATTGAAAAAAGACAATTTTGGAATTTGTGCCTAGTGCAGCTATCAATGATGCCTCGTTACTAAACTACTGCAGATCCTGACTCCATTTGCAAGATGTTTAAGTGTGCCTAACTGTGAGTTTTCGCAGGCATCACTTCCCTCAACCTCAGCTCCAGAGGCTGGAAAGTCAGAAAATGTCCCGACTACAGAGATGGCTGGTGCTGAAGAGACAATGTCCGAAACTGCCAGAGCTGCAGAAGCTGCAAGTGGACATCGCACAAGACTGGCAACAGGAACTGTGATCAGACCATCGCCTGGGCGAGGTGGCACGACCATCAATTTGGCTGATCGTGCTAAGGAGAGAGCTGCACTGCGTCAAAGTGTAGCGGAGAGAGCCTCACCCGCGTCTCCAGGTGGCCGTGGCCGTGGACGAGGGGGAAGAACCAAGGTGATTGTCGCCCCTTTTGTGAAGCATCCGTCTGCTCTTCGTAACTGACATGTGCTAAATGAAAAGAGCTAACCCCGTTAAATAACACACTTGATCTAACTCGCTCTGACTGCTCTCCTCTTGCTATCAATCTACTCTAATTGCGTATGCTTGTATCTGAGATTTGTGAAGTGATTGTTGTTTAGCAATTCCACACTGTCTGGCATACCCTCGTGAGGTTTCTGCCGTTGTCAAAAAACTTGACCATTTTTTTTGTCATAAACATGAGTTTGATATTTTCTAGGTTGCCAGCAATTGACTTTCCAGAGTAGTCTTGATTTCCTCATTCTGTAAGTGGTATTGCTTTCAGAGAGGAACTGCAGCAGGGCGTGGTAGGATGGTGTCCACAGGTGCAGGAGGACGGGGTAAGTTACAGTTTCTATCCTGCTGCGTACGTGAATTAGAGATTCTTCTGTTCCTTTTATCGAGCACAATGTAATCGTATGTGCCAAATTGCTAGACTTTATACCAGTTTGACATGGAAGCTTCCAGAATTTAAGAGCAAATACAGTAAGAAGTCGTGATTATTGTGATTGTTTGCATCAACATCTCATCTCGACTTCGAAGCGAGTCTGTCATTGACTCTTTGTACATCTCTGCAGGGCCCGCTAGATCGTTGTATTTTAGAAAAGTATTATATATCACATTATTCCTTTAAAAAAACATTGATGTGTTCCAAGTTCGTATTATCTCCTAATTTGGGCAGATATGAATTGTTTGTACATTCTTCAGGTGAACGCAGTGGCACACCACCGCCAGCTGGGTCTACCGGGACAAATCCAGGCGAGCAGTCGCAGCAGCAGTCTACAAACCCGTCAAATACTAAGGATAGTCAAAGCTGAAGTAAAGATCCGAACAAGACGGTGTAGATTGTTGCATTGCTCTTGGTGCATGCAAAGTTCAGGAATGTCCATTTTTGTCCAGAAAATGTAACCATCGTGTAGGTGAATTGTGCTTACCCTGCCCTAGACATGTAGTCCAGATTTTTGGGTACAAAGAGGTATAGACAGCATCAAGAGAGTAGGTGCTTAACTTTATTTTGGGTTATTGTTGGATCGTGTAGGATCTCGCTGACTAGCCTCTTCGGCGACTATTCACAACGGGACTTATGTACGAATTTCTATGACCAGTTCCCCATCGTTCGGGACTAACCTTTCCTGAAGGTATCAATTTTTGTCCATCTTAATTCGACTCTTTTTGCAGTTTTCTCTTACGAGGGATCTCTCAGCTGAACAAGTTTTTCCAGATGGCTTCTTTTCTTCGAGCTTTGCAGAGACTATACAAGAGAGAGATGCGCTTAGAACGAACTCTATGTAACAAAAGTCATACATTATCGTAGGCATTGGTGATCACCAACTGCATTTAGTTGAAAGTGTGGGTACTGGAAGCAAAATATTTATTGTCAAAGCACATTGGGAAAATATCTTTGTGTCAAAATTCATTCGAGTTTTGGAAGGTCTATCCCACGACTTGGTTTCATCCAACATCTTGACTAGCTAGTTTAAGGCCGTTTGAAAGTGGTACTATGCTACGGGGAAAATTTTGGATTCTCTTGACAACCTCGGTATTGTTGTAGGAGCTTGGGTGCAACTTCTGGGCATATTTTGTCATGCCAACGTCTGTGTTACAGTTGCCCATGAAGGTCCATGTTTCCACTCTACATCACAGCCAACAAGAAAAATGAGAATCTTGAGAAATGAAGTGTATCGAGAAAGGCGCTAACTTCTAAAATGTGACCTATTATCAGCACTCTGTAAATGTCAACACAAAGGAAAAGACCATGAATGTGGAACAAATTACCCCCAATAGAAGTGGTTGTTGAGAGAGTTATTGAAAAAGTGTTATTCTATGAATCTATCAATTTGCTGCTCATTACATTCTTCTCTTAACATGTTGTAGTGCTAGATTCATGGGTGAATTTAGTATCAATCATTGGTGTACTATTCATATGAACTTTGGAAGTGAGTATCTATAGTTCTCGAGTCAAAGTGCTTTAGGTAGGAGGCCCATAAACTAATTGGGTTCTAAATGCAACCCCTATCTAGGACTAAGTGACATTTTCCTTGAATTATCTATGACTATCATTGATGATCATTGATGAATGTTATTGATGAAGTATATAGGTATATTTAAAAGGACGGTTCATGGACCTCCTACCTTACTTTAGTTGGGGGGCTTCATTCCTACTTGCAAAAAAATATATATTATTCCATTTTTAAAATTTTAACTAGCTTTAGGGAAATTGTAATAAGTTGCAATAATGGGTTCTCATACTTGTTGAATATCAAAACTAAATATTGTTTACCATAGAAACAAGGCATTAACAACAGTTTAGAGAACATTAAGTTAGATACTTACTCTCTGCTGCATCATCTATGTAAGGCCCATTCATAATGTTCAAAATAGTACATGCCTCATTGTACTCCAAATTAGGGAGAAGCTTTGGTGTCAAGAGGAAGCACCTGCAATAAATAAAATAAAACTAAAAAAAATCAGGATGGCTTGGAAAAATGAAAACATGAATCAATATAGAAACTTAGATCAAAAGAGATGGATTTTGGTTCAATTGTGTGTCATAACATTCTTTAGCAAAGTTGTCACATGTTGAATGGGAGCCAATCAACATAATATTCTCGAAGTATTGGGTTTAAGATCCTACAATGGTTATGTAGGTGAAACTATTCCAATTACACCAATGAATTTTTTTGATAAAATGGTAGTATTCCATATGCCATTTTTCCATTTATTTCTAGGACTAGTGTAAATTTCAGATTGCACTATCTAAACATGAAAGTGACAAGTTTGTGGAATACTGTCATTTTAATGAAATAACCGTTAAATGCTAGTATTCCATTTGACACAAGATTCATGGAAGAACTTTCAATTCAATTAAAGTCTTAGCTACAAGAGATGGGTTGAACCTTGCGTTTTTGGAAAGACTATTATAGCAATACTAATAAGACCTTGCAAGCACCACTCAAGAATGGTATGAACTTTGATTCCAAGGTGATATATTTACGATAAGAAGACTAGAGAAAATTAAAATGATAGGATAAAACTCAGCCCAACTTTGAAGGTGCAATTAAACCAAAATTGCATGCCAATGGTCTAAGGAACATTTTATCACTCCCAAGGGGTCCCGATGTGATTTATATATCACTAGAGGAGAAAGTGGTGTTTTAAGTATAATCCTAGGGATATAGTCGTAACAATAATGACCTTTTCAAGAGATTTTTAGTAAAAAGACCAGCATAAACTTACTGTGGTGTTTTGAGTTGACTGGCAGCCCTCACAAGTTGCTGAAACATTTTCCTCTCATTTCGAGGGTCCATACCTACAATTGAAAGAAAATTTCACCCCCCAAAAAGCTTATCTCAAAACTCTTGTTACCCCAAAGTCCTTGCAACAACTTTCCAACAAGTTAGACTACAATTTTTTCTGTGCAATTAATACATAGGGCAGAACAACCAATGGTATAAAATTCCACTGTGGGTTAAAAAGAACTTCAAAGACTAAAAAATATCTTCCCATAGTTTGAAGATTCTTTACTCATGTGAACCCCAACTCTTTTAGAATTGTCATGGTCCAAAGTACGTACTAGTCATTCATGTGCAGATACAAAAGAAAGTGTGAACAAACTACCCATTTTGGGGACAATTTATTTCAAAAAATGCATAGTTTTTACACACATTTTTCTTTTGTCTCTGCACATGAAAGTACAAAGAAGATTTCCACTTACTTATTAACAGTAAATAGGCAAACATTCAAGCCACATAACTTACAGTTTGCACCCGTTTCATATGTGAGAAAAAATCAATTAACAAATGCTGAAACAAATCTGCAGCAATGGCAGATGATTCTTTTTGCACCAATAACTTAAGGTAGAACTACCCATTACCACCATTTATCCAATTCTGCCACCTACAGGCTCCTCCCATTTCCATCACTGGACCATCTTATTACCACAATCTTACTAATCCATTATCATGATGACAATGCATTGGGGAGCGGACACATCAGCCCATGCTTCAACAATGGTCTGATCATGCTTCAACAAGGGTCTACTCACAGTTTTACATTTCAACTTTGGAAAATCACAAAAATTTCAATTCTTATCTAAATGTCTTCATTCTTTTTGCAATTGACTTCTCTCAAACAATTCAATCTCTGAAAAATATGAGAGTTCATAAATAGCTTCTCCAAAGTACCTAAATTGCAAATCTTTATGGTAATGGGTAGTTCTACCTTATATGTGAGTGAAGTCAAATTAGAATGAAAGAAAAATTTTAAAAGTACCTTGATTGATTTCATCCACCACACGGAAGGGGCAGTGGGTTAGATCTTGAAGAGAGACAAGGTACAGTAGTGTTGACACCGCGCGTTCCTGATGCCCATTGCGTCCAACCTCAACCATATTATGATTCCGTTATAGTGCCACCTCAAAACATCAAAATAAGCAATTCCAACATACTTGGAGGCACCTTTTTCTAGACTTAAGAAAACAGTTTTGTAATATTAGCAATTAAAAATCATGAATTTTCTGAAAAAATTTATAATTTTTGAATAAGGTATGTGATTATTATAGATTTTGAAAGTAAAACTCTTGAGGCCACTAAAACCATTACATAACTAATACCAAAATCTAGAGAATCAATTGTCCACCAATTGCAATTGGAGTTATAGATACAAATGGTTGAATTGCACTTTGGAGTATACTTTCAATGTAAATCTATTTGTTACGGGTGGACACATGAATGGTTTTCGGATGTTTTCACCTTAAAGAAATTAATGTCTATGTAAGGTATCACAATTGCAACGGACACAACGTTATTATTAGAACCCTCTGAATACTCTTGACTTCTAAAATAAGTCTATGGTAGACATTTTTTACAAGTTTCATGTTACAAAGTCTTCATCATTGAATTGTTTAAGACGTTCATTGCTCATGGGTGCATTGATGATGCTCTCAACCCATTGTAATAAGATTGATCCATTTACTTCTCACAAATTAGTGTCTAATGTGAGGTGATAGTTGTTACTTCAATTACAAAACTCTCTCAAAATTCTAAAGAAGGATTTTTCTATCATTTGGTTGATTGTTACAAAAGGTATAAAGGAGGAAATCTTGGGGTTACAAAATGTTATGTTGCCAAACTCAATCCAATGAGATTATAAAAAGAAAAAGAAGGCACTTTACCCCTCCAGATTGATGATGAGCACTGAGCACCTGCAACACTCCTGATTCCCTGAATTTGTGAAAAATCTTGGTTGGTCAAAACACGTGCAGTTGCAAATTATGATACCCATAAACTCACTGAAATGAGGGTTGGGGAGCAACATCACTGATTTGGTGACATGTAAGTGTTTGGCAACTTAATTTATAAACTTGATACCTAAAGAAAGAAAATCTGTTCTACATGTGACTACTTTCTACGTGGCCCTAGGCCCAACAGTGTAAAGATTGCCTGCAAAATTGCCAATATTTTGTGGTTGATTAGGGCCTCTTTTCCAAGCACCAACCACTGTGGTCACAAGCCAAGGCACACTTTGAAAGTACATGCCTAGAAAAGATTGATTAAGGTAGTATGGCCTTAAAGCAACCTTTTTAAGGACCGATTTGTCTTTTTTTACAGGTTTCCATGGACAAAATGATTTTTAGCTCATTTTTCAGAGAAAGAAAAATAGATGCAAAATACAACACAAGTAGTTTTGTACTTTTTCAAACATTTTTGAATTTTCAAAGATTTAGATCATAGGCACCAATTTGTGACCATAGGTGTTCCAATATTTGTCCCTTTGTGACTTTTAAAGAAATGTGCAGAAACCAAAAACAATGATTGGCTCTTGTAATAAAAAAAATAATTTTTCTTGAATTCATTAACGGACCAAAGAGGTCCATTCAAGGATCACCTTGCATCCACTCTAGAGCCAACCTACAGGATGGTCTGAAGAAGAGGGGGTGCTTTAAGGCCATACTACCTTATGTCACACTAAATAATGTGAAGCTCTTGTATTGTGGCTTGGTTCTCCGATACCCCATTTTTCAATTTATTTAACACTCTCTAGCACAAAAAACTCCCTGAGGAACTCAAATTGAATCCGGACCCTTGGTGTGAAAATGTTCATAAATAATGGGTACATGACCCTGCAAACGATGTTGGACCACGTACCCGTTGTGTATATTTTTCTTTGAACATCAGGAATTCATTTGAGCTGGCTTTTTATTAGATCAATTATATATGACATGCCAAAGTTCATCTTTCTTTTGAAAGCTGATTGTTTCAATTTCAATTTTTCAGTTAGTACCTGAATTTCACTTTGATCAGAATGCCGTACTTGCCAAACTTCACACCATGCTCGTCTGCAATTTATGGAGATATTTAGAAGGTCTTTGAGAATGATCAAAACAGAGAAACTGAAAGAAAATGGTGTTTATGTTAACCTCTGGAGAAACCAAAAAGGCCCAAATTGAATTGCTTCATGTCTTTCGTATCAGTTTTAATTCCAAGGTAATATGGGGACTTTCTTCAGTCTGATTTATTTATTTAGAGATTTACAAACAGATGCAGCAATGTTCTTCAATGACATAAACTTTCACCCCATCTCAATTATGTTTTCACAAAATATAATCAATTGAAATTGTCATTATTAAATCATAAATCTTGGTCGTTCAGTGCAGCTAAATCTGGAACTAATGAGTGAGTGAGTGAGTGAGAAGCTGACCAAGTGAAACCTCCCCAGCAACCGCAATTTTCCTGAAGTTCTGACCAAAGCTCTCATTGATCTCGTCTACAAGAGTGCGAAGTGTTGGCAGCCACTTCGCCTGTTCAATGCAATGCAAGGAGTATTTCAGACTACTGATTTTTGAAAAACATTCAATTCTCTTGATAATAAATAATCCTCTTTATTGGATTCATTTGATGCGATTCCAACTGAAAAGAATTTAAAAAAAAAATATGATGCATAGTTTTTTCAAATTTTGATCTTGTAACCAGAAAACAAAACCTGAATTATTTTGTGTTAATTTACCTTGACGGACTCAATCTCTGATAAGCAAGTTTGAAGTCTTGAACTTCCAGAGTCGATCTCATCTCCCAACTTATCAATCTTTCAAGGCCAGAGAATCACGTACACCACAACTGGTAATTAAACTTGTGAACTCAAGTTCACCAAAATACATATATTTATTTATAATTTTGAAGTGCTTGTTTAGCTAAACTACAACTTACAGTTGAATTCAAGCCTGACTGTTGGAGCTCTACTGAGTCCCTACTAAAAAACAAGAAGCAAGAGCAAGATAGCCAATTCACAATTCATAATGCCAGTTTTCATTAAATTGGAAAATTTCATGTCTTGGAAAGTTTGCAGGCCAAAAGAACTGAAACCGAAATCGAGATCAGCCCTAATTTGTAGAGCTTCATTTGTGCCAATTTAACAAAAGTGATGATTCATTCTATTGCAGGACCATGGTTTCTTTATAGGGAGTAGTACATTTTTAGGGTTTAGGGTTTTAGGGTATAAGGGTTTAGGGTTACCTGCTCACATTCCCTCTCATAGTCCTTGACAACACCAGGATTGACAAATGGCACAGCATTTGCCTCAGCCGTTATGTCACAAATCGCATCTTCCAAGTCATCTATTGTATCTGGCATCTGCATGAAAGCATCAGTTTGATTAGTATATTTATAAGGTGGGTACCCCCAAACTGCCACTTTTTGCTAGTACTGTGCCTATTTATTAGACTAGTGGAATTTTCATATTTTCTTGTTGGCAAGTGAAAGGGAGGTTCCAATGCACCAAAGAAGGTGTCATTTGAATCATGTTTGCAAAAGTAATGAAGGGTCAAAGGTGTGTTGGGTAGATGTTCTAAAATCATTTTTTCAACACATGCACATATGTATACCCAGAGCTCTCATATTCAGAGGGTTTACATTTTAGGTGAGAATTTTTAGGGGCTGCTTTGCAACGAGGTGGCAATTAAATTCTCGGTGATGCCTTTATAATTATGCATAAAATGTAATGTTTAGAAGACCAATCTCACCTCTTGAAACATGATGTCCTGAAGCTCATTCACATTTTGATATGCATTTCTTCGTGGTCTTGGCAAAAGATCTCGCAGTCTGCCCGTCTGAGTGGCACCTGCAAAGTCGATTTAATTTAAAACATGCATGTTGCTTAATTGGTGACCCTTTTGCATTGGAATCCAAAAAAATAAATTGTTTTACTCTTGTGGAAAAAAAACAGCAACAAAAAAATAGAAGAAACCATCATTGTTGGTAGTGTCTCCAGATTGCAAATGGAGATGGACTAATTCTAGAAATGGAAAATTAATGTGTGTACTTACAAATGGTGAAATTTTTTTTAACTTTGGAAACTAACTTTTCTTCTCGCCTGATCTCACTTTCTAGTTTTCTGACCTGTGTATAAAAGGCATAAAAGTTAGGACTAGTAGTGCTTCCCATCATACAAAAGAGATAAAGAACTAAAATCTGATTTTTTCCAAGTAACTTTGCAGAAAACAAGTGAAGAGTATATGTCAGATAATAATATGAATATCATTCTGTTGATTTCATACCTTCAACTCCATTTGGGTTGATGCGAGCTTCTCAAAAATGAGCTTGATGTGATTGTTTGTAAACCTCTCAACCAGGTCCTGCAAAAATCCAAGTCCCGAGCCTCTAAAGAGTGATGCAGCCCATAAGATTGGAGCCCATAAGGACCAAAAAGGACCCAGATTGGGACACTGCCTCTTTTCCAATTTTAATTAATTATTGATTAGCATTTGCAATTATCTTTTGATGACATAAAATCTGGCTCCATCAAAATGAAATTCTGTACAATGTACAGTCAATCGGATCACAGGGCACAAAATTTACTAGAGGCGAACTGTCTTAAAAGAGACTGAGGAAGGTTCACAAACCATGAGCTTCAGCACATTCTTTTTGCGTAACTGATTCAAGTCCGCAATTTCAGCAAGCAGCCTCTCTTCAGCACTTTTGCAGTCCTCCTCCATCTGAAGGGAGCCTAGAATCCTCTTCCGTTGCTCTGAACAGCACCTCAAGATAACCTCAAATGTAATGTGTACCAAGTTTAAGAAATCCCAAATCTGAATGGTGTTTTTTCACTGGTAATATGCAACTTAACAGCGTATGTACAACCAAGTATTTTGTGTTAAATAAACTTGGCACAGGAACTTCTAAGTTCGCTGACCTATTCGAGAAGCTCCATCATCTTGTTTCCTTCTCTCAAACTTCACTTCTTTCAAGAGCTCCTCCTGCTTGCAAAATAACCAACATAATCATGCTAGTTAAGATGGAAACATTTCAAGAGATTGGCACTTTTCCAGATGCTGTTCAGATCACTACCAGCCCTAATTTTTTTTTGTGTTTGAATGCCCCAATTCAAACATGATGATTTAAAGAAGAGGACCATCCTCCATCAGATTCAATTTTCAATTCTAAACCCTCACATATGACAGCCCCAAAATGCGCAAAAACTAGCCCTAAAGGAAACACAGAAGGGCAACCATATGAGATGAACTGACCAATTTGGTCAGTGAATGATGCCTTTTTGTTTTGTTTTGGCATCAATGTGTACTTGAAAACAAAAAAAACTTGAATGTGCACCCTTCTTACCCGGTGATTGGAAAGTGGAAGAGCTTCCTGTTCAAGAGCATGCCTGTCATCATCAAGTTTTCGAACCTCCTGCTCAATTTGTGCAATTTCTCTTTCAAGTTGTGTCTTCTGGTCCTCCAGCTTGTTCTTCAACCTTGCATCCACACCTATGAATCAAAGCTTTCAGCTCCAACAAACCTAACTAGAAATATCACATAGAATTAACAAGATGCAATAGCAACAAGAGGTTTATTATTAAACAAGATTCTGCATGCACCAAATTTAAGCAATCCATCTTCAACTATGAAAAAGAATTGTTTCTTGGTTGAATGTTCAAAACAAGTACTAGAACACAGATTTTTGATACACTTTTCTCGTGCAACCATTAGATCATATATTAAAGCTTGACATCTCAATCAGAGTTCTTGCCATATATAATTCCTGAAAATCATTAGTCCATCTTACTATATTCATTTTTTTTTCCATTTTCAAAACATGTTGTTTTAGTTTTAGTGTGTTTTCAAAACCTCATGTATTTGTTTCCAGGTAAACCACGCCCATCTTCTTCTACCAGCTGGAAGCATCTGCTCAACTTGACATTATAACCATGTTGTAGGAATAATTAAGAAAATGTTTAGTGTGAGAAGATGCACAGTACTTTGTGAAAACAATTGGCTCGGTCGGACACCCGTGACATTTGTAATAATATGAGAGCCATACAATGACCCACTCCACCGATAGTGATTTTCAGGGGTCCACAAGTCATTCACTCCCATAGCATGTGCTCGATCTGCACAGGCATTTGCCTGTGACGTTCCAATGAACTGCACAGGGGATCGGAGCACAACAAATATTGTTGGAATCAAAGAGAAAAAACAGATACTCCGTATTATATTAAAAGTAGCCAATGTGTAGACAAGGAGTCGCCAAAACAATTGGGTGCATTCGCTACTAACTTAGGTTTAAGTTAAACCAAAGGAATCAGCCTTTACCCAAACTAATTGCCATATAGAAAAATCATAACAAAGCTCGGTAAGTATAATTTTTTCATACTGCCTGCAAAATGAGCACTCAGCTTTGAGTAAGTTACTCACCGATTTGTTAAGCAGAGTCTGCCCGTTGAGGGCATGCATTACAACAGACGGAGCAGATACAACTTCATCAAGTCGTGCTACAATCCCTACTCCTTTCATCTGCAGGATCATAGTGCAGATATTAGAAACAGTGGAAATTGAAACTGAGATCGATGATGCCACATTTAACTACTTCTAAGCTTTTGGAAGTCTAGAATTAATAATGGTCATTGGGAGAAAAAAAAATGGTCGTCAGGAGATAATGCAAAAAACATCGAGAGATTTATACAAAACATCCATAGATCTCCAGATGTTTTGTCCAGAATTCACTAAATAGTCCAAAAGTAGTTAAATGTGGCATGATGGTGTAACTTACACATTGATAGAGAGCCAAGGATGAAGATCAGCGATAAATAAAAGAATCACATACAGCTAGTTAGATTGTGAGCTCAATTGAGCAGAAATAACTCGAGTAGCTAAACCCTAAAGTTCAGGGTTTCAGTTGTTTTTTAGGGTTTAGGGTTTAGTATGTTTGTGATGGATGATGTGCACCTGGCAAGTAAGAGGGGTTGCAAAGTTTTGAACACTTGGCTCTCTTGCATTGATGATAACAACACCAAATCTTTTCAGGTTGTGTTGAAGATGATCTCTGTCTTTTTCATTTTGGGTAACAAACGCCTGCAAAGTCTGTAAGTTAGCTTCATTTGTACAAGAAAGGTGATCAACTAGCAAATAGCCTCTTTTTAAATTAATACCCATAATTATGAAGAGTCTTATTACCCTCCATATGTATCTTGGAACGTGATTTTCCACATATTTTGCATGCTCCCGATTGGCTATGTTGACCTGCAGAAATTCCACAGAAACCATGAATCAGATCACTGAACTCATTAGAATTTGTATCTACTAGACTATGAGTTAAGTGGAGGGCATCGTAATTTCTTGCTGTCAGAAATTGGAATTCCCTTTAGTATCTTTCAAGAGGGACCAATCAATCAATTGCATGATGCACATGTTGCACTATTCATCAAATTTTTTGAATGATTTTTCTGCTACCTTGAGCTTCTCTTATTCAAGTGATTGAAACAGCAATTCTCAGATTCTCCTACATCACATTGAATGTGCGGATCAGTGTGGAAATTTTGCTGAAGTTATATATTCATAGCATTCACTGACAAAGTTGTACTTCTGAAAGGATTTCTTGTAAAAATATGCAAATTTTACACAATAGTTTGTCCTCTACAAATTGTATGAACTTGACGAGGAGTCAATATGATCATATATTAGGGTCAGACATTGATGTACCTCAAGTAGAACAGGGCCGTACACATCTTTTTGAAACTCATGGCGATGACTCTCCACCCATTTGTAAGCATCGACAATTCCGGGAGCCCCAGCATGCAGTAAAGCTTGGAGAAGGCGATTTTTTGCACCATCTATCTCAGCTATTCTGTCATCCCATACATTTATTAAACACCTTTCTAGATTGTGTTACTAACCTTGTCAAAGTTAATGTTTTAATAAGCTTCCAAAGAAAAAGAAAAGAGAAAATAAATGCCGTTCTGGAAGGCATCTCCAGTTCTCCACTTCATAAGCCTGGATCTTGTACCAAATGGAAATAAAATGCAAAGGATTTGGTTCGTAAACTTCCAACTTGAGGGTGAAACGAAAATTAAAGTAGGTACCTTCTAACAACTTGTTCATGCTGCTGTCGTGTTTGAATGAGAATTTGTTCCATTTCCACTTTCAGGGTTTGCCTCTCGGCCATACAAATCTGTAGCTCTCGTATCCGGTTTGCAATATCTTGCTGCAACAGTCCAGTACAAATCACAAAATAATCAGAGATAGTCAGAGAGACCTGTATTCTTTTTGACATAAAAACAGATGGATGTCACATAAAATTGTGTCAAAAAATACACTGGTTTCTTACTTATCCTGGTGTCAAATGTGAATGACATGCAAATGTGAACTCATGAATGTCAGTAATTGAATTGAGGGTCCATATTCAGTACAATATGCATACCTTATTAGGTAGACAAAGAAAGATAGCATCCATAGTAAAAAGAAGAGACTGCCACCAATTGCAAAGTCACAGATTTGCTTACAATTTCTTGTTGTGGAGGTTTGTAAATTGGCAAATTAGCAAACTCTGCTTCAGCCTCAGCAAGCTCCCTAGCAGCTGTATCAATGCTCTCTTGCCGTACACTCTCACTTTTCCGAATCTCGGCAATTTTTGTGGTCTTCGCTTGCACTTGTTCACCCTGCTCAAATTTCATGTGCAATCAGATTTTCACATGTATCTTTTCTAAGCTTTCAAAAAGCAACCATCTTTCATGACAAATTTGATGAAATTGAGGTCATATGGATATATATGGACCTCCAGGGTCTTAAAAGGTATAAGCTCTTTCATACTTTCATATGATTAGAACACCATGGCTCATTAGCTTGAATGAGAGTTTCTCCCTGGCTTGTTCAAATTGAGCTCAACTTTACAAAACAAGGTGGTAGGGATTCCATTTCATAAGGGTGCTCAACAAGGATTCTTGATCATGCATATCTTGAGAATTCTAGTCACTTTACCCATTTACTCTCGCTCTCTTGACATGTCTGTCTTTGCTTATTCAGCCGCTCTTGCGCTTGGTGCAGCCTCATGATAACTGTCTCAAACTCCAACTTCTTTCTCTTCAATACTCTGCAGGATCCACAACAAAAGCACAACATCCCAAATTGTAAATAACTACAATTTAGACATGCTGAGGAAAACAAAAGAAAAGAAATAAATTACTAACTGCACAATTAAAGTATGAACTTGCAGAGTCTGTAGCCATTATGAAGGTCCGTACTCATCCAAAGTTTTCAACTGTGTCACAAACAAACAGCAATGAAATGCAATATTTCTTGTGATAAGAACTATCCATATTGCTAAGTTGAGAACTATTATTTTGTTTTCTTTATGTTTAATTGGACTAAGCTAATATTTTTCGCATTTTAAAATCCGATTTATACAAAGGGACCTATCACTAAATATTTTTATAATACAAACAACCAGCGTCAAGAGATTCTAAGGGCATCTTCTTACTCCAGTGGTCGTTTCAAAGCGTCTGCTTTCTCAGCAGCTGCATTGAACTGCTGCTCAGCTTCTCTCTCCTTCTCCTTGGCAGCCTCGAAAAGGGCTCTCTGCTGCTCTAGTTTCAGCAAATTCAACTTTTTCCTGAAATTCTCCGCCTGCATTTCCAGCATTAGATATTATCAATAGTTCAAATTGTACACTTGAATAGGACCAGCAAAAATTTTGAATGATGGAAACAACGCAGGGAAGTGAAGAGTAGATCGAAAGTAGTGTCCAAATCAAAAAATATAATTGTTTGAATCAACGTGTCCGAATTGACACTGTTTTCATGTTGATTCGGACCTTTTTTCTACCAGTGATCGAAGCTTGAACATATGTAACAGAGTAAACAAGAAAGAATTTCATAGTTTTAACGTACTTTTTCAGAAAGCCTCTTGCGCTCTTGCACGAGCTGCACATCTTTCTCCATGAGTGCAGTGCTTGCTTTGAGATTCGCTAAAAGCGACTTGGCTTGCTTCAACTTCTGGTAATTTAAGGAGTCAATTCTCAAGAGCAAGATCAGTCCTTGACAACATTTTTCAATCACAGCTACAAAAATCTTCCGCATAAAAACTCTTTATGTCAATCCAGTGAAAGAATACTGAGGGTTCTAGGATGTGCTGGAGAGTAAGGTGCAGCAAGGTGGAGCGCAATGCTGAATTTGCTCGCGATCTAAAAGTGTCCCACTTCTGAAATATTTCCTGTTTGTACATTTTGCTTTCTCATTGCACCAACAATGTACAAAAAGTGTACATTTCAGGGAGTGACCATTGCGTTTCAAATATTCATAGTTAAGTTAATTCCATGAAGCTCCAAAAACGTATGAAATGACTTGGGTTAAGCCTAGATGCCAATTCCATTTGTCTTTCTTTCAAGGAAAATTTACTGAAAAATTCATTTGAAGAAGTTTAACCTCCCCAAAATTAATTAGTTTTCGGCTCTTAAAATGGGTGCTTTATGAACCTCCTACCTTACACTTTTCTGAGCAATACAAGATGATAGAAGGCCATGAAACTTGCCTATTCTACTTTAAAGGAAGTACAATAGGTTTTTAAAAACTTGGTTTCACAAGCTTAATCCTGATTATTTATGCAATGACTGACCAAACAACTTTAACTTGCAAAACATGTGGCCAGAAACTACACTTCAAATCAAACAAACAAGCGTCTGAGCATGATTCCTGTTATTGTCTTTTAATTAATTATTCCCTACCGTACCGTTGGATTCCACTCACCGTCCCAATTTTTTCCACTTCAACATGGCTCTTGATAAGAAAAGAGTGTTGGCTCCACAACTCCGGATCTCCAACTGCTTTCTCAGTTTCCTCCAACAGTTGGACCGGTGTCATCCTCGCAAATTCAGTCACTCGATCTTGAGGAAGAAACTGGAAGAGAGAAACTTACAGCTCTCATCAAATGAATGGCAAAAGTAACATGAAAAAAGATGCATGAGAAAAAACCCACATGGAAGTGGTGCAGATCGATGCAGAAACTAATAATATTTTTTTGAATTACCTGGGTGAGGTTGTTGACTTGAATGTTGAACCTTGAGACAATCTCCTGCACATCTTTCTTAGATGCCTGACGAGGAACATTATTCTCTGCAGAACATTCTTGCACCAGTTGGAAGCAGAACACCTTTTGGAAGAAGTTACATATAAAGCCTATTTATGGAGCTTTAATTCACACATTATTCTGACATTGTAGCTTGGTGCTCCAAAAGCTAAACTTAAAGCTTTAAATACCTGTGATAGTCCACTCAGACTTGTCTTGTTTGTTGATTTGGCGAGTGATGGAGATAAATTGGTCAGGGTTGTCATCCTGCAACGTGATTTTCACCAATCCTGATTCCTCGCCTCGTTTCACGTAATCCCCAATGCTGGATGCACGCCCCAGCAGCTGCTCAAGCATAAAAAGAATTTGTGATGCAGGCAAAGGGGAATGAATAACTAAAGGTTAGTTGTGTGCTTATTAAGCTTTAAAATGGCACCAAGGAGGTTGTAAATGTGAAACAATTGGCTTCTAAATGAAAGGGGCAGGTCATGATCCACTAATCTAGGCTCAAAATTGCTGAACAAATCAAGTAGCCCAATTCTGGCCTCTGGATCCTTAGGGGATTTTACGATAGACAAGCTGCACCAAGACCTCTCTTCTACTCTCGTCTTTAAATATGCAAAACAGAACATGAGGCTCAGTTTGGACTGTTTTTATAGGGTTTATTTTTTCTTAAACAAGAGCTGAACTTCGATTTCAGTGTTGCAATTTAGTTAAATTCCAAGGGCTAAACATTCAAATGTAACACGACAGAGGCAATCATGTACAACAGAAGCCGAATGAGAGATGTGTATTAAGTGCAACCTACCGGAAGCTCCCCAGCAAGGCCGAGCCCAATTGCACAAACCAGTGAACTTTTGCCAGTGCCATTGGGGCCTATGACCAAGTTGAGACGCGCTCCTGGCTTCGACTTCAAATGCGAATAGGTCATAAAGTTTTGAACCTCAATCTCCACAATGTTCCCTGGAAGATACTCATCTGCTGCCCTGCAATGAAGGTTAATTCACCCCACAACACCGGTTTCACAACACAGACACAGAGAATTTTGCAATAAGAACTCTCAAAACAAAAGGCGATGTCAATGCCTGGAGCTTCATCACAGCTACCTGCAAACCAATGCTTCGCACATTTACCACAGACACAACACAGACACAGAAAATTTTGCGACACGAGCTCTCCACACAAAAGGCGATTTCAATGCCTGGAGCTTCATCACAGCTACAAAGCAATGCTTCGCACATTTACTACCTCCTTTAAGAGTTGATATGATTGACTTTCATATTAAATGGTTCTCATTTTCAATCATTCAAGAGTAGTTTGGCCGGTATCAATGAACCCCAATTTGGAATCATAGCATCTAAACATTAGGCTGGGCAATGCCTATCAAGCATAGAGCTCTATCACCCCTACAATGTGGAGCTTGTTTGGTAGCTGTGATCAATCCTTGGCCTGCACAAGCAGATCTTCCTTTGCGACCTGGGATCGGGATACAATATAAGTTCTACTGCACTAGAGTTTCCTTGCAAAGACCAAGCAATGCAGAATCTGAGAGGTTCCACAAATTTTCAATTACAACAGGAGTGTATAACAAAGATTAGCAACAAAAATTAGTGACAAAACTAGCAAGACTGCTAGTACCTAGCAGCATGGTTGCTTCGAATTCGAGGTCGCTTTGCACTTCTTTGATTCCCATTCCCTCGACGTTTGTATTGAATTGTGGGTGACATTGTTACACAACACAGCAACAAGAATTCGAAACTAGAGTTTGAACGTGAGCTTGCTTGAATTTGCAGCTAGTGAGACTAAACTTGAGCATGCAACTCTAGAAACTGCTCTACAATACTTTGGAAGAGGGAACTTTGAATGGGGATAGATGAAGTTGATGACGTCATTTCATTTCATCCATCAATGTCAATGTGACATTCTAAGTTTTGGGGGCTAGGTACATTCATCATTAATTAATGATGCAACTTGATGTGGAATGTGAGGTTAGAGCTCTTGTTTAGTGCATTCAAATTTCGCATCATGTGCGTGAAGTTTATTTCTTAACCCTCAAGTGTTCCAACGTCTCAAATTTGGCTTCTCAAAAATTGAAAGATTTTTTTATTTGACTATTATAATCTTTTCAACGGTATGGTCTAAGGACATGTACGTCCCTTTCCATGGAGCTCTTGGCCTGTCTCCACTACTAATTGGTACAGTCCCTCCTAGATTTTAAAAAACATACGTTGAATTCTTAAGGATTAATTTTTAAAGGACATTCTATGCAAGCTTGGTCAAACTTCATTAGATTTCTACATTACAATACACATTTCAAGAATTTGATATCTTCCACATGTAGTAATCTTTTTTTGAAATTTTGCCTCATTTTTTTGTAGTTAAAAATATCAAATTAAATTTTATATGATTTAAAAAAAAAATCTTTGTAATTTAAATCATAGAAATGACAAAAATGCTTTAATTAGAATGAAGTCTTTAATAAGAATGGAAACAATGGTGACAAATATCATGGTGTAATTGGTGTACTTGTAATTACACCAAAAAAAATTTGGTAGAAAAAGTTCTATAAAGTGGTGTATTTTGAGCTTTCAAGATGCTATCTTCAAAAAATCACAAAAATTATAATTTTAATAATTTTGAAAAAAAATAGAATGAAATAAAAATAGATTATTAGAGCTACATTTTCTTAGTTAATCTCAAAAATATTTGACTTAAGTTTTTTTGTGAAAATTCAAGTTTTGACTTTCAAAATGTCCATCGGGCTTGCATTGTCCTATAAAGGTTAATAGGATATTATTTCACTATTATATAGAAGGAAAAACTTCCTTAGATTGCTATTTCATTGCAACATTTTTGAAGGAGAAAGAAGGCCTTTTTCAATATCATTGTCATTGTATAAAGAATTATTCTTGATGTAATAGCCCACAAATTCACAATTCATAGGCAAGCTTCAATTATTCTTTCAATTGTGTATTGGTCCACAAATCCACAATTAATTGGATAAGCTTCAATTTTTAATGAAAGACACCTCAATTCAAAAGAAAAAAAGGATCTCCTTTCCTAAATTTAGGAGGCATATCAACTCATAATTCTTGATCTTGCACTATTTATCAATGTAAATATGGAGAGGTAGTTAGTTGTGTGAAATTGTGACTTCTTGAGAAAACCATACATAAAAAGTTGATGGTGTACACATGTCATTTAGCTATTGGTGGTTAAAATTTTCCAAAAATCTAAAAGGGATACACATGTCACTTTGCCATTGGTTGAAAAAATGAGGTGGTGCTTGTAATATATCACCCACCCCATATTTGTATTTTTCTGGCATCAATTTGGCCTACAAATGATATGGAATATATGTTTGCTATATGTATATCTTTATAATTTGTATGGATATGTATGTATCATGTGTGTATTCTATACATATTTCACTACTATCCATATTCCATATTATATTCCACATTTTGTATCCTATCCCATATTCCATATTATATTCCACATTTTGTATCCTATCCCATATTCCATATTATATTCCACATTTTGTATCCTATCCCATATTCCATATTATATTCCACATTTTGTATCATATCCCATAGTCCATATCATTTTCCATATCTCAGAGTGTGGACAACCAAGACCATTTCTTACGACACCAATCAATTGCAATGGTTTATTTTTTCAGTTGAAGATCAATGGCATTAGAGGAGGGAGGGAGGGGGGGGGGGTGTGAACTCATATCAAAGGCTCTAGATTTTCCAAAAGGAGGTGGGGAAAGAAATTGAAATAAGAACACATGTTTGCCTCTTTTTGACTCATTGTCATTGTCATTGTTTATCGTCAATGTGACATTCTTTCTTGTAAGAAGTATGGATTAATAATAAGACTTGATACAAAATATAAAGGTAAAGATTTTGTTTATGATAATGCTTGTGATGGTAGGATAGGTGCATTCAAACTTGGCACACATCTAGAATTTTTAGCCCTATAGGGTGTCTAGAAATAGACGTAGTACAATTAAATAGATTTATAACAAATTTTGGAGAATGTATGTTACAAATCTACAATGCAATCACATTATAGTGCCATAACTAAAACTCAAAGAATTATTCTTAACAAGTAAAATGCCAAAAATTTGAGGTATATTTTAGTAATAAAGTGGGATCACTTGCAAAAACTAGCTTAATTAAAAAAGACATCCACATAGAAAAAAAGAAACATTTATAAAGTATAAGCTCAACCCTCGGCTCATCCTTTGCTACTAATTGATTTAATTTATCATTACCTTTATACATTAATTTCAAAAAATTTGCTCTTGTGGATAAAAATATTTTACACTTTTTTTTTTAAAGAATTTAGTAGCAAAACATCAAAATTTTATTATCAACATAGTATATGTCTTTGAAGAGTTTCTCAGTAGTATTTTCAAATTACAAAGTTTAACAAAAATAATTCATTTTACCTTTATTTGACAATCTTTTTGTACTACATTAAATCTTAAATAACAATAAACAAAACAAATAATGTACCTACATGATTGTCCATCAAACTTGTCAACAACAACAATATTGTCCACATGCCTTAACATTTCTATCTTCAAATTTAATTTTAATTAATAATGTTGTTGTGTACCAAATTGTTTCTATAATTGTATTATTATCAAACAAATTGGCAACATTTGAACCACTTTTTACTACTATTTTCTAATGTCCCTCCAATTCCCAACTAGAATGTCCACACTTCATATTCTATTATCCAAGTTGGTAAATATTAAAAAAATTTAGGAAAAAAAACCATACATCTTTAGACCTTATACATTGAAGCAAATTTAAACAAGGTTATGTAAGGCACACACTATCAAGGATTATATTTATAGCATTTTTTTTCTCAATTGCAATGTTGTAAAGTATATTTATTTTGAATGGACGAAATCACCAAAATTTATCCAAAGCATCCCATCCAAAGTAAGATGATTGTACATTCTCAATATATATGATAAAATCTAAATAGCTTCATCATCACTCCAATCAAGATCACAATTCACATTATCTAGAAAAATTGAAAATAAATCCTTGCATTTTCTCTAAGCAAATCCAAGTATTGTCCAATAACCAATCATTGTTACACTGCACCGTGTCTTTGACCGAAGTGGGTTTAGAAAGAATCCATCAATTCAGGTCAACTCTAATGCTGTTGTGCACATTGTTAAGGTCCATTGCCCAAACTCTAGCATTGCTAATTTTAACTTGACTACCAAATTTTCATGAATTGGAAGTGACTTCATAATAGTTACTGGGAAAAAATACAACTCCTCTAATTTCCTCACCATACAAAAATGCAGATATCAAATCGAGAGACATCCGAGACTTTTGCATTTCCCACAAAATTCTAAGGAATAATCAATCTTGCATCAGCTGCTACTCAATCCACTTAACATACACTTAGAATTGTCCGAAGCTATTATACATAATGGAGGAAAGCAAATGACAGAAATATCCATCAGTAGCGGCTTGCAATTCTGAAAGACTAAAATCCGACCCGTCACCATTTGCACAACTCTGGATTTCGTCCAACATGACATCTGCAAATCGAATCACCATTTCTACTAGCCTTGGACCATACAAGTTCGATAGAGTGTCCACGAAATTCGTGTTTTTACTTGCAAGAGAAATGTCTTGCACATACATCGATGTAAGAGGTGCCTTCGTGTGCTCCTCCATCACTCTGCCTTCCTTGAAAGTGCTCCAAGTGTAATTGCCAGGGTTGGTTTGAAGCACAACAGCCCTCACAAGCGCATGTAAGTGGTCCTGGGAAATAGCATCACCCATAAGTGACATCCATTTTTCACAGACAGCAGTTGCGTTTCCCAACGACCCCGATTCAAGGTTTGGAACAGTCAGGTCTTCAATTGAGTGTATCCATTGGGTGTAGACTTTGCTCCTTTCAACCCCAAAGTTTACCCCTGTTGGATTCCCGATGCTCTTGTCTACGCTAACTTCAGCTGCCAAAATGATGTGGAGCGGAAAATTGCACTCTTTCAAGGGGAAGGAGAAAAGGAAAAGCTGTGAGTTATCTTGGGATGGGAGACAGGAAGCCATACTTTTAACGAAGCCAAGCAAGGTTGTTGCAAACAGAGTTGGTCGACGTAAGTGAAAGCCTTCGGGTAGATTCTTCTTCACATGTACGTTAATAATGACAAAGCATCTCCCCATGTAGATTTCCTGCAACCGTACAGATTCCATATACACTGCATCGTCTGGGACACCCATGTCCCGAGTTGCAATACGTTGCATCAGGTTGCACGCGGATGTCAGCATTTGCATCTTGTCCAGCCTTCGTTGCTCAGCTGCTTGAAGCTCCTTCACCCCCTCTTGCAACCGAATCTCCAGAGCTTCGTTGATGGACTTGAGGATCTTGCTCCTGTGGTTCTCATTCGCGTTTTGAGAGCCAGGTTCCAGAAGAGAGATGCGAAGGCAATGCTCAAAAGACACTGCTGAAGACGTCGACGGTTGTGTGATGAGTAACATCTGGTCATGCCCAACCCTTGCTAGATCATCCACGACCACCTGCACTAAGTAACACATGAATAAGAATTGAAGTCAACTTTATAAAAGATATCGTGGCTGTGACTACTGCAAAAATATTGTACAACATAGAGGTTAAGACTGAATTTAAGGATCTTCTAACTGAATTTGAGCAGCCTCACCTATTCGCAGGCTAAGGTAGAAGTAAAAAAAAATCTGGTGAAGAATGAAACGACAACACAAAAATATGGAAGTTCCAAGGCGCATTGGTAAACATGACTTCAATATCTAACATGAAGGAAAGCATTAGGGACCTCATCCCGTCCCCTATTCGGACCCCCATTACCATCAGTAACTCATGCATTCATACACTCGATTGGTCCTCAATTAACAGGTGGTGTAACACGAGCAGGCAATTTGTCTATGATCACTGATCTTTGAATGAAAATGGGCCTGTTTACTGTCCCATAAAGAGGTCTACGACTTCCCACTCTAAAAGTGCATAAGAGATTCATACATGCTATTAAAAATTTGATCCCAACAGATTCAACTCGTGTACTCAAAGATCTCTCGACAATTCCATACAGTTTAATAAATGCTCAAAGTGACGCAAATAGTATACTCTACCTCACCTGATGAATTCCTGTCCATGAATTAATATGATGAAGGGAATCCGCGAAGAAGGTCACGACTTTCCGATCCATTCCACCCAAGCTAACGACCAACACTGGCACACCATGTGCCGATTCCGCAATCGTCACGGAGAGAGGGGATTCTTCGAGTGAGACTTCCATGATCATTTTAGTTTGAGAGCAGCACTTCAGTCTACCATCACTTGTACCGAACACAACTGTATACGACAAACCGAGTGTACTCCGCACATATGCCACGCAGGTAATTAAACATGGATCGAGTTCCACAGGGAGCTCAACTCTTGCAAGAGTCGGAGAGTAGCGACCGACTTGATTGCCGGATGGGAGCGAGAAACTTTGAAAATCCACGCTCCTGCGTACAAATGAACATAAGATTTTAAAAATCAGCTGCCCAGCCCATCTGCTATTCAAGGGAGAATCAGAGTATCCAAGATTCAGTGATCCTCTAAAATCTACTTGCTATGATGCCCTTCTGCTAATATGTTGAGTTCAACATTTGAAATTGAACTTTCTGCAATCATGGTTCTAAAGTTGCAATCTTAAAATGCAAGCCACATGGTTCTAAATTTGCTAAATCTAACACGTGATTCTGACGATGCAGTTTGGGGGCAACGCCCACACATTATTTTGTGGTCTATTTGTCTTTGGTGCTACAATGGAAAGGGTGCAAGCCCAACACTACTTGTGGATGCAAATATAGAGAATCTTAGATTCAAAATCTCACAGGAGCTCATCACTGACCATAGTTCAAGGAAACAGCCCATCAAAGCCAGATAACGGGCTACTGTTGCAATCTCTTACCGAGATCCAAATATAGCTAAAAAAATGGAATACGAGTAAAATTTTCGCGTCAATCAATGGCCTCAGTCCAAAATTAGAAAGCAGATTCATAAACCACGAATCTCGTCAAGTCACTTCAACTCCATATGTCTTCCAAGCTCTATGAGCTTCCAAGGCTTATTTGTTCCAAGAGAGGGAATTAAGATAACTATACGAATCCCTCAGATCCTTCAGAAAGTAGACATTGGATCGCCAATGAAATTCAGATAGACCTAAACCTCTGTAATTGTACTGTCTCAGGAAGAACATTTCCGTGATAATATGGAATTGTGACAATACATTAATAAGGGACAATACAGGGCGGAAATGTAAAACTCACCTCTTAAACCCCTACTCTAAAACCCTAAAATTCCAAAACTCTAAAACCCTAAAATCTCAATCTTTCTCGCAATTAATTACTTCCATATTATCACATTTGTTGTGGGTTTAATGGTGCGAATCCAAAGTGAGTTTTGAACTGAGAACATTTTGCTCCCAAAGTTCAGATGTTAACAGAGAGAAAACAACGAGATTTTAGTGAACACCGACTCACTATTTCACTTCAAATCTATGTGTCTTCCAAGTTCTATGAGCTTCCGCCACTTTCCAAGGCCACCGAGTTTATTTAATCCAAGAAACGGAAATTGAAATATTGGATCCTTAAAAAAACAGACGGCATTAAATTGACAATTAAATTCACATACACTCATCCTGATTCCCATGATAATTTGGAGGTGTGAGAACATGGATATCTGACATTTACAGAGACAAGAGAAAAATGCAGCTGAGACCAGAGGCCTACAGACAAAGTGAGCAACCTTACTAACTCAGAAGATGAAGCCTCGCTCCTAGAAACGCACAAGACTTGATTTTCAGCAACAAACACTCGCTGAAACGCCCCCTCCAGCATCTCCCCCTTCCACTTCGGAAACCCTAAACCCTCCAACGCAACGTAATCCACCCTCTCCTCCTGCCGCTCGGACGCCACCACCACCTTGCTCCGATACCAGGCGACCACCGTCGGTCCATCAGCTAACCAACACTCCAGGCATCCCTCGTCGCCGTCTCCGTCAATCTTCCCCGTCACTTCGTACGTCGAATTCGCAATGTCCAATTTACCGATTGTCAATCTCTCCCTGGTCGCAATTACAAGAAAAGTGGACTTCAAGCCCGTCTTACGGCATCCGACATTATTTAAAGCGGCAATGTGCTCTTCCTCTGCAAGAGGGAGGGTTAGAGATCCCCCGTCGTCCAAGGGGATGTATGAGTCAACGGTTTTGTCGTAGCGAGCTGTGCGAAGGGTAAGGGATGGCGGGTTGCGAAGCTCCGTCGGGAGAGTCACCATGCCGCGATGGACAAAGGCTTGGACGCCCATTGTAAAGGGCGATTGATCATTCCAGCGACAAAATGCTACCAAAATTGCAAAACAGGACCATAATACATGCCGCAAAAACGAGCAGGTCTGATTCTAAACACGCAGGATTGATTCTGAACGAGCAGGTGAGAAGCATGCAACAATGAACGGGAAGTACCGGCATTTAGTTACAAGCTAGCTGAATTTTTTGAAGATTTTCGAATGACATTGAAATGATTAGGATGAGGTTCAGAAAAAAAAGAAAGGTTTTAGGAAATGGGCCAGTTAAGAAAAAAGAATCCCGGCAATTTGGCCATTTGTCCTTGGAGTATGTAGGAAAGTGACCGATTGAAACTTCTCTTTTCCGGCAACTAGCCAACCAGGCATATACTTTTTAGGAATTTTTTTTAACATGTACATACTACATAGTATACCTATAAGTCTAATTAGTGACATAATTATGCTTCCCTGTGAATCACTAACCTGCACTAACTTGCAGTCCTACACAAATAGACTTTTACCATTGGTTAATTGCCATTGTAGTATACCTATAAGTCTAATTAGTGACACAATTATAAATAGACTTTTACCATTGGTTAATTGCCATTGTAGTATACCAATAAGTCTAATTAGTGATACAATTATGCCTCGTGAATCACTAATCTACAGTCCTGTACAAACAAACTTTTATTGTTGGTTAATTGCCAGTCTAGCACTTTGGCACTCCTAGGCATCCTAGCAATCTAGCATCGTCGATGAGGGCCGTCTTGATCAATACTTGATCACACAATCACAACCGTCAATGAACACTAGGGTTGTCATCTCAGGATTTAGAGTTTGGTTGATGCCTCAAAGGACCTTGCAATTTCCTTTTTTTCTCTCACGCTATCATCCCACCCTAGTTTCTCTTAGACTCTCCGTCTCTCATGCTGTCATGCTCATGCATTCACACAATTAGTTGTGGTTTTGCCCTCCCGTAGTCTCATATGCTTTAGACTCGTGGATTGTATTCATTTTCACATTTTCATGTTCTCCTCTGGTTCTGCCTTCCGAGTTTTGAAATTGTGTGTTGTGCAAGACAAGGGTTTAGGGTTGTAATTGTGCAATTGTGCAATTGTAGAAGTTGCATTGTAGATCAAAGTTTTGCTCATCTGTTGCAAATGTGGGCAATTGGTCATGTGTTGATTAGTGAACGGACAAGTGATTTAGGGTCAATCACGCAATTGACTTACAATTTTGGATCATTTGCACTCCAGAGCTTAGCCTTGCGAGTTTCTCCTTATTCGTGAATCATGATTGATGTGCAATTGTACGAGCTTGGTGTTTTTTTGTAGAACCTGCTTTAAGTATTTCTAGCAGTTCAACCATTTTTGCTTTCGATGAGGCGCAATCTTCTTCTAGTAATGCACAATTTGGTGATCAACAGACCTCAATCTTCTTCCACTCTTGGCCGGGGGTGCTTGTATCATACAACTCAGTTTTGCAATTGGCTTCAAATTAGGTATGTTTGGTTAAATCCTACACCCTTTTTTTGTTGGCTGAAATGTAGTTTCTTTTGTCTTTGAGGTTTAGGGTGTAGTCATGGGTGTTGTCTTCGTTTAGGGTGCAAGTTTTAGAAAATTTCCTCCCTATTTTTTTTCTTTTTACATTGCAGTTCTTTGCAGTCTTTGATTTCAACCTTACTCTTTGTTGTTGGCTGTTGATGCTTTTATTGGCTATTGATGTAGGTTCCATGGCTAAGAGACAGAGATCCCTTACTGTTTATTACTTTACGAAATCGCGAGAAATGGATATGGTTGATTTGTCCTCTTCTACATGCAATAGCACTAGATTAGGAGACACTTTCTCTTCAGGTGCAGATGAATTGCCCCCTTCTCAGGCAGAACTTGCACAAGGTTTGTGGGAAGACCAATGGTGCTCACAATTTGAGTGGCTACAATTTTCTGTTGATGTTGGTAAAGTTTTTTGTAAAATCTGTGTAGGGAAAGGGGGCCGCTTTGTCTATGCAAAAGAAGGGTTAAAAAACTTGAAAGTATCAACCTTCTTGGACCACTCTTGCTCAAATGAGCACAAGTGGCTTGCTTGGGCTTCCAACAATGGCGTGAAAATTATGAAGAAAGCCATTGTCAACATCCAACGTGCTTGTGCTCAAGTACTCCTAATTTTATTCAAGGCAACCTATTTTACAAGGAAGAAATCTCTCTTACAATAAATTTCCTATTTTGTATACGTTATCGAAATCAGAGACAACCCCCATCAACGCCACTATATATCTAAATGAAAAGGCTTGTGCAAACCTGGTTTGTTGTATTTCAGTGGTACTACAAAAAAAATCCTTTGCAGAGTCCGTAACTCCCCTTTCTTTGGCATATGGTAGTCAAGTCCACGGATATTAGTGTTATTGGTCATCTTGTTGTTTTTGCAACCATTGTTGAGGAAGGGTTGCTCATCACACTCTTTTTAGACTTGTTGCGTACAAATACAGGGCGGCAAGAAGGACGCTACAGTGATTTTTGATACTTTGCTTTTTCATCTTTGAGCTTGGGAGATGGACTTGTACATGTTCACGGCTTTTGGTAGCAACGGAGAAAGCATGATGGTCGGCAACTAGGGTGGTGTGGTAACAAAAATCAAACTACATGTTAACCCGTTCTTCCTCTTGTGTCACTGTGTTGCTCATCGCACAAATCTAGTAGCCTTAGATGTTGCTAAAGCCCTAGATTGCAAGACCATGTCTACTGAAATTGATTCTTTATTGAATTTAGTTTCATCTTTTTCAACAAATTTAACATGCGCAAGTATGTGCTCACATCTTTACAAGAAGAAATTGCAAATGCCAAGAAGGCCATGAAATGGTATTATAAGATCCATTGGCTTAGCCGATGCTAGGCTGTTACTGCTTTTTGTGATTCTCTAGAGTCAGTTTTGTTCTTTTTGCAAACTGAGGATGAGAATGATTCAGTTTAGACCAAGGCGGTGTTGCAAAAATTGGGTCAATTTAAGTATGTATATATATTTTGTATTTCCTAACTGACATCTTGCATTCTTTGGCTATGCTTTCTAAAGTTTTCTAAAACAAGTTTGTTGATGTTACCACCATTGGCAGCATAATTTGCTATGAAATTGTTCAATTGCGCATGTTGTTCATTGTTGAATCTTGTGACTTAAATGCTACTACATTCAATGAGGATACTGGTTTTTATGTATTGCCGGAGTATGACCCTTACGGGGATTATTTAAAGAGGCTGCAATCCAAAATTTGTGGCAAGATGTTCCATAGTTTTGAAATGCAGAGGTGCGGGTTGGGAACAAACCTAGGAGAGTGCTAGGTTTTCAAAGGTCTTTTGCTGAGGTTGTTTGTGTAGGTTTAGATACACGATTTAAGGATAATTTCCTCATTTCTTGTTTTAAAATTTTAAACCCTACTAACATGCCTTCAAGGCAAGTGGGCTTGCAGAATTGGTTTGTTGCAGAGTTTGAGACTTTGTTGTTCCATTTCGGTGTGGATCGCTTGCATGCAAATTTCACTCTCCCTGCCCTTGTTGATGTTACAGCATGCAAGTAGGAATTTCTCTCTTTTAAACTACAGTACACCAACAAATGGAGGGACAAAAATTTTAGGGACTTGTGGGGTATGATCACTTGGAGCCATTCATTGCAAGTCCGCTACCCTAACCTTCTTGTTCTTGCTAAATTGGCTACTATACAATGTGTTTTTACAGCAACTTGTGAGTGTGCTTTCAATATACAAAATCTAATCAAAACTAGAGTGAGGAACAAGTTGGGTAGTAAAAATTTGCAAGCAATGCTACAAATTTCATTGGAAGGCCTAGTTGATGAGATAGATGATGTTCTTTGTGATGCTATCCAATTGTAGAAGAACAATAGCAAGTATTGATTTTTATATTCTAACCCTTCTTTGCATTTGAGTGGTATAGGTGGAAATAGTGTAAGTCATGCATCTTGTTCATCCGAGGCATTTGAAATTGATGGTAGTGGTTCTTAACTAGTAATACTAACCGTACTAACCAGACTCCAAAAAATACTTGGACCCTCTTTTGGATCCTTGTATTTTCCAAAGTCTACATCCTTGGCCCTATGTTGGTAGGGACTTGGCCAGGTTCAACTCTTGCCAAGGACACTAGAAAATAAAATAAAGAGGGAAAGAAAAAACCCCAATTTTCCAAAAAAAATAGAGAAGGAAAGAAAAACCCCAACAATACAAAAAAATGGAAAGCTAAAAGAACCCCCTCCAATGAAAACAAAAAATTGGCTCCATTTTGCACATTAAGGAAAACGGCCAAATGGAAATATAGAAATCTGGCAATTTATTGAATGAAATTTCAAAATGGAGGATTCTAACAAAAAAAAAACACTTCTCACGTTGTCGTGGTGAGAGGGGTGCACTTGGAGAACACGCGAAGTGTCTGGTTGTTAGTTATAGTATTTTGATGGAGATTCTTCTAACATGTATCTTCTCTTGGTCTTCAAAGTCTTCAAACTCGATCTTCACCCATCCTATCTTGTAGTGGTTCTAAAGGGCTTGGGTAAGGGGGTGTAATAAAAAAACAAGTTTTTGGACGGATAAAACGGGACAGCAGAACACGAGCTGCCGTCCGAATGATGGGCTCCTAAACTTCAAATTCACCGGTCAACTGGTCATTAATCCAGCCTCACCAATGAGAACTACATAAAATTCGACCATATAGGTGATCAACCTCACTTCTTGCCCACAACACAAAAAGAAGCTAAATTGGATACCCACATAGCCTGCAACAGGTTTACAATGCAGAATTGAATGCAACGATCCTCCAAATCCGGATTGGAAAAACAATAAAAGACAATGGGCCTCCAAAGCTAGCCAAGAATAACAAAGCCACAAGCTACAATACATGGCTAGGTCCTCGGCATGTACGCCCTTGAATCTTCAAGTCTTCATACCTTGAACTCTTCAAGTCTTCAAAAGAACCCCAAAGAATACTAAAGAACTTCTCCTTCCACTAGCTACGATCTTCTTCCTAGTGCCACAGATGGCCTAAGTCTCCAAATGCTTAGTGTAATAGCATTTTGGGAAGATAAATTCACAAACAAAACACCCTCCAAATCTCAATTCTATTCAAACTATTGTCCAAAAGTTATTAGAGTGCAAAGTAGAGGTCCCTTAAATCCTTTGGCAACCAACTACTACCTCTAAATTCTTCTATAACTTTTGAATTACAAATCCAAATTGCAAGTGTAATAGCAATTTAGAATTCTAACACTAATATCTACAACTTCAGTAAGTTTCATAAGAAACTAAGACTCTTTCCAAAAGTTATTAAGGAACAAAGTCTCGGATTTCTAAACTATGAAAGCAGCCTTCCTTCCTATCTTTCACACTCCATAACTTCTTCAATAAGAATCCAAATCAAGTGAATGAACTCATTATGGATAGACAATTTTGCAAAATAACTTCACAAAAATTCTCAAAGCCTTATGAAAATTACACACCAAGTTGTGGTCGCTCCAAGTCACGGCCTTTCTCCTTCTAAACCCCAACTTTCCTTCAGACCTTCAACTCCTCATAACTTTTTCTTCCAAACTTAAAATGAGATGAATGATGACTTTTTGAAAATCTATTACAATGATATACACTCCCTCCAAATTTCAAGACAAGATGCAAAATGCTCCAAAAGTTATGGCTCAAAGAAGCTTTTGCTCTTTTCAATGGAAGGCCTTGGGTCACTAGTAGAAAATGCAAGGAATTCAACAGAATTCTGTTGTTTCGGTCCCGTTGTTTCGGTCACTGAACAACAGAATTCTGTTGAAATTAACAGATTTCTGTTAATTTCAACAGAATTTTGTTGTTCAGTGACCGAAACAACGGGACCAAAACAACAGAATTCTGTTGAATTCCCTGCGTTTTCTACTAGTGGGTCCTCTCAACTTCAAAACTCTATAACTTTTGATTCACAAGCCCAAATACCACTTGCAAACACAATTTGGAAAGGTCTAATCACAAAGAATTAGATGCCAAAGTTTCAATTCCAAAGATTCAATGCTCAATGAGTTACATTGAGCTATATCAATGAGCTCAATGGGCTACATCAGCTTGAAATCTACCTCTTAAACCGACAACAACCACTCTCAAACTTTAACTCTCTACTAAATAAGATTCCTCTCCTCCACCTTTTCCTCCCCAACTAAGGTGAGAGGTAGGGACACTTCAACCCAAGCCCTTACCAAGGCCCACCAAACATTCTAACCACATCCCCATTCACACTCATTCCAAACTGTAGTCCTCTTTTAACTAAAATTCTAATCCCAATTTCACTTCTAGCAAATACAATCACTCACTGTAATTTCAATAAACACTCAAAACATAACTTTAAGAACTAAAACTTAACAAATATCAACTAGAGGTAAAAAAAATAAAGTTCCAATCAAAACTTCACTCTATTTGAAGAAACTTGAGAATGCGTTTGACGGTAGCAGCAACATATTCTGCATGCTCAACTTTTGTCAAAGGGTTGACAGGCCCTTCCAACCATTGTTGGTGGCCACGACTACCCTCTACAGGCCGAGCCATATAAAAATATTGGTCCATGTTCTTGCCTTCATAACTTCCCTCGAACGTCACTTCGCGAGTGTCTGGTTCAACACATCCGACTTGAAGTAAGATCACCAATGCTTGAGCTTTAGCATCTAGATTATCGTGCCATCGCCGCTCCACACGAGGTTGTTTTGGCGGTCGAGGTGGTCCGGCTTCTTCTCGGGGGCGTTTAAAATCTCGTGGCAAAAGACGTTGATTCGGCAATTGTGATAGTGAAAACTCAAACTCAACATCCGGTTGAGGCTCTTCATCTTGATACTCAAACAAAACCTTTCAATTCGACATTTGAACTACAAAGGAGATAACAAATTCACTAATAAAGTTGAATGAAGGTTTAAGGCAAACCCATCCACTTATATATTTTCACAGGACAACGTCACCTTCAAGCTTCTCAACCCATAGCTTCACTATGAAGTTATTGAATAAAACATATAATAATATGTTATATTATATGTACTGATTTACAACAGGACAACGTTGACATTCAACAAAAAGTGTAAAAAAAATGAGGTAGCCTTAGGAAACAAGAAAATTGTCCGTTTTCAATTCAAAAATTTCCCGGATAGTGGTTTGCAAGCAAGCAAAATCCAAAGCATTCTACACTATCCGCTGCCAATTGCAAAAAAAATCTCTTACCGGGATTTGTCAATTTGCCAGACCACTAACTGTCTTCACAAGGGATATTTTGCCATGCATTTAATTGAATCAATTCGGTCTTTGTGGCTTCCCAACGAGTAGTCCAAGCATCCTTTATCTTTGAAATAATAAAGGTAACTGCAGATTGGCATAAGTGGGTGGAGCTTGGAGGCAAATACCTCAAAGTGGTATTCTTAGTTGCTAGAACATCTCTCAACACTAGAGTTATTTTATGCGTAGTAGAATTATCTACCCATACAGTTTTCAACCATTGGTGAAGGTCAGGTTGAAAAGTACGAGCTTCTCTAAAGTACTCAGAGAAAATAGAATGATCTATCCAACCCTTTGGACCAGTCCTATATGAAACTCCAGAGATGTTATTCTCCAATCTCCGAATAGGATAGCTTTTATTTTGATTTGTAAAATTCAACATAGGAGCTTCAATAGTTGATCTATGACCTCCAAAGATTCTGACCACCATGGTTATAGACTCTCCACCTGAAACTACCTCGGCATATTTCACCGTGGTATCTCCCCCAAAACCCAATGTCCGGCCATTGTCAACATTGACAACAAAGTATGTCTCATCTATATTTTCCATTAAATTCTCATCCAAAATATTGGATTGAAACCCTCTTTGCAAGACTCCTAAATGAAATGCAGTTTGCATTTCAATTTGAAGTTATTTCTCAAGACTACAAGAGAGCCTGTCGCGTTGTGATAGGAATACAATGTTATGTACTCCCATAAACTGTTGAATCCAACTATGACACAATTTGCTGGTGAGCAATTTCTGGTCTATAGGATCAATGGATTCAGTGGTATAAATTGACTCTAGACCCAGTAACACCTCTAGAGCCAACTTTAATAAAATTTTGGAAGAAAATTTCACACCAGATTTTTGAAGTCCTTCGAAAGCCTCCAGGACCCTTGAATACAGCCATTGGACCCAATCAGAGCGCTTCTTGCCACGTCCTGTCTTGGCTTTGAAGTAGAGTCTCTTCCGTTTGCCAACTTGATTGCGGTTGCACGTTAATTGTAATTCTTCATCAACTTCAATGTAGTTGCCTCGTTGTTGCCACCATCGTGTAGCTCTCACATAATTGGCAGCTTTCTAACCTCGAAAGTGCTCAGGAAAAGCTTGAATAGTGCGTCCATTGAGGCCAGCAAGTCCGTGAATTGCTTCATCTTCTACCATCCATGCAATGACTATTTTTTGGTTGAGAAGAGTGGAAACTTGTTGCAAGCGTCGTGAAGAGGTGTTGACAGGAAGAACATGAAGAGGTGGATGACCTGCAAAACGACATGTAGAAAAAAAATCATATTTAAAACAATTCTTCCTCAATATATTATTCAACAAGTATTTGCTCTTAAGCATCTTTTAAATTGAAAACCATATTACATTAGTTCAAAATTGAATTGAGCAGTGAACTAAGTATTAAATTTAGAATGAAATTGACGGTTCAAAATGGAATTCAAAAAGACGTAGAGAACTAAAAATTTGATTGACAATTCAAAATTGAAAATTAAATGAATAAATTTAGATTTGAAATTGAAAGTATTGTGATGCTTTTTAAATTTAAATTTGAAGTTACTGTAAATTCTTAATCTTTAATTTGAAATTTGAAATTATTGTGAAATTATTGCAATGAACTCATGAATTTGAATAAAGAATATGATACTTTAGAATTTAAACTTAAAATAAAATTGAGAATGTAAAACAAACTTCTAAATTTATATTCAGAAATACATTTGTAATTTAAAATAAAAATAAAAAACAAGCAAGTTCTTGAAGTTTAGATGCTAACATATAAAACAAGTGATTGCAATAATTCATCGGATTTGAAAATTTAGTCAAATTTTCAAAATTGTATGGATAGAATAATTCTTGATGCTTCAACATTTTGTTTAATTTCAATTCACATAATGAAGATTGTGCAATAAAAGATTGGTTGACTAAGCTACATTCACTTGTACGATGTGTATACCATTAAAGGTTTATGAATTCAGGAGTTCATTACAATATAAATTTGAACTTGGAAATAAGCTTAATCACATTGATCATGCAAGTATTTGTAGTGAATGAATTGATTTCATAATTTCATTCTGTAAATGGAATTCTAAGCAAGCAGAATTTATGAAATCAACACTACAAAATATTGCAATTAAATTCAAGGCATGTATTGTGGACAGTGCACCTACATGGAGGGGGTTGACATTGACAAAATGGTTCGCTGGAGCAGCAGGGCGGTGTGGGGGATTTGCTCCGCTACTAATGTGAAGATTCTCGTTGTGGTTGTCCTCTACGAGTCTGCCAACTAGAATGTCTGCAACATGGGCACAGTGGAGGTCTGCGTTGAAGATGGTAGGGTGTGGATCTACTGAGGTATTAGACTGTTGTCTTTCCGGCACTGCCAGGATCGTTGAGATCCATAGGAGGAACAAAAGCCACATGGGTTACCATCTAAAGATTAGCTTGAATAAGAATTTACAGTGTGATTGTAGCGTAACCACTCAGTTAATCTGCAAAAAGAAGCCACAAACCTATCAGAATGATGCAAAAAATATCCATAACCTCAGGTGATTTAACAAACTGGGTACACCAATCAATTGAAGCTAAGGTATGTACACCCAGAATGAACACAAACATCTAGATCTTGTAGTGAAATAAAACTACAGAACCAAAAATCATCACAACTTATCAAAAACCAATTAATTCAAAAAGCGTAATACCTGGAAATGCATCTCTGTGCACACCCGCAATGTCTCTATGGGGTTGAGCCAAGCAGAGCAGAGAGTGACAGGCGGAGAGGAGAGGTGGTGGAAGCGGAAGGCGACGCATTGATTTCAAGTCCTACAGTATTGCCAACACTAAATGAAAAGTGGTTGGAAATTGGTGTTCAAGGGTAAACACTGTAGACTACACTAATCTTCATTAAACACTAATTAACATTATTAGTGTAGATGGCCCACATCACGACAACATATGGATTGAAAGATTATAATGTTTAATCATAAATGTGTTAAAACTAAGAAAGTGATTTGAAGCCTTTCAATCTCCTTTTCACATGTCAAATTTAAAAAGTTGGTCACCAAAAAAATATGAAGATAAAGGGCCTAACATGCATAACCCTAATCAATTTATAGCTTCTCAAAAACTATTCCACAATTTTTAAATGAATTTCTAATGTGATTTTTTTTCCAAGATCTAGTGTATTTGAAGCTCATTTCCAAGAACCTTCACCTATGGAAAATTATGGAAAATTAAGATTGCAATAGACACCCATGTACAAAATCTTGAATAGAAAAATCATAATCAATCATTTTCAGGATTGGATTTTTAATGCTAAAAATAAAATTTAAAAATATAAACTACTGAAAATAGAAAATTAACTTGGTCAAATTTAAGAGGTGCAAGAAGATTAACCCCTAAAGTCCTATGACTAAATTACCCTAGAAAGTGCCCAAGATTGTCATTTCTTAGGGTTTAGGGTTTAGGGTTTAGGGTTTAAGATTTTTAGATTATAAAAATCTACAATTTGTGAAAATCTACAAATTATAGAAATCTATAAGTTGTGGAAATCTACAAATTATAGAAATCTATAAGTTATAGAAGTCTACAAATTATAAAAATCTATAAGTTGTAGAAATCTACTAAGTGTAAAAATCTACAAAATATATAAATATTGGAATTTCATTATCAAAATTCATAACACAAGAATGCTATAACTTACAATTCTTATATGTCCAACCTAATTGTATTCTTGACAATTGATATGGAACAATTAATAAAAGATTTAATAGTAGTTGCAATTGTAGTCTAGTTGCACTCTAGTTGTAGTTTGCACTATAGTTGCAGTCCAGTTGCATTGTAGTTGCGATTTAGTTGCAGTCTAGTTGTATTATAGTTGCGGTTTAGTTGCATTGTAGTTGTAGTCTAGTTGCACTCTAGTTGAATTGCTATCAAATTTAAATTATATGCATAGATAGATACATTGGACTCTATAAAATAAAATTGTCCACATTGACAATTGTGATGAATATTGGATGTAAAATACCTCTTTTGTTACATTCTCGTAAGCGTAAATACATTTTGCAACTACTTTGCAACTATTTTGCAATTATAGTGTAACTATGTCAAAGTTGGTGCAAATACAAAGGATTGTAGTTGCAGGACAGTTGCATAGGGCACGTAGTTGCATTTCAATTGGTTGTAGTATACACATTTTTCTTCTAGTGTTGGCAGAACAATGCTCAATGTAGGAGAAGTCAGCAACATCGACATAAAGATTCAACACAATCGTGGTTGTAGTCTTGGCATGTTAAAAGGGGTAATCCATGTTCCTTCTCTTGGTCAAAATTTATTTTTGTCATTTGTTGTTGCACAAAGAAAGATCCACATACTTCACACCGACATTGAGTATCAATTGCTTGAAGATGGAAAAATAGTCATGACAGGTAGTATCTACAATTGAATGTATCAATTAAATATAAAAGTTATTTATTCTAAGGTTGTTGGTATAGCTTTAGTTGCTACCTTTGCAACTTTGTTTGGTATTCCCACTGCTGTTGAAAGTAGGCAAACTCTTGACGTGTGGCATAGACGTTTCGCTCATCTCAACTATACAACCATATAAAATATGGCTAGCCAAAGTGTCATCAATACACTATAAGAAAACTATGTGTTTTTAGACATGCAGTTTTTGCATCCGAATATCGCGCGTGATGTCTTGTCACGTCTAGCCAAACATCCAAAAATTCTCGTTATGGCAGACATGCCCAAAACATGGTACGTTATGTGTGACGTCGCACGTCCAATGTCAAGCGTCACAAAAAACATCGGTCAACAGGGTTCTTAGAAGTTAACATGTGGTTGCCACTTAAGCGTAGGAAAGCCAGAGTGTCATTTTTTTCATCCATTGCACATCTATGATGTGGCATCTGACGTGTCACTGATGTGGCATGCCACATGAGTGATGACGAAATTGGCTGACGTGGCATCCACAGACGCTGACGTGGCATTTTTTTGAGCTACCTGAATAGTTTTTTTAGAATTTAATGATGTTTTTTGAGACATCTATGTGGACGTCTGAGTGTCTTAAATAACATCAGGTGAAACAATTGTATGCTTCTCATCATGTCCCATCTGGATGTGTGGCGTTTGCACAAGTGTGCTTTTTAAAACATATGTGACGTTCACATGTTTTTTTGAACATCAATAATGACTTGAGTTATGTCTTTTTATATCATGTGGTATGTTGTAAAAGACATGTTGTCAATGTAGCAATATGTTGTACACAATATAAAATATGCAATATATGGTATATCATATGCAATACAACATATAAAATATGCCATACAAAATATAATATATACAATATGCCATACAAAATGCACCATACAAAATACACCATACAAAATACAATATATATACAACATGCCATATAAAATACACCATACAAAATACAATATATACATACAACATGTCATATAAAATACACCATACAATATGCCATACACTTGTACACAATACATTGTATTTATCAAGAATATTGAATGGCTCAAAAATCTACTTATTAATTGATGAAAAGACAAGCTTTTTATACTAGTGGGGTGTAGGAGGCATGACAAACAATATGAGATATACAAAACTAAAATGTGAGCAGCAACATAAATACAATGATGTTTGAAATGATGTTTTAAAAAACATCTACATGTCTTAGTTATGTTTTTTCCAACATCATTGTAAACATTCAAAAGAACTCTGTAGTATGAAATTAGACATTCACATCAATGTTGTTTTAAACATTTGCTTCAACAATTTCTAAATTTTCTACAAATCTTATTTGTTGTCTATGATGTCATGATGAACATTTGCATGTCATTTCCAACATATATGGGGATGTCTCCTTGAACATTTAATTGATAAAGTCACATTTATTAAATCAAGGTTGTTTGCAACATCAACTTCAATATAGTATGACACAACAATACATCCAACATGGAATTCCAATTGTAGACTATATTTTTGTCTATCTAGAAAGCTCTAATTCATTTCATTTGGATTTGTTATGAGAAAGTTATGGACATTTTTGTTTTGGAGGTAATTAGAGCATCTTCTTGAAAAAAATAACTTGTTGGATGCATTTCTGAATGCAATTTTTACAATTTTTTTCAAAATAAAAATTCCACATGGTTTAGTTTACTTGTTAGAACAATCTCACCATTGGGATTAGTGCATTTTAATTGCATCTAAAATATATTAATATTTTAGATTTTCCTTCTATCTCATACCTACTTCTACTTAATAATTTTCTTAAGAATGAAATTTAAGTTTTATTTATTTTTTATTTATTTTTTCTAAACTCTCAACTCAATTCTCTACTATAAATATTTAAATCTCAAAACTTTGTAGTGAAAAAACTTAAAATTTCAAAGTCAAAAAATCTAGTCCCTTAATGTGCTAAAAAACTTGTTTTTTCTACTTTAAATCTATGCGGTCAAAATTCTGAAATTTTTTCTACAATTTTTTCTACTTGTTAGGTGTAAAATCCTATGGTTAGATGTGAAAAAAAATTAAAATTTATTTTACTCTTTGCTACAGAAATGGCAATTTTCAATATTTTCTGGCAGAAAAAAGGCCTTGGTCCTTTACGGATTAAGATGTCAAATATCTCAAAGTCCAAGAACACTAGAAAATCACCCCACATTAGATATGAATGATTTGAAAATAATAAGTTAAGAAGGTGAAATAGCAATAAAAATTATTAAAATTTGATGCAAATTTTATGATTTTAAACTAGTAAAATTTAGAATTTAAATCTTAAGTTAAAAATAAATATTTTCATATAATATAATATTGATATAATTTTGTAAACCTTTTTCCATAACAAATCCATTCATCTAATTTATATAAATTAGTTATATAAATTAAATCTATATAGCTTATAACATTTTGAAAATAAATTTTCATAAAATTGATTTATAAAGAAGACATCAAAGAAGACGCCTACAATTGCTTTTGCAACGTCTGCACACCCAATCAAATGTCATGAAAAGCACAGTGGATAGCATGTGGTTTGAAGTTACATTTGCAGGAAGTAAAAAATGTTAACGCCAGAAGTGATGTTCCTAGAAACATTGGGATGTTTTGTATGACGTCCACAAAAATATTCAAGGTTGGAACATGGACTGACTGGATATGATGACGTGGCATGCCACATCAACATTCTATGTCCACGTCACATAATTTCCACATCATCATGCCATGTCAGATGCCACGTCAACTTTTTGGCCTCACCACCTGCCCGTTATCTTCTTTTTCACCCCGAGCAGTCACTTTACCATTGACCAGAAAAAATTTCTGTCTCAACTTCTAAGCTAAGTTTGACCAAAGATACTGACGTGGCTACACATGTTTTTTTGGACATTTTTGAAAACATCTGATGTCCACAACAATGTCTTAGATTGCATCATTGTTTTTCATAGCACCAATATGTTGTAACTGAAATTTAGCAATGTTTTCTACAACATCAAACCCAAATCTCCACTTTTCTAGCATTTGTCGACGTGACATCCCAATGTTTTCTGAGACGTATGGTGTTATCCTAGACGTACAACGTTTTTGGCCTAACATCAGAAAAAACATAGTTTTCTTATAGTGATGGTCTCGTTCTCAACAATAAGATTAAATCTTTTTGTCCCAGTTGTGCATATGGCAAACATGCTCAAGCACTTTTTCCTACTAATGAGAACAGAGTCCAATCCACCGTCCCTGGTGGCCTAAACCACTCTAACCTATGCGGTCCAATGAGCCCCTCCCTCGGTTGGAGGTGCGCTATACTTTGTCCTATTCAAAAATGATTGCTCCAGATTCAAGGTCATTGAATGTTTGCAGACCAAGCAAGAGACACTTGTTGCCTTTAAGCAATTCGTTATCCAACTCCAACGGGATACTGGCAACTGCTTCAAGATTGTTTGAAGCAATAGAGGTACAGAATACACCAACAAAGCCTTTGTCAAGTATCTTAAAGACCAAGACATCAAACAAAAGTTGACGACAACATACACTCTGGAACAAAATGGCACTTTAAAATGGGACAACCACACTATCATGGAGGCTGTAAGAAACATGCTCCACTCTTCCAATGTTCACATCCACTTTTGGAATGAAGCAATGCTAACTACGGTACACACTTTAAATTGTACTTCAACAAGGACCACAGAAGGACGCGCTCTTTTTGAGATATGGTACAAAGAGAAGCCTTTAGTCTCCCATTTGCGTATTTTTGGGACCACCTCTTATGTATACATCTCTAAGGAGCTTCGGCACAAGTTCACAGCCAAAAGTCGAAAAGGTATATTTATTATGGGGTACTCAACGCCCCTAGGGGTGCACTTAGTTCTACTACAACAAATCTTTGAGAATAAGCGGTTTTTAATAAACTATAATTTTAATTTCAAATTTTAAGCATTATTTTCTAATGATTATAAGATTCTACTCCCAAAATTTCAAACTCAAATAAAATATGGAATGATTTCTAGAAGAAATTAAAAATGCACTAAAATGGTATGTTTTTTTAACTCAAATATTTTTAGAAAACACATTTAGATGGCCATTGCATCAATATTCAACTCAAAATAAGCTTTCAATAGAGAATTATTTTTAAGAATTTTTTGTTCATTTTTTAGACAATTTTTTCTTATATAATATAGGAATGTAAAAGTAATTTTTTAGTTCTATAGTGTATCTTTTTACTTCAAAAATTTGTAACTAAATATTATTAACAAATAAAAATATCAATAATTCAAAACATAAACTTTCAAAGTAAAAAAATCTATTCATATTTTTTTCATTTCATTTTATTTAAAATTCAAAAAGTATATAAGGGGTCCAAAGTTTTGTTTGCATGCTATTATCAAAAAAAGGGGGAGTGTACCCCCCGAGCTCGGCAACAAGTAAAGCCTACAGAATCTAGAACACTCAGCTCAATCGACATGTCATTTGATGAGAGTTTAACAATACACATGATGAATTCAACGGAACTAATAATACTCCAACCCTCTCCGACAATATCGATGATGATATCTACGCCTTCGACAACCCACCATCTTACCAACCTTTACAACAAATAGGGGAGATCCAATCCGCAACGTTGAACCAGAGAACCAGTGGGAGATTAGTTGCGACAAGTTGACACAGTAGGCCTAATTGAAATTACGGGCCCTGCAACCACAAGCATTGCACCAGTGGGAGACACAATCCAACAACGACGCTACATCCACCACTCGTATCCAACAATCAAGGAACCCGCTTATTCATTTAGGTAAATGGATCTATCCTACCGGTTATAACTTGTATGCCTGCATAGCCTACACACAATTACTTAGGAACTTGAGACCTATGAAGAAGCCATAGCATCTTCTGAAAAAGAACATTGGCTGGCCGCTATGCGTGAAGAGTACGAGTCGCTCCTTCAAAACGATACCTAAACACTCAAAGAAATCCCTAAAGAATGCAATTTAGTGAAGTGCAGATGGATGTTTAAATTAAAATTGGCAGTAGATGGATTAGTGAGCTATTACAAGGCCCGCCTAGTTGCAAAAGGGTTCACGCAGAGGAAAGGTGTTGACTACGAGGAGACTTTCAGTCTAGTGGTCAAATTCAATTCTGTTCAAATACTCCTTTTCATGGCTGCGACGGAGGATTTCAACATCACCTAGTTTGACGTATGTAAAGCTTAACTAAACGGGTTGCTACTTGAATTCATTTACATGCAACAACCTATAGAGTTTGAAGTTGGTCAGTGGCCAATCGACGTCTTGTTTATCATCTGAACAAGGCCTTGTATGGCTTGAATCAAAGTGCTAGGGTGTGGAACCATAAATTCATACAAGCCTGTGATCTCATAGCCTTAGATGCATATTGTTGCGTCTATGTAAATAAGACTAAACCGAAGCTAATCTTATGCATTTGGATTGACAACGGCATGGTGTGTAGCACCTTTAACGATAGTATTGAAGAGATTTCCAATTACATGGGAGGAACATTCCAGATCACACAAGGGTTAGCAAAGGTCTATGTGGGTCTCCACATCACATGTGATCGTGACAAAGGCCTCATCCACATCGATCAATACAAGTATCTCGAGAGAGTCCTTCGACGCTTGATCACGAAGATTGACTTACTGTAGTTGTTCCATTAAATCTAGCTAGCATAGCCTAGATGCGTTTACCAATGATCCATGACCCACCGGTAACTTTTTCCGTATAGGGAATATATTGGATGTTTGTAGTTTGGCACCTGATTCAACATTAGCTATGCTGTAAGCAATATGTCGAGATTCAACAACTATTCGACAGCAATGTATGTCTTAGGCGTCAAGTGCATCCTAAAATACTTGAAGGGAACGCTTGATCATACAATCACATATGGATGCGGGTCCAATCCGCACCAACTCAATGCGATGCCAACTACATTGGAGACTATAACAACTACAAATCATGATCAGGTTTCTTCCTCATGTTCAACGACAGTCATGTGGCTTAGAGTAGTCGGAAGCAGGTTTGCACCGCACTCAGCACCACCAAATCCGAATACATTGCCGCTAGCCCAGAAACTTAGGAGACACTCTAAATGCACTACTTGCTTCACAGCATCCATTCCCCTTAGATCGTTCCTACACCGTTATTTTGCGTCAATCAGACTACAATCAAACTTGTTAAATATCTGGTGTTTCATCAACGTACCAAGCATATCAATACAAAATATCACAAGATTCAAGATGTAGAGGAGGATGGTAAGATCACTCTTACCTACATCTGTACAGAAGATCAAGTAGTAGATCTCATGACAAAGCGTTTACTACATAATCAATTTGAACGCTTACACACCTTGGTCAAGCCATTTACCAATCTTCCTACTCCATAACGTACTATGTCAAATGGGAGGTTCTATGTAGATCATCACAGTGTTGAGTGGGAGTATTGGATGTAGATGGACCACAACACTAGATGATCTACATTGGTATCCAAGAACACACCCTAGACTGATCTATGATGAGCTAGTAGAGTAGCAAGTTTGAAAACAGAAGTTGAAGCGTTGGAGCTCTTCTTGATGTAACTACATCAATAGGTCGTTCCCCCGTTCAACCTAGCAAGGTGGGAGGATAATTGTAGCACTTTAGCTTGGGAAGCTCTCTTTTGTATGCGTGTGTCACGCATAGTAATTGAGAGTGCTAGTTGTCCGTTGTGAGTGCTAGTTGCCTGTAAAGTAGTTTATATACTCTGTGATCAAAATGTGACACAGAGCTATGTAAGTGGGGTCGTGAATGATATGCCAGTTGGTTCGAATGTACCGTTTCAATAAGTTCTAACAATTTTTTTAAATTGTAACCATAGAAAGTCAAACTAGACATGTTAAAAATCACATAAGAAAAGAAACACAACAATATCACCTATGATTGAAAGATTGTAATTTTTTTATCATGAGAGCGTTAAAACTACAAAAGTGATTTGAAGTCTTTCAATCCACTTTTTGAATGTCAAATCTAAACAATTGGTCACCAAAAAAATATGAGGATAAAGGATTTAATATACATAACCCCCCAAAATGTATGGCTTTTCAAAATCTACTCTACAATTTTTTTAAATGAATTTCTAATGTGATTTTTCTCCAACATTTAGTGTATTTAAGGCTCATTTCCAAGAGCCCTCAACATTATAGAAAGTCAATATTGCAAAGGACACCCTTGCACAAAATTTTGAATAGGAAAATCATAATCATTCATTTTTAGAATTGGATTTTTGATACTAAAACTAGACTTCAAAAAGAATTTTTCAAAAATATTAAACAACTAAAAATAGAAACTTGGTTAGATTTTATTTAACCCCAAAGTATTGTTGACACCAAAATTTGGTGCCTCAGACATTTAGGGGGTTAAATTATCAAACTTCTACCTTACATTAGAAGGGATTTGAGGGCTTGGGAGGGATGTTTTTATCATGTTCCCCAGGTTGTGGACGCATCCATAATATTTAAATAATTTTAATTTTTTTAGATTTAAATTATTAATTAATATTATTTGATGTAGCACAATCATGGCTACGTTAAATAATTAATTTGGTAAAATTCCTACAATTCTTTACAATCTAGGAACTCATCGGAACTCATAGTCTTCTTTTGGCTCAAAAAATCTAACGGTTCATTCCGTCTACCAAACTTCTCAAGTAATTGGAATAAGTGATAATTATAAAGCCACATACATTAAAGGGGTGATAGACCTTACAATTCTTACATAATTTTAGATGAAGTTTTTGACACCTATTATAAACATTGAAACCATTATTTGCTTGTAGATGTTTGGTCAAAGACTACTCAAAAATAACCTTTACATACAAATGTGTGCAAAATCTTATTGTAGTTATACAACCTAATGAAGAAAGTATAGGATCTTAAAGGAGTTTCAATTGTACACCACTCTACAAAGTTTTATGAAGATTCAACACTATAATCACAAGATTTTAATGACTAAAGTCAAACAAAATTATAAAAATAAATTGCACATTATTACCTTCAAGGTTTAGGGATACTTTATTGCTATGTAAACTTGAAGTCACTACTATTGAATGAACCATAAGAATTTGGAAAGGAATAAAATTAATTCTACATTAACATGAGACAATTATAATATGTTGTTGATAAAAAGTCTTTGCACTAGTGGCTTTGCTAGGAAGGTTTCCAGATCTAAAATAAACACCTTTTACCAAAACCACAATTCTAAACACATATTGGAACAAATATCATATTACAATGTTAGCAAATGAAAGCAAAAGTGAATGCCATCGGTTTAAAGTCTGTATGAAAATACTACAAATTTTTTAGAGGTGAAGTCACAAGAGTATTTATTGTTGACATTAGGCTACCTTTAATTAAACATCCTTGAAGGACAAAATGCCTCAACTCTCATTGGTTGCTTCAAATAACTCTTCAACTTTCATTAGTTCCTTTCAAAAACTAGTATTGAGTTTGAGCAAACATTTTGACATATTTGAGTCAATGAGTGGCTAAAGAACTCCATTCTAGTTGGTGCTAAAAGGTTGGTGTTGCAAAAAGGTGAGGATACTTTGGTAAGATAAGTAAATGCCTTCCCCAAACCTGAATTCCACGTACCTTAGCTGATGCCGATGAGGTTTGCAATCCGAAGAAAAATAACTCACCAGTAAAAAGACTAAAGACAGTTAGGGAGACTATGATCACGATTATACTCCCAGGAAAAGTGGCAGAGCCCAGCAAATATTAACCTGCTACTCCACAGTAATCGCACAGGTGACCATCCTTAACTTGATGGGATGAAAGGAACAATGCCTTACATGTATGCCTTGAGGCACAAGGCTTGGAACAAGAAAACCAAATACGGCATTGGAGCACAGACCATGCACCTACACTCTCAGGCTCAACAGAGACTACCCTCCACTGAACAGGAAGGCTCTTCTGAAGCCTAATTGCAACTCACTAAACTGCACAAACCACAAATGGGTCATCAGCTACTCAATGCTAGCTGGCTAGTAATGACATGCTTTGCATGAGTCCATAAACTCGATAAACTGCATACAACCTAGGTTAATAGGGGTCGTCAGAGTTGCGACTTTCAACAATCTGGAGCAATTCTGTTGTTTGTTTCCAGATCTGGCCCTGCACAATTCTGAGCCCTAGAATCGTTGTCTCAAAGGATCAGCCTGCTTTGCCAAATCGCCCCCATTCGCGGAGCACAAGTCCTCAACTCTAACAACCCCTTATCAAGAGACACCAAGATTCAAGGATTTAACTCGAGCAACATCTTGTTTTCTTGGTAGAAATGACATCGTCTTTGTTTGTAAGATCGATTCTCGTTCCAGGCAGGAGTGGGGAACTTCCATGAGCTTCATCAGCGATGAGAGCTTTCTTGTTAACAATCTTGTAGATTTCCGACAATACAGTGTAGAATGCAGTCTCCACATTCGTTGAATCCATGGCTGACGTCTCCAGAAAGGACAGCCCTTCTTTCTCCGCAAACTCTTTGGCTTGGTCTGTGTCAACTTGACGTAAGCTGCTCAAGTCAGACTTGTTACCAATTAACATAATCACGATGTTGGCATCTGCGTGCGCTCTCAGCTCTTCAAGCCACCTTTGTACATGATCGAATGACGGTTGCTTTGTGATATCGTAGACCAACATTGCACCTACGGCACCCCTGTAATACGCGCTTGTAACAGCCCTATATCTGCTCGACATATAAACCGAGACGTAAGGAGAATATCATTGACACAACCAGTTCATCAAATAAACATGTCTTAAATCTTAATCAGGATGCATAGTGGAAAATGGTAAAGAAAAAAAATCTCTGGAAAATGGGCAAATGTCTGAAGTTCTACTGTAGTTAACCCACGTGCCTGCCCAAGCTGTAACTACAAAATCCACTTTGGAAGCTAATAGTCCATCATAGTAACTTTCGGAACATACTGACATCACTTGAAAAAGTAGCGTATCATTTCTTCTTTCTATTACCTTGCTTGAAGTTGCTTAAAAGATTTATTTCAAACTACTAAAGATGTGGAAGCGGCGACTTCTTTCCAACACTTAGGGGGTGACAAACTCCCGTACTCAACTGACGAGGCTCCATTACATACTACAGTAGAATTCCTAAGCACTTGGTCGTTTTCACTACACTAGATATCCACAAAAAGCATAGTGCTAGATAAAATTTTGCTAGCAAGATACATAAACCATATCAAGATTGTGTATAGGACGGTAGAACTAACAGTTCCAACAGTAAATGTATGACTTCAAGAGCATTACACTAGACACTGAACACTACACACAGATCCAAAACTAATGAGCAAGAATCAAGATCACCAAATAGATACGAATCCAAACCTAGAGATCACTCGAAAAGATGATTCTACTACAATTCAAAACCAGATAGAAAGGAAAAAGAAAATTAACATACCTTTCTTGTCCAGCTGTATCCCAGATTTGAGCTTTGATGGTCTTGTGGTCCACAACAATGGTACGCGTCTGGAACTCAACTCCAATAGTTGCTTTAGACTCGAGATTAAACTCATTCCGGGAGAATCTGGAAAGCAGCTGCGACTTTCCGACTGCTGAGTCTCCAATGAGCACCACTTTGAACACGTAGTCTATCTTGTTCTCGAACGACTCATGGTACCCATTCGCCATCTTGATTCGACCTAAATGCACACACCTTCCTTATCGAAGCGCTAGTATGTCGCATCACCTTGTCGAAGCACTCGCTAATCAAATCCCTCCCTCTCGCCAGCACCAGCTCTTCCTGATAAACCCTGAAGATGCATCCCTAAATTAGATCGAGAATCTAAAGAATCCAAATTAATATTCCTTGGGAGAAATAATCAGAATACCACAGAAGAATCGCACAAAAAACGTAACAAAAGAAAAATAGCATCAAGAACCGTAACATCCTAAAGAACTCTGACTCGTCGTGCAGCCTCTGAATTACCATGAAGAAAACTTTGATACATGAAAAGGAATCCCCGGACACTTGTTTTGCAACTTAGTAGAGCTCAATTTGTACAAGTCAGAGCTTCGAAACATTGAATTCACATGTGAGAATAATCCAGAGCTTTGGTTTCGCTTAATTTGCTATCATTTGGCATGAACGTACTCAATTTAATTCTTAAGTGGCGCTATTCTCAAAAGATACCATTCCAACACGACTAAGAATGTTATTTAAGGCTCACACCAACACCGACAAATCAAGAGTAGCAACAAAACGCGCAGTTCCAAGCCACCTCGAATTACCTCCACCATAACTCAGGTTCCTCAATATATTCCGTAGTGTTCCAAAATTAAAGCTAATCCAACGTCCTCACTCATGGTCAGCTCCAACTCTCCAAGAATCCAAGAGCAAACACAAGTTTCATCCTTTACACCTACTAGCCCTAACCACGAGAGCCAATTACCATACCACCAGCCGCATCTTCTAGCCACACTAATTCACTTCCCACACCAAACCTAAAAAAGTCCAAACTAGATAGCTGAATTAAAACATTCTCTCGATCGGAACACCTTCCTCTCGATCATAACGCAATTTGCAACAGACCGCGTGAGCGAGGTCGATACAAAACCAAGCGAGGCCAAACGTACCTTGAAATGACGAGGAGAAGACGCTCTTGCGATCGAGAGAAAGCGCGATGAAAATTAGCGAGGCCGCAGCAGGATCCACGACGGGAAATAATCTCTTGGGGAAAGAAAAGCGTGTCAATTGTGCGAGAGTCGGTCCCTTGTTCTTCCCTGCTTGACCCTCATGGCCCCCAACGCCCCATTGTCAAGGAAAGCTCCTCGGCGCGTTCTCCATGAGTTCCCCATGTTCCAGCAGCGCTCTTGGCGTTCCCTACGGTCTTCTGCACGTGCCCTATGGCGGGTCGGGGGCCTCGGGGCACTGACGGACGAGAGAGCGCGTTTGTGTTTGAGGTTGCTGATTTTCAGAGTCCCTTAGAGCATCCCCACCAGTGAGTTCCGTATCCTTAAAAGCTTTAGGGAGAGGACCTCATATGCAGATTGAGATACAGAAATTTCACCGCACCAACCTTTATCCAAAACCTGTATCTCTAAAATATACAGATTTCTGTAAAACTTCTTCTCCAGTTTTGTATCCAGAGGCTCATATGGAAAACTCACAAGGTCTCATCCCTATTTGATGTCCCAAGCTCAATAAACAGATAGAGAAACGGAAGAGCTGGTGGAGATGCTCTTACCCCCCTAAATGTCCAGAGTCTTCTCCAGAATTCATGGCTTGAGGAAAAATCTATATCTTAACCCCTAAATGCCCGAGGCCTATTTTGAGCTTCTTGGAATTTGCTCTAAATTGAACAAAATGCCAACATTTTGATAAGTTGCATCAATTTTTTTGGATTTGTAACCGTACAAATTCAAACTAGACATGTTAGAGATCTCATAGGAAAAGAAAACACAACAATATCACTTATGGAGTGAAAGATTATAATGTTTGACCATGAGGGTGTTAAAACTATGAAAATCTTTTTGCATGTCAAATCTAAAAAGTTGGTGACCAAAAAAAAACGAGGTTAAAGGGCCTAACATGTATAATCCCAATCAATTTATGGCTTCTTAAAATCTACTCTACAATTTTTTTAAATGAATTTTGAATGTGATTTTTTCTCCAAGATCTAGTGTATATGAGGCTCATTTCCAAGAACTCTCAACACTACAGGAAGTCAAGATTACAATGGGTACCCTTGCACAAAATCGTAAATAGAAAAATCATTATCATTTATTTTTAAGATTTGATTTTTATGCTAAAATTAGACTTCAAGAATAACTTTTCAAAAATATAAACTACTAAAAATAGCAACTTAGTTAGGTTTAATTTAACTTCAAAGTTTTGCAAACACCAAATTTTGGTGCCTCGGACATCTCTTCTATTAAGACAGTATGTTTATTTTGTTTTGTTTTGTTTTGTTTTGTTTATTTGTTTTGTTTGTTTGTCACATTGAGATCTCCCGGACCGTGCGTCCCCCAATTGTGTGCTTGGTACCATCGGAAAGCCCTCAGCAAGGAGGGGTGCACCGACTTGGTTTTGTGGTGTTTGGACATATGGTGTGAAAGTTGTGCATTTACAAGTTATTTTTTGTTCTAAAAAATTAGAAAATTACTTTTTCTCATATTTCTGACACAATCTTGGTACTGTCGAAAAGCTCTTGGCGATGAGGGGTGCATGGGCTTGGTTTCGTGGCATTCCAACTCACAGTGAGAAAGTTATGCATTTTTTAGTTATTTTTGGTTCTATAAAATTAGAAAATTACTTTTATTTTTGTTTTGACTGTGGCAACGGCATAGGGCACACTAGTCTATACATTAAATCAAGTTGTTTGTTTTATTTGTTTGTCACATTGAGATCTCTCGGTCGCGTGCTTAGTATCGTCGGAAAGCCCTCGACAAGGAGGGGTGCACCGGCTTAGTTTCATGGCCTTCAAACGTATGGTGTGAAAGTTATTGAATTTTGAAGTATTTTTTTGATCTAAAAATTAGAAAATTACTTTTTACTTATATTTTGGTCACAATCTTGGTACAGTCGAAAAGCTCTCGGCGAGGAGGGATGTACAGGCTTGGTTTTGTGGCATTCTGACTCATGGTGAGAAAGTTGTATATTTTTGAGTTGTTTTTGGGTTCTAAAAAATTAGAAAATTATTTTATTTTTGTTTTGACTGTGGCAACGGCATAGGGTACACTAGTCTGTACCTTAAGACAGGATGTTTGTTTTATTTGTTTTGTTTTGTTCTTTAGATTTCAACATCTAGATTAGATTCTTAAATTAATACTTGATGTCTACTTCAGCTTATACTCTATTATGAGTCAGAGAACATTATGTGTAAATGAATCACATAAGGTTGTCAAATAAAAGAAGAGCCAAGAATAAAAAGGAAAAAAAAAATATGTAGAAAGAATCCCTCCCTCCTAGTGTGGAGTTAATGGAATTTTACAGGATCTTTCTGATGTGATGGTTTAATCATGATTCAATGTTCAAAATAGCCTCTATTTAGCTACTTCAATTTGTTCCCTTAAATGAAGCTACAATGGCTGCTAAACCTACACAATAGACAAATTAGCTTTCATTGCTAGTACTTGTCCTACAATGGACGTTTGATAAAAATGGCAGCGAATTTAATATTGTCTACAAGATAGGCTTACTGTTAGATAGAAAATTTATTGATGAATGGATTATATTTCATACATATTTTTTCCCAGTATATCTTACTTTGTCCAAACTTAGTTTTGGTCATGAAGATAAGTTGAGATAGTTGCATAATCTGTGATATTGTTGAGTGATCATTGAGTAAGTTAAGCTTGGGAGCTTGGTTGGATATGCTGTGGAGCTCCACCGAAGTGACCTTGGAGTAGTTCGGCACTTTGAGAGAACTGATTTTCTTGATAGTGCAAATTGTGCGGGAACAACTGTACTCAAAAAATGGCCTCTTCTTCACGTTCTAACAACCAGGTTTTACAGATGTGCTAACTGATGTAATTTTGTTTTAAAGTTTTGTTAGTTTCGTTTTCTTAACTCCTTGTGACAGCAATAACACGCACTATGGACTGTAGACACCTCGTGTACCTCATTAACATTCTTTTTTGTCATGTTGTGGGATGGGCAGAGGTGAGGTCCATAGACTCTTGGAGGTTTTTTGACAAGCTACAAAAATTTCCTACTCCAAAAATCTCATGTTGCACTCTTTTACTTGGTGAAAATTATACAATGATGTTTTGTCCTACACTTAGGAGATATAGATATATTGCTTGTGTATAAACTTTGGAACTTGATACTCCACCTATGTATATATATTAGTATGAAAACGATTGGTTTATATTTGTTATAGCAAAGCTTGGATTCAGGTGTAAAATGATATAGTAGCTTGTAAGCTTTTTCCAATTTTACAAATATCCAGAAAGGTACAGGATAAGTATTGATTGATGATTGATTTATGATATAGTAGTGGCTCTCATAAAGCAAAGACTTAATCAAATCAGTGCCCGATCCAGGGATATTCTATAAAGATTTTATTTATTTGTTTGTCACGTTGAGATCTCCTGGATCATGCATCCCCCGGTCACATGCTTGGTACCATCGGAAAGCCCTCGGCAAGGAGGGGTGCACCGGCTTGGTTTTATGGCCTTCAGACGTATGGTGTGAAAGTTATTGAATTTTGAAGTATTTTTTGGATCTAAAAATTAGAAAATTACTTTTTACTTATATTTTGGTCACAATCTTGGTACAGTCGGAAAACTCTCGACGAGGAGGGATGCATGGGCTTGGTGAGAAAGTTACAAAACCAAGCCCACGCACGGTGAGAAAGTTATGTATTTTTGAGTTGTTTTGGATTCTAAAAAATTAGAAAATTACTTTTACTTTTGTTTTGACTATGGCAACGGCACAGGGCACACTAGTCTATACCTTAAATTTGTTTGTTTGTTTGTTTGTTACATTGAAATTTCCCAGACCGTACATCCCTCAATCACGTGCTTCGTATTATTAGAAAGCCCTCAACAAGGAGGATGCACCAGCTTGGTTTCGTGGCATTCAAACATATAGTGTGAAAGTTATTGAATTTTAAAAATTTTATAATCTAACAAATTAGAAAATTACTTTTACATTTATTTTGATTGTGGCAACAGCACAAGGCACACTAGTCTATATCTTAAATCAAACTGTTTGTTTTGTTTGTTTGCTTGTCATGTTGAGATCTCCTAGACCATACGTCCTTTGGTTACGTGTTTGTTATCATTGGAAAGCCCTTGGTGAGGAGGGGTGCACCAGCTTGGTTTCGTGGCATTTGAATAGACAATGTGAAAGTTATTAAAGTTTGAAGTTTTTATGAACTAAAAAATTAGAAAAATTACTTTTACTTTTGTTTTTACTTTTGATTGTGGCAACAGCACAAGGCACACTAGTTTAGGGGTTAAATTAGGATGTTTGTTTTGTTTTATTTTGTTTGTTTTTCATGTTGAGATCTCCCAAACTGTATGTCCCCCGATCATGTACTTGGTACCATCGGAAAATCCTCGGCGAGGTCGAATGCATCAGCTTGGTTTCTTGGCGTTTGGATGTACAATGAGAATTTTGAAGTTTTTATGAACTAAAAATTGGAAAATTATTTTTACTTTTATTTTGATTGTGGCAACAACACAGGGCACACCAGTCCATACCTTAAATTTGGTTGTTTGTTTTGTTTGTTATGTTGAGATCTCCCGAACTGTGCATCCCCGACCGCATGTTTGGTACCGTTGGAAAGCCCTCAACAAGGAAGGGTGTACTAGGGTGGTTTCGTGGCATTTGGACATATGGTATGAAAGTTATTGAATTTTGAAGTATTTTTTGGATCTAAAAATTAGAAAATTATTTTTACTTTAATTTTGATTGTGATAATGGCACAAGGTACACTAGTCTATACCTTAAATTTGTTTTTTGTTTTGTTTGTCACATTGAGATTTCCTAAACCATGAGTCCTCCTGTCATGTATTTGGTACCGCCGGAAAGCCTTTGGCAAGGAGGGGTGCATGGGCTTTGTTTCATGGTGTTTGAACCTACAATGAGAAAGCTATTGAATTTTGAAGTTTTTATGAACTAAAACAATTAGAAAATTACTTTTACTTTTGTTTTGAGTTTTGACTATGGCAACACTAGTCTATACCTTGAATTTGTTTGTTTGTTTTGTTTGTTTGTAACGTTGAGATCTCTCAGACCGTGTGTCCTCTATTCGCGTGTTTGGTACCATCAGAAAGCTCTCAACGAGGAGGGGTGCACCGTCTTTGTTTTGTAGCATTTGGATGGATGGTGTGAAAGTTATTGAATTTTAAAGTATTTTTTGAATCTAAAAAATTAGAAAATTACTTTTATCCTTTGATTTGACTATGGCAATGATACATAGCACACTAATTATAATAACATACTATTGGGAAGAATATTTGGGAATTCATTTTCAAATAAAAGTTGTAGATTTTGAGTTTCTGATTCCATTTGTAGAGTTAGATTCACCAATGCTATCACTAATATTTTTTAATAAATTTTGAAAGGAAAATTTCAAAATTCCTTATAAATTTGATTGTAAGTGAAATACTATCATTTTTTAGTACAATTTGTTGGAATGGATTTGAAATGAGGTTCTCTTCACATGGTGATTTTTTGAATTCTTTAAATTAATAACCTCATTTTTGCAAATTTAGTTTTGAACTAAAGTCAATGCAATTTTGGCTTGGTCAACCACTTGACATACTTCTACATTTGTAATTTTAGAAAAATATGTGTACTCTAGTAATACCAAATCCAACCATTAGATAGGGCAACAACTTGATAATTAAAGTATCTCTACAAATTTGGATGACTCTCATCCAAGAAGTCATGAGAATGAAACTTGAGTTTCAATCTATTAGTTGTTCAGAAATTGGATGTCGGATGGATGTCGGAGTGCTTCAGAGTTAATCATGGTAGTAACTTATGGCTAGATCGAGATTTGAGAATTCTCATGTATGAGTGTCCTAGATGTCTTGTGAGTTAATCATGGTAGTTGTTCAGAAATTGGATGTTAGAGTAATTCTCATGTATGAGTGTCCTAGATGTCTTGTGAGTTAATCATGGTAGTTGTTCAGAAATTGGATGTTAGAGTGCTTCAGAGTTAATCATGGTAGTAACTTATGGCTAAATCAAGATTTGAGAATTCTCATGTATGAGTGTCCTAGATGTCTTGTGAGTTAATCATGGTAGTAACTTATAGCTAGATCGAGATTTGAGAATTCTCATGTATGAGTGTCCTAGATGTCTTGTAATTAGGTTCTCTAACCGTGTCTAACCATTTAAGGTATAGACACCAAAAAGGATCACATGTCTGATAGTGCCAATTAATTTGTTGTTAAATAGACATTGATTGCGAGTGCATCTCCTAAATTAATATGTACCTATCCTTGAAGAAACTAACAAGTTCAGAAAATTTTAGAACATCTACCAATAAAACAAACTTTGATCTTTCATAACTTTTACATATTGTATCCAAATGATGTTTTTTTTTGTGAATTAGATTGTCCTATAATTTGCCTTCTAAATAATATACAAAATTTAAGATTTTAATATTAAAAACTATTCACAATAGAAAAAATAGTAATTTAAAATGTCCCTATATAATTTAGTGGATAATTTGACAAGTTGCATTGTAGCTAGTCAAGTGTAAATACATAACTAATTGTCTTCTATTAACTCATAGTTTGTCTCAACTAGATTGGACACAACTACTAGTTTCACCCTAAATCTTAATTATAGATGTAGAAGAATGGAGGGTGCATATTTCTTAATGGGGAAATGGAGGGTTATCAACTTTGAACTCAATTTGAACTCCTTAAAGAGTTTGCATTGCACCACCATCCTTTTTACCCAAAAAAGCTTAGAATAACCAATAGCTAGTTGTATGTTTGTAATAGATGTTGTTACTAAATTGAAAAAAATGATCTTTTTCTCCTTCTTTTGTTTCATTTTATAACTAAGGTTTACTTTATTCTTTATTTTATTTTGAAATGAATATACTTAGAAATTCAATTGTTCATGTCATGAAGATTTGTAGCTAATGAAAACTCAAATGTACATGACACTTCTTCAAAGCTCTTTTACATTACTAAGAATGGCCTCAGTCACCCAACTATCAAATATGAACAGAATTCCATCTTTCAGTAAAGCTGCCTGTATTTGGAATTGTTTCAAGACAAAGAAATATTTCAAAATTAGATATCCTCCATCTAAACATCTCACTTAGTGGGTCCAAAACTTTAAAAAAACAAAAAACATATCTCTTCTTAATTTAGGTCTTCTGCGTTTAACACCTTTATGTGATCCATGTTCTAATATAACTTGTGCAGAATCCATTTTCGTTCTGTTCCTTGTTTTTCAATCACTTCGAATGACGAAAATCCATAGAAATCTAAGGTAGCTTCACCTTCGTAGATCCCAATCATGTGGACCTTTCAAATTTCTCATTGTCTGTATTAGAGATAATAACTTAATGGCACCAAGATACCTTCACTGAACGAAATCTTGAACCCCATTTTTACAGAAAGCTAACCTGATCATTTTCATTCCGGAACTGTTGGAAACGTTTCGTCAACACCCAAGCACCCTCGAATTGCTGTGTCGAGAATGTACCTCATATCGTTTCAGACCTCCAGTTCATAAGACTCGCAACTCCCTTCAAGATTCAAGGCACCTACAATCTGTAGCAGATTTTCAAGCACTAGACCGTTCACGATGTTGTCTCATTCCGTAGAGACTTAATTTACTGACGCCTACAGTGCGAGCAATTGAAAGGAGCACACAGAAATCACTGAACTCAAATTCCAGGAAGAGATTGAAATGACGCAAATCAATGGCGCAATAGAGCTTTGCTCTTTAGTACGGAGTAATATCCGAGGTAATATCTAAACAACGCATCAATGTCGTTTACACATGATATCCAACATTTACATCACTAGAGAATTTGGCAAATGCAACTCAGAAGCACAACAGAGTTTTGCGATTTGTTATGACACTGAATTGAAAAAACACATCAACACCAACATAACTCATCCTCCTTCAGCATTGTAGCATACTCTGCTTACTTGACTGCCTACACATCAATCTTGACATCAATGTATCACAATATTGTTTTACTTGAGCGCCATCACACCATTACCAAAAAAACTGAAATATACGTAGTAGTATTCTCTCGCTCGGAAATGCATTGCCAAAAATTGCCCTCTCACTCTGTCCAAAATAATTTGTTCCACACAAGTCCGAAGCACCGTGATTAACGATGCTGTACTCATCCCGTGCCATTATGAGTGATTGCGGCGGGCTGCTCCGATCCACCGATCTCAATGGTGCGCGTCTCATGCGCCTTCTTCGCAACCTTCGGCACGGGCATTCCACTGTCCACGCCCCTCGGTAGTGACGGGATCCAAATTCGCATTCTCTAAGAACCTGAAGCTCTGAACGTGCGTTTAGGCCGCTGCTCCCGCCGCTGCTAAGTTAAACGCGGTGCCAGGTAAGTTATCCGACTCCTGCACCTTCTCTTTGTGGCATTGTCCTGTGATACTCGACGTCCTCCCGTCCTCCTGGGCCTGCACTTGCACGACCTTCTTGCGCAAGACGAGGGGGATGGCCTGAAGACGTGTTCTGAGGCCAGTCCTTCCAGCAAACACTCGCGCTCCCCATGGCGCCGTTCGAGTCCTGCATTACCAAACCCGCAGAAGTGTTGTCCACCATCGTCGCCATAACCATAAAGAGGTCGAATATGTTCCAAAATTGGTTGCGCCGGCCAAAGCTGAATACTAGGATCGCCATTTCTATCTACACTACTTGAAACTACTTACAAAGAACTCCAAACTTTTTCTATCGAATTTCAATGAGAGCTATTGATGGGATGTAGTAAACTAGTGAAACATCGAGGTGCGCTTGCATGATATCAATCCGAAATCTGAAATCTGCGAATGTCTTGAATGTGAATTGGGGAAGTGCGGGTGGTGCGCATTGGAAGCTGAAGCGGGAAGACAACTCTCAGAGTGACTGAGCTTCTGGGGAGGTCGCCGACCTTCGGTAATTTTCAGAGACCCTCTGAACATATCTACCGACCGATGGACGGGGAGGGACTGAAGTAGATCTGGAAAAGGACTACGGAGTACAACTTTGAGCGAACTGGAAGTTGATCAGGCCAAGTCTGCAGTCCTGTTTTAGAATAATCGGATGAGTTTTAGAGTCCCGAATGTTATGGGACTAATCTCTCCTCAAACTGAGAACTGATAAGGATCGTAGGTTTTACACCCGCATGATCAGATCTGAGAGATCTAAGGCTCTGTCAAGAATGTGAGGTAGGTTAGGATTATAACTCCAAATTACATGTATGACTATGAAAACAAACTAGGCCACTTTTCGACTTGATATTTGTATTGTACGTAATATATACCAAGTCATTCATCTCAAGCAAGAACGTCTACTAGATCTAGTAGATCTGTAGTTTCTGTTAGATCCAAAGCTTACAGTGAGAAGAATTATAGCTAGCTCTAATCGTCTTTTGAGGAGCCAACGACAGCGACATAGTTGGTTTGCACACATGGTAATATCAGTCTTGAGCTGCGTCCAAAGCGCTTTGCAATGCAGTGAATTGACGAGTATGAATCTGCATAAGCTTACAAAGCGATGTATTCACAAACGAATCCTTAGAACTTGCTTAGAAAGGTGTGACTCCTCTCGTGCAAAAAGCAATGAGCAAGCCTGCGGAGCTACTGCAAATATAAAAACTTCTACACAAAAAAGCTAGGTTCCTGGCGACAATTGATTGACCCGGAGTACCTGTCAAATAACAGACTAGTACGTGCTCTCTATGTACAAGAACATCTATCTCTGGAGTACTAAACACTTGTATGCATTGAACTTGCTGTTGAAAGGCGCCCTTGTCAAGGCAAATTTTTCCAGTACATCAGATTCTTAAAAAACCACCCACAGAAATATATCAGGTTTCATAGATGGGGGAGAATGAAAATTGATTTGGACGAATCCCTACCTTCCGTAAAACATTACTTCAACCAGTCTACTCCACAGTAATCGTACAGGTGACCATACTGAACTTGCTGGGATGAAAGGAGCAATTGATGCCAACATGTATGCCTTCAGATCGACATAAGGCTTGGAACAAGAACACCAAATACAGCATTGGGGAGCACAGACCATGCACCTACACTCTCAGGCTCAACAGAGACTACCCTCCAACTGGAATTGAAGGTTATTCTGGAGCCGAATTGCAACTCACCAAACTGCACAAAACCACGAATGGGTTATCGGCTACTCAATGCTAACTGACTAGTAATGACATTCCTTTGAATGAGTCCATTAACTCGAGGAACTGTACACAACCTAGGTTAATAGCGGTGCTCTGTTTGAAAGTTGGCCTTTTGAAAAACAGAACTCAAAAAGATTTTTTCCTACAAATTTCTTTGCAATTTAAAGGCTATGCACTTGAAATCTAGTCAAAAATTCCTTACAACCCTTCACCGCACATCACTAGTATCACTGGGCAATGATATGAAATTTTGTTCCCATCACAATTGAATTTGTAGTTGAATTGTGCAGTTACTGTGCAGTGATTTGCAACGGTTGTTGTCCGGTTCTTAGATGTGTGCGATAAATGGCTGGTTTACTCTATGTCAAATCAAAAAGAGTTGCTATCATAAATTATGCCAATGTTCTATTGTAAGAAGAAGAAATAATAAGGTAGGAGGTTTGAAATCTGCTCAAGCATTGAGAACCACCCCTATATTTAGCATTGAAATAGACATGAGGTGGTCCTTAAATTGACCTCTATGGTCATTGAATGGATCAAGTAAAAAATATTATTTATTGCAAGAGCTCCAATCATTCTCCTTGCTTTCTCCGTTTCTCTTTACAAGTTGCAAGTGAACATTTTACAAAAGACCTAGGGTCATAAGTAGGTGCCTACAAAACGGCTCGTTTGAAAATTCATCACTAATTCTACAATGCTTCAGAAAATATGAAATCACTTATATTACATTCTACATTTATTTTTTTATATTAAAAATCAACTAAAAATATTTTCATCAAGGAAATGCATGAAAAAGGCAAACAAGCCCATGGGGAATTTTATTAAAATGGCGAATATTTTGTGACTTTGACATCGTACAGTTCAGACCGAGCAGTCTGAAATCTATTAATATACTAAATTTCAGACCGCCTAGTCTAAACTGTAGGATGTCAAAGTCATAAAATATTCGCCATTTTAATAAAATTCCCCATTGGTTTGTTTACCTTTTTCATGCATTTCCTTGATGAAAATAATTTTAGCTAATTTCATGACTTTGACATCCTATAGTTCAAACCGGGCAATTTGAAATCTATAGTGTACTAGATTTTAGACCGCCTGGTTTGAATTGTAGGAATGACACACTGTGAAAATGGCACATGGAATATCACCATTTTAATGAAATTCCCCATGCCCTTAATCCACGGTTGTCATATCGGACGGAATCTCACTGTTTACGAACAGAATCAGACTGATTAGGGTTGACCGGCTACAAACTTCAGAGGCTTATAACTTTTGCAAAAATACTTCAAATCGGGCAAATGAGATGTTTTTAGGCATCTACAATTTGTCCGATATGCCTAAAAACATCTCATTTGCCCGATTTGAAGTATTTTTGCAAAAGTTATAAGCCTCTAAAGTTCGCAGCCGGTCAACCCTAATCGGTCCAATTCTATCCGTGAACAATGAGATTCCGTCCGATATGACAACTGTGCCTTAATCCCTTATATGAGTGGTTTTGAGCCTCCTATCCTTTCATAAGTCATCTTGGTAACACTTCACAAGACTCTTCTATGAAAAAAGTGGGGTATAAATGATTTTAGATTTTTTCTATTGTTGAAAACATTTGCAATTTGCTTGGTTTGCTTAATCCTAAAAGGACAGGCCTATGACCATGAATATAGGCCTTCTACTCCTTCACTTTGATTGTTTCCATCCTACAACTTTGTATGATGAAATTTTAATTTTTTTCAAAGATGGAATCATATGTCTTTTATGAATTATAAACCCTTCAAACTTTTTGTAAAAAATTTGAAATTATTGTAAATTCTTTAGGAAAAAAATGAAGAAAATTCATATCAAATACAAAATATGATCAAAAAATTTGAAATTTTCACCATTGGTATATGTTGTAGCATATAACACTATGGTATAAACCATCATTACCGTGCCATCATAAAATCATAGACCCAAAGTTCAAATTGCAATAAACTTTTTGGATTTCTCAAATTTTCCAAATTTTTCAATTGGAGTAGAAACTACAAAAGTTCATTTCATTAGTTGGGCACAAATTCAAAAAAATATCATTTTATAGCTAAAATTCACATCAAGAGTATAGAGCAAAAAGGGCCAAAATACACTATAAGGGTGATCCATGGATTAAGCACCTTTTCCTTTTGAAAAATTAATAATACAATAGTAAGGGAATATTCACTACTCTATTCACTTAACCCTCAAACTCCGACAAGGATATTTTTTGTCCAATGGATGACAAGGAATCCTTCTAGTAGAACAGAAGTGCAACTATTCATCTTTGAAAATTTTGTTGTGACAAAAGGAGGTCTTCTAAAGTAGTTTGACCTTCTATGAGTACTTTTGCAATTTTTAAACAAATAACTCACATGATAACCAAAGGGATGATTTCCATGATCATCACTTTATTTTTTAACCAAGTAAGGATGTTGCAAACCACAATGTTTTGATGGATGACTTCACTAGTGACTATAGAAAAAGTGAATGTACCTACTAGTCCAATAATCGGAGAGTTTTGGTGACTACCTTGGTCATGGAGGCCGTGTCCTTACAGGGTTAACCCTTAATGGTTGAGGTGGACATTTTGCATCTGATGGATGACAAAGAATCTCTCTATATATGATAAAAATGCAACTATTCATCCTCACAATTTTAGAAGAAAAGGGGAGGTCTTCTACAATAGTTTGTCTTGCAATGCGTACTTTTACAATTTTTTAAGCCAATGCTTCACATGGTCATAAAAATTGATGATTTACAAAGTCACCCCATCGTCCTTTAAGGGTTAAGGGTTAAATTGCACTCAAACAACTCCCTAAAAGCAATTGGATGAAAAATTGTTTTTTTTTCCATCCTACAGAGTTCCTGAAATCTTCCAAATCGTCCCGCAGCGTCCTTTCAGGGTTAACCTTAAAATGTATGATCCTATTCATGGATCATGAGAGCACTTTGGAAGACTTCAAGGTTGGTGGCAGAAAACATGCAATTATTGCCTGGAAGTAGGTGCAGAGAGTCTTTCTTGCTTCCACGATGAGATGATATCTAGCATCCTCCTGGGGTGCTGCCTAATCTATTCCAGCAATTTTGCACATAACTTAGAATCGGATAGGGAAATCTGTGGTGGTTTGGAATGCACTGCAGCAGTGGGTCCATCTTGTTTAGCGAATCATCAGCTTGCAATTGTTGAATTTTGACTGCCATGCCATTTGCTTGTAACGTCACGACAGACAAGTGGGTGAAGCAACCGAGGACAGGTTGTTTCCAAGTCTCTCAAGATTCTCAGACACCTGCACAAAGGAGTAAATAAAATCTCGACAACCGAAAGCACTTGCTTCTGAGGTACGTTGGCAGCAACAACAAACCAGTGGTCACCACACGCAACAGAGACATGGGAGAAAGCATATTCATAAGGAATTCTGATAAGGTACAATAAATCATCAATGCTGTATACAATAAAGCTGGAGATGACACACAAATTCATACATCCATCTGTAGACTAAGATGTACAGATGTCCAAAAATCAATATACGGAACTGCACCTTCTCTCAATGAAGAGAATCTAATTTTGCTTCAATATTCTGATCGAACCCTCCTGGTCTAGAATGAATAAAAAAAAAAGCTATGTACCTGGGTAACTGCAACCACGAGAATCAAAGCTCCTGAATAAGATCACCCTAATAAGAAGAGACCCTAGTCCATGAAGGCCGTCTCGATCGATGAGCGAGCCTCACAAATGGGAGGATCATCGAAATTACTGTAAGGAAAACTGGCACTCAGGACACCAATCTCGAAATACAGACTTTGGTCTTCTCGGACAGAAATTCCAGTGATACTCCACCAATAGTATAAAGCTTTCACGGTGATCCCTTTCAGACCTTGAAGCCTCCCATAAGACAGCATTCCAGTTATCACTTTATCGTAGAGTAAAGGGTACTTGTTTTGAATGAGAACAGGGCATTTGCTTTCCAGATGAAGGGAGAACTTTCCGTTCGAATCTATGGTGTAGCCTGTAACAATGTGAGGCAATAAGCCTTCTGGGAATCCATAAGTCTCCAACTTCTCATACACATCCGAGGCGTTCGAAGGTACAAAACGCGCATGGCTTGCACATGCGAAAGCCAAAAGGAGAGTAAGCAGTAGCATCAAATGATCCATTGCCATTGCCAGATGCAAGTGTTAGGGTCAATTAACCCTAACCTCCCACGCCCTCCTGCTTCCGGCACAATACAGAAGAACCTCAATCCAGAACTTCAGCTAGTATTAAAATACAGTTCGTAATTCACAATATCAGCCACCTTCGCAATGGCCCGCACAAACTTCACTTTCGTCAGATGATCCTGGTGAGAAACAAAAGTGCGCTATGTTAATATCTAGCAACGACATAACACGAAATTCACGACCTAATCACAGTAATTACAGTTCGCAATTCACGACCTAATCACAGTTACAAATTTTACATTATGCCGGACATCAACAAAATCTTCTAGCGAATTGAAACACGTGTGCTCAACAAAAGCAGTACGTAGGATCTTTACATCTCGGACTAAATCGCTAGTACGAAAAAAAAAAAGAAAAAAAAAATTCCGAAAAAGCGAAGTCGCCTTGTTTCTCCTGAAATTAGCTGCACTCAACCCTAACTCTACCGCCAAGAATCCGGATAGAATTCCTCCGTAAACTAAAGTCAGGAATGTCGAATATGCATGCAAGAATTACAGCTCCATGAAAATTCCGTGCAAAAAGCAACCTCAAGCAACTAAGAAAATCACATCAAAAAAATCTGAGTCGCAGAAAAACCGGAACCTAACCAATCTCCAAACAAAACACACCGTCTCTCGTGTCACTCAAGCAACTGCTTCCAAATATTTCCACATCTAAAGGCAACACGCCTAATTCCAATTAGAATACACTAAATCTACACTACACACAAATGCCGACCTCCGTCCGTACAAACCGAGGAATCTCCTTCTAAGCGATGGCAAGCACAAAACAAACGACACCAATAACAAAAAGCATAGAAATTCATTCTCATTTTGCTACATCTTTCAAAAACGAAGCATCCTCAAGACACCAAGCAACCTTAAGCGAAAACTTGAAATTCGTGAAATTCAAGGATTCGTGATCTATCGACTTCCGGGATTTAGATCCACATTGTGTAATCGATAAGAGAATGCCGGCGAAGAACAAGAGATTCACATACCTAGAGGAAACGCAGGCGCATCGAGCGGTATCCGTCATCGCCAGGGACTTCAGGGCAACCGTGATTGTAACGGGAAACTTACAGACTGTGGTTGCCTCAGCGAAAAGGAATCGAGCAAGATGTCGAGTTGTCGACGCGTTTCGGGTTGACGGGATCGGAGTATCACGAAGACGGGTATCATGGAGGCGACAAACGGGTATCGTGAAACGGGTATCTTGAAGATTAGAAACGGGTATAAGAAGGCGGTATCCGGATATACAAAATATGGATATCGCTAAGCAGATATCCGGTCCTTGTGACGGGGGTATCAGTGTATCGCGGAGAATCCGACTGGTACTGTAAAGGCCGGGTCAGGGTATTGGATGGTTGAGGTCAGGGTCGTTGTCAGCATTGGAAGAAGATATCTCACGTGGGCATCTACTGGGCAACGTGGACGTGTGGGCTACAGTAACGTCTTAAACTACAGTAGGTGCACTCGAGTGGAGTGAACGTGCGGAAACGGAAAGGACCATTTCCGATAGTGGATGAATGATTTTTACAAACATTCGTTAACATTATGATTCGGAGCATAAAAATAAAGAAACTATTACAATATAAAAATTTAGATTTTTTCATTTGTGAAAATTCTATATAATATTGTTATAACAATAACAATGTAATATATATATATATATATATATATATATATATATAAAGAAGAAGAAGAAGAATGTAATATTAGTTATAAAAAGAAGAAGAAAAATAATAATACTGATAATGTAATGTAGGTCTAAAGATGTAATGTAAAGGTTGGAAGAGTTAGTACAATTACTTGAGGGCATAGAAAAATTAGTATTTCTTTTTCATTTTGGAGAAAGAGCCAATTGATTTTTCAATACTCATGTAATACTTGGTGATATCTATGTGAAAATTAGGTGATACTTAGATAAAATTTGGCTATTGGTTTCAAAACACAGCAGTAATTTGGCTAGTTTGACCTTCCAAAAGGAAATTTTCTTTTACAAAAAATAGCCAACATCTCTTGGCTATAGTGAATTGGTGAAAAATCGTGCATGAAAAAATAGTGGAAAAGTAGACGGCTTGTGTTGCCTCCCTTTGAAGGTAGATGTAATGTACCAAACAAATCATACAAAATATTTTTTGAATGCGGAATTGCTCCTTGAAGAGAACTAAAATGTGAGGACTTCTTAGACATCTTGTAATTTTTTTAATTTTAATATCATACTACTAAAATCACAAGGTCTTCCGTAATATCACATTTTAACACTGCGTGATATTACAGAGGTCCGATCCCTCTATAATATCACCCAGTGTTAAGATGTGATATTACAGAGTTATAACGGCCATTTTACCTCTGTAATATCACACAGTGTTAAAATGTGATATTATAGAGGTACAGTGATATTACAGAGGTAGAGGTTTCATATTTTTTGACTTCTACAATTTTATGATTTGAATGTTCAAGCTTTGAATGTTCTCAATTCTAATGTTCTAAATGATTTGAAGCTTTTGCACTTTTGAATTCTACAACAAAGTATTTACAAAGTCTTTGCAATTTGACAAATTTGTATTTCAATTCTTCAATTTTGATCATCATTGTTTATGAGTGAAGAAATTTATCAAGTGGTGGTGTTCTTGAGCTCAACAATACTTCCAAGGTACTTTCTTTACATTTGTTTTAAGCAAATTTGAATTCACATACAGAATGGTGATTTGAACATTGAGTTTCATTTGAACAATTTGAGTGTAATTTGAGCTTCAATCTAATCTAATTTCAAGAGACTGATGTAATTAGAGCCGAATTGGAGCATTCTTGAAACAATTGGAACATTCTTGGAGCAACTGAAGCATTTTTGAAGCAATTGGAGCATTCTTGAAGGAATTGGAGCATTTTTGGAGCAATTTGACTTAATGTAAGTAATTTGAGCTTCATTTGCTTCATTTGAGCTTCAATTTAACTTAGTTTCAAAAGATTTGCATTTCAAACTTAAAAATGTTGCATATTACATTGCAAATTTTTACAAAAAAAAATGAAAATTTTTTATGCTTTGGAGCTGCGCCGCAGTGCGCAGTGCGCAGTCGCTGCGCAGTCGCTGCGCAGTCGCTGCGCAGTCGCTGCGCAGTCGCTGCGCAGTCGCAGCGCAGTCGCTGCGCAGTCGCAGCGCAGTCGCTGCGCAGTCGCAGCGCAGTCGCTGCGGTAGTCGCTGCGGCAGCGCAGCGACTGCTTTTTTTAATTTTTTTTTAATTTTTTAATTTTTTAATTTTTAATTTTTAAAATTTATTTATTTATTAATCTTTTGAAATACATAGAATATATAATATTAAAAATTAAAAATTAAAAATTAAAAATTAAAAAATTAAAATTTTTTTATTAAGTTTTTAAATTTTTATTTAATTTATTTAAAAAATATTAACGAATTCTCTATAAAAGAAAGTTTATTAGATTATTTCTAAAACTAAATAAAATATAGAATACATAGAATACATAATATTAAGAATTTGACCTAATTTGACCTAACTTTAGTGGAATTTGATCTAATTTGATGTATTTTGATGTAGAATTGTTCAATTTGACCTATCATTAGTGAAAATTGACCTAATTTAACATATTTTGATTCAAAATTGTCTAATTTGACCTAATTTGACCTAACTTTAGTGGAATTTGACCTAATTTGATGTATTTTGATGTAGAATTGTCTAATTTGATCTAATTTGACCTATCATTAGTGAAAATTGACCTAATTTGACAAATTTTGATTCAAAATTGTCTAATTTAACCCAATTTGACCTACTTTGATTCAAAATTGTTTCTTTTAATCTAATTTGACTTGAATTTAATAAAAATTGACATAATTTGATCTATTTCAATTCAAAATTGTCTAATTTGACCTGCTTTGATTTAAAGTTGTTTATTTTAATCTAATTTGACCTACTTTGAATGAAAATTGACATAATTTGATTTATTTGAATTTAAAATTGTCTAATTTGACCTAATCAGATTTAAATTTTGCAATTGATTCTAATTAGAATTTTAAAATAATAATAGATTAATATTTGATATTTTTTTATACAGTTTGAGAAGATTGGAGTATTGAAGCATTTGTTTTGGTAAAGAACTTTCATCCTCTCGTGGGTTGTGTAGTGTAAACGGGCATTTTCCGTTTGCATACCCAAGTATTCCTACTCCATTGTTTCTAGGAGGGGGCTTGGTGTGTTTGTGATAGGCGCTTTTGAATTTTAGACGTTTTTGTTGAGAATGAAGTCGGATTGATCACCGGCAAGATTCTCTTGTGTTGTTGAGCCTGTATTTGTGGAAAGTGATGATCTCCACAAAGCATAGTTGAATTGTTGCAGGTTGCCCTACAGGTTGCCCTTTTTCCTTGTCCATCGCGTATTTTGTGGTCCAACCTTGAAGTTCACAAAAATTAACTAAAAGGAATTGTAAACCCTTTGTTTTAAAAGCTTTGTAGTGGAAAGTAAGAGAAGAAGGGTGATTCCACCTTCCTAGAACCTGCACAAGGTTTAGGTTAGGCATTCTCCTCTTACTGAGTGCACACATTCAGGTATGGCAAGGCTTTTTTTGTAAATTAATTTAAAATTATTGATTTATTTTAAAAAGATTAAAATATTTGATTGGTGTGTTTTTTATTTGATTGTTTTGTTTTTTTAGACTTTACAATTTTTTATAGGATTATAAGATTATAAGATTTTTAAATTAATAAATTTTTTTATATCTTTTTCGAATTTAAAACTTTTAGTAAGATTGTTATCCTATATTGCACTAAAATTAGAATTTATTATTTTTTTAGACCATGGCTCTTGCTTTGACTACAATTGATATTTTTGTAGATGTCAACGTTCATGATGTTGGATCCATGTGCATCCAATGCCCACAATGTTTAGCATTTCATTTTAGAAAAGAGAAATCTACCATTTGTTGTTATAATGGTAAAGTTAGTAATGAGCATGTTAGTCATCCAATTGTCCATCCAATGCTTGATGAGCTTTTTATGGGCATGACACCTAATTCTCGTGAGTTCATTAAATCTATTCGAAAGTATAATCAAGCTTTTGCGTTTATAAGTATGCGTAGTAAGTTCCAATCTAACCAAGCTGAAGGTAGAGGAGTGTATACTTTTCGTGTAAACGGAGAATTATGCCATTATATTGGAAGTTTGGAACCTGAATCACAGGAGGTTGCAAAATTTGCACAAATTTACTTCTTGGATGATGGTTTGCAAACAAATCGTCGTATAGAGATTTTTGATGATCTTCAGCGTGAAATAGTTAATATCATCCAAGAAGTATTAGGATCGATAAATGCTTTAGTTCAGGGTTTCAAATCTTCACGTGATGTTCTTTTAGGCGGACATAATATGGGACTTCGCATCTCTGGTGAAGTTCCTTCTGGTCAACATCCTCGTCGATATAATCGACCAACAGTTCCAGAAGTTGCTGTTGTTGTTCTTGACGAACAACATTTAGATTCTGGTAGAGATATTGTTCTTCATCAGCGTGGTGGAAATTTATTACGGATAAAGGAAACCCATTCAGCTTATGACGCTTTATCCTATCCTTTATTGTTTCCAGATGGACGATGTGGGTGGTCACCAACTTTTAAAGCAAATACTGGAGTGATTCTAAAGTCATTTGTTCAATATTTGCTTCAAAAGCGGCCTGAGTCAAATGTATTACATAGGGCGGGAAGATTATTCCAACAATATGTAGTAGATCAATATTTACGTGTAGAACATGAAAACTTACTTTTTATTAGACAACATCAAACTAAACTTCGGGCAGAATGTTATCAGGGGGTAGTAGATGCTTTACAAGAAGATAATGGAGTACGTGTTGGACGTCGCATTATCTTACCAGCAACTTTTGTTGGATCTCCTCGATATATGCAAAAACTCTTTCAAGACAGTATGGTCTTGGTTAGAGTTTTAGGAAAACCTGATTTATTTATTACAATGACTTGTAATCCAACATGGCCTGAAATTCTTAATGAACTTGAACCGGGTCAAAGTCCCTCTGATCGTCCAGATATTGTTGTACGTGTTTTTGAGCTCAAATTGAGAGCTATAATGGATGAGATTACGAAGAAGAATGTATTGGGGGAAACTATTGCTTTCTGTTACACTATTGAATTCCAAAAGCGTGGTCTCCCTCATGCACACATTCTTCTTTGGTTGAAAGATAAAGTCAATGACTGTGATCTTGTAGATCGTGTAGTATGTGCGGAAATTCCTGATTCGGATAGGCAACCGCAACTATATGCTGCAGTTGCTAAACACATGATGCATGGCCCATGTGGTTTGGATAATCCTAATTGTCCATGCATGAAAGACGGTAGATGTTCAAAGAATTACCCGATGCAAGCTCGAAATAGCACAATAGTAGGTGACGATGGATTTATTTTATATCGTCGTCGAAATCAAGGCCGCTATGTTGAAAAGCATGCACAGGGATAAATTATTCGTTTAGACAATCGATCAGTTGTACCCTACAATCCTTATTTAGTAGGCCGGTTTAATTGTCATATCAATGTTGAAATTTGTAGTTCGGTAAAAACCGTCAAATATCTTCACAAATATATTTTTAAAGGTGTAGATCGTGGTGTTGTAGAAAGAGATGATGTTGTAGATGAAATCAAAGAATTCTTAAAAGGTCGTTATGTAGCCGCTCAAGAAGCATGTTGGAGGCTTTTTGGTTTTGAAACCAATAATAAGAGTCATAGTATTTGTCGGTTACCTGTTCATCTTCCAGGTCAACAATATATTTCTTTTCGTGAGGGAACATCTTTGCAATCGGTAGTTGATCAAAATACTCACACTAAACTTACAAAAAATTTTGAGCTTAATAGTTACATTCGTGCCTTGATTGCTTTTGGTAATCAAGGCAATCATAAACTTCTTCGATACATGGATCTTCCGCTTCATTATAAATGGGATGTACGAAACAACATGTGGATTAGAAAACAACGCAATGTAAAAGTTTTTGGTAGAATAAATATGGTTCCTGTAGGTACCGAAGTATTTTATTTACGTTTGTTGTTGACTCATGTTGAGGCACCAACTTCATTTGAAGATTTACTTCGTTTTCACGATACGGTATATCCGACATATAAAGCCGTTTGTGTTGCAAGGGGACTTTTACAAGATGATGCTGAGTGGGAGAATTGTCTCCAAGAGGCAACTATTATTGCATTGCCTAAACAGATTCGGCGGTTGTTTGCAACACTTCTTGTGTTTGGACAACCGCAAGATCCTATTGGTTTGCTTAGAAGACATCTTGATGCAATGTCTGATGATTGGCGCAATGACCAAAATCGCTATTGTAAAGCGATTTTGTGCATCGAAGAATATTTGTCATCATCTGATAAACACCTTGTAGATTTTTTTAACATTGATGATTTGCATGAATTCAGTTACACAAACAATGTTGATTTGAGCATTGATGTCAATGATAATAATGATTTAGATAATGCCAACATTACTTTTATAAATCAAGATGTCGATAGGCTCAATGAAGAACAAAGTATTGTTTTTAATGCAGTTACTACAACGGTTTTAGAACCTAATTCTCCACATAGACTTTTTTTTCTAGATGGTCCAGGTGGTACAGATAAAACTTTTTTATATAATACTATATTAGGTTATCTTCGTACTTGAGGCGTTAAGTGTATGGCAATGGCTACAAGTGGAATTGCCGCATGTCTTTTAGATGAAGAGCGAACGGCACATTCTTCTTTAGCCATTCCTTTACAGTTACATGATACATCAACTTGTAATATTAGTACTCAATCTGCATTAGGTCAAAGCTTACGTGAAGTACAATTAATTGTACTTGATGAAGCTTGTGCTGGGCATAGATTTATGTTTGAGGCTATAGATAGATCATTACGAGATATTCGTGGAATCAATAGCCCTAATGGTGGTCTTGTAGTTTTGTATGGTGGTGATTTTCGTCAAACTTTACCAATTGTAGTGCGTGGAGGTCGTAGGCAAACTGTAGAAGCTTGCTTGCGACATTCATATTTATTTTCGTTAATGCAACATTTTCATTTAACTACTAATATGCGTTTACAAAGTCAACCAGATTTTCAAAGATTTTTATTAGATGTTGGTGAAGGTAAAAGTGGTCCAGAAGTAGATTTACCGTTAGGATTAATTGCACCTAGAAATTCTTTAGATGGTCTTATTGATGCCATTTTTGATGATCCGGTTGATTTCTCTGAGCGGGTCATTTTGGCTGTCCGAAATGATGATGCTCAAGAAATCAATCGTAAAATTATTGATCGCATGCTTGGTGATGTACGTCAATGTTTTAGTGCAGATTTTGTATATGAAAGTGATGAGTATGCCCATCATTATCCGGTAGAGTTTTTAAATTCTTTACAATTAAGCGGTTTGCCTCCACACCAATTAAATCTTAAATGTGGTCAATATTTGATGTTGCTAAGGAATTTAAATCCGGCAAAAGGTTTATGCAATGGAAGTTGTTTGCGTCTTTTGCAAGTGTCATCAAATGTGTTATTATGTGAAATTGTGGAAGGGCGCTATCGTGGTCAAGAAGTATTGATTCTTAGGATTACACATCATTGTAATGATAGTCGCTTGCCATTCACACTTTGCCGGAAACAATTTCCTGTCACTGGTGCTTTTGCCATGACAATTAACAAATCGCAAGGCCAATCATATGATCGAGTCGGCATTTATCTTCGAAATGAAGTATTTAGCCATGGTCAATTATATGTAGCTTTGTCTCGTGGTAGACATCCTGCAAACATTAAAATTGCCAATGACAACGATGAAGCCATGGGAACGGTAAAAAACGTGGTTTACCATGAGGTTTTTTCATAACTTTGTCATGTAATATCCTCTAAATTTTTACACCTGAATCAGGTGGATGGAAAAGTTAAGAGTTTGTTTCAAACTCTGCATGTTTAGGGTTCATGCACGCTTTTGCGACGTCCCCTTCCATCCAACTTGCATTCTTTAGGTGTACAACTACATTGTTTCAATTGAAACAATCTACCGTCGAAGAATTGTACATGAGACATTATTGCTATTTGATGGATGGATATTTTTTATTTCATGCATCTTTAGGTGCAATTAATTCCTAAAATTTATCAATCTCCATTACAATTTATAATCTATAAAAAATTTATAAAAAATTAATCAAAATGGTTGGATTAATGCGTTGCAAAGCAAGCGCCAACCGCTAGTCATTTTTATAAAAATACAAGGATTTAAAATATCATATTTTTAAAATCTATATTTGAAATATTTGAAAAATTAATATTCAAAAGTAATCTCAATCTTAAAAGTATAAACGACTTATTTTAAAATCAAAATTTCAACTAGATTTGTTTTTAAAAATTAAAAAATAAAATTATTGAATGAAGTCAATGAAGATGAGGCAAAGCTTTAGTCACCAATTTTATTTATTAAGAAATTGAACTTTTAAACAATATTTTTTCCATAGTAGACAAATATAATGAGGAATCAAAAATTTCCTTGAAGTCAAACATGAATCTTATTCTTTGATGTTTATACAGTCAAGGCATATAAAATTGATCATTGAACATTGTTTGACTTTCCAACTTAAAAATGATGCTTAACAATCCTTAGCCAATATTAAAGTAGGTCAAGAAGGTTGAAACATTCCTAAAAAAATGCTAGCAACATTATTTTTTGTCAAGGTTTATTTTCAAAACCAAGCCTAGAAGACTTAATTTGTCACTTAAGAATTTAACCAAATAGCTAAGAGACAAAATTTACGGTTAATTTCATTATAAGAGCTTTTAGAAGTACTATGTTTATTAATGCAATAAACTGCATCTTTTGAGCTCATTGTGACAAACTGTCACAATGAGCTCAAAAAAATCAAATTGATTTTATTACATACACCCTAATGAGCTCAAAAAAATAATTTAAATTAAATTTTTATACACACCCTGTTGAACTCAAAAAAATAATTTAATATAAATTTTTTCATTATCCCCCCATCTCACCCTGTTATAGTTTCCAAGTGAAGGTGGAAGTGCAAATTAATATGGGATATATCATGAAGGCCGTATCCTAATCCATATCCATATATCAATCCAGATTTGTATACATACATAAATATATAAAACCCTCCAAGTCTATATTATATATCGTATCCATATCCCATGATCCATATCTCGTATCTATATCCTCCAAAGTAGCTACCCCTACGACTACTTTGTTGAAAAGAAAATCTAATTCGATTGTTTGGAATTGTGAATGTGATTTGAGTTTTTCTGCTTTAAAATTAGCTCTAACTTATGAACCTATTTTGACTATTATTTATCCTTCACAGGAAAATATAGTTTTTTGCATTGATGCTAGTGATTTAATAATTGGAGTTATTTTGATACAAAATAGACAAGTAATTGCATTTGAAACTCAAAAGTTAAATGTTGTGAAGTTAAACTATCCGATCTATGGAAAAAAATGTTTGCCAATCATTTATGCCTTGAAGGTTTGAAGACATTAGGGATGAAGTTAAGATTGGAACGATTCATCAATCATTGATGGTACTTCTCAACTCAATTGACTTTCAGTGGAAGATAATGTAGGTATATGGAAGTGATGCAAGAATTTGAATTTATATTAAAAGAAAAGAAAATGTTGTTGCTAATGCTTTTTTTAGATGACCGTTGGCAAATGCAATCTCATGTATCAAAATCTCTTTGATAGATGAGATTAAAATACATTATGCAAATGATGAAGCTTTCCAATATCCATATGAAAATTTGACTAAGGAATCTAGGTCGATTGAAGAGATGGAGAAATTTAAAGCGTATAACTTAAAGGATAGTGTCTTATAGTAGGGAAAATAATGCAAGAGTCTACATTCCCAAACAAGGGAAATTTAGACTCAATGCCATGCATGAACTTTATGACATATCTATTGTGGGCTATTTAGATTTTCAAAAGACCTATTTGACTATTAAACATCACTATTATTGGCAAGGAATGAAAAAGGAATATGTAGAAAAGTGTTTGAAGTGTTAAAATTCAAACAATTTCTCTATCAACCCTTAATTCAAAGATTGAAAATGTTAATCAAATGATAAGGGATATGAACAAAGTTATTGAATGTGTAAAATTGAGCTTGCAAAATGCTCGAGATAGAGCAAAATACTATGTTGATAAGAAAAGCAGTCATCGTGAGTTTGAGGTAGGTGAAAAAGTGTTTTTAAAGGTTACGCCTCAACGGTCAGGACTGAAACTTGATAAATCCAAGAAATTATCTCCTTGATTTTGTGGTCCATTTGATATTATCAAACAATTAGGACCAGTGGGACTCTCACTTCCACGGACTTTAAAGTTTGGACTCTCACTTCTATAACCTCTCAACTTGGACGGCCATAGTGCGAACCGCCCCTAATTTTTGATAGGATTACCCTAACATTGTCATTGAGGACAATGACTAGTTTTAAGGAGGAAATTGTGTTAGGACCCTTGTCACAATCTTAGATGGATAAATGCATTGACAAATGAAAGAATGGATGATTGTGTCATGACCTTTTGGATGAATGCATTGATGGATGGTCATGAACTAACTCATGATGAAATGTGCATTAGTGGATAAGCAGAGATTGCCGGGAGATAGATGTTTTCAAACGACAGATTTATGTGTTGGAATTAGACAACCCCAATTGGATGACCAAGGCATTGAAGTGTATGGAGATAAATATCTGCAAATGATGGATGTATGCAATGGAGTTAGACTCCACTTGGATGTGCACTAGTGATGGATAGTGCACTAGATAAAACACAATTGTGTTGAAACTTGGAGTTAGATAACTCCAAGTAGAAGAGGAAGATTTGAAAAAGAGATGATTGGATAAGATATGATTTGATAGGATATAATTGGAGAAGGTAACTAGGACTTCTACCTTAGTGGATGATTCTAGACAAAACCAAAGATAGAAGATAAAGATAGAAAAATAGTCCTAGCCTATCTTAAAGACTGATAGTCTTTATTGATAGTCTCCATTATAAGAAAAAGCTTGGGGGTGAGGAGATGATTGTTCTCTTTGGAGATTGATCTCTCTCTCTCTATGGTCGGGTGGTTTGAGCTCTTGTTGTTGTTAATAAATCTATTTGTGTTCTTATTGCTTTCCATTGCTATTTGAAGTTGCGGATTGTGGGAGGTTCGTAACATGTCCAGTGAAGTCACGTGCAAAAGCCAATGAAGTCCGGTTGATTGTAGCAAAAGCCAATTGGTCCAATAATCGGAGAGTTTGGATGATTACCTTGGTCATGGGGTTGCGTCTTTACAAGGTTAACCTTTAAACAACAAGCCGGTCATTGACTCACCATAGAAATCATCCATTTGGGTATTGTGTCAATGGTTGGCTTAAAAAAATGAAAAAAAAAAAACCCACTCATTGGGAGACAAGCTACTGTAGAAGCCATTCCCTTTTCCCACACAATTTGGAGGATGAATAGTTACACTTCTGTCCTGCATGGAGAGATTCTTTGTCATTCATCGGCCACAAAACGTCCTCCACGTCCTTTAAGGGTTGATGGAGACATGAATTTGACTAGATTTTTTTTTTTTTAAAAAAGGGAAGAAAAAAAAAAGGCGACACAATGACGGCCTGTCCTTTTGTCAATGCTGGAATGAAAACTGAAGTTACCTACTTCACCCTTTGATTCAACAAACAAATAAAGTTATATATCATTTTTTTTTTCACAAGAATCATAAGTTATAAGTTCCCCTCATGAATTATAAAATAACTAAAAGCTTAATAAGTCCCCCCTCATTCATGAATTGGGCAACTGAAGCGTTAAGGGTCAAAGGAAGTGGATGTCAGGTGGTGCGGAGACTCGAAGCCTGACAAGATGATTGGGTAGAATCATAGAATGATCACATGTGGAAGTCCACGTCAGCTGCAAGGGCAAAGCCGCCACGTGTTTTTTTTCCTTGGGGGGGTCGGTTCTCCCCCAATCCCAAAAATTCCCCAATTCTCCCCCCAACTTGCCTAATTAAAAAAAACAATTATAGAGTGCTGGCAGAATCCTTGTCGGTTGGTTGGAACCCATCTTGATTCTACAAATTGAAAGATTAAATTTTTTTTTAAATCGTTCCTTTAGAATTCCAACTTCAAGTGGGTTAAAAATAAGGTAGGAGGTTCATAAATTGCCCACCAAAGAGCCGAAACTGAATTTGGGGGAGGGGGGAAGCTTCTTCAAACATTTTATTTTTTTAGTAAATTTTCTTTGGGAAGATGAGTGGGATGGGCATCGAACCCAAGTCGTTTCATACTTTTTGGAGCTTTGTGGAATTAGTTATGAAGTTTTGAAGTTGAAATGGTATAGGGCTTTGAAATCGCCCCACTTCCTGAAATGTACATTGTTTATACATTTCTTAAAGCTATGGAAAAGTAACATATATTCACAAGGCTCTCAAAAAACTTTACAACCTCAAATAATCTTGTAAACATTTATGACAAATTGAGACAATACAAAGAGGGTGCATTTGAGGAGGTGGGCAATTTTAGAGCATGTGTGCTTCTTGAACCTCCTACCTTATATCATTCCATTGTATCAAAGATCTAGGAGCACAAACAACATTTGAGAATGAAAAACTTATATAAATTTAAAAAAAAAGAAGTGATGAGCATTACTTGTTTGGTTCAAATACATAGGAATGTTGAATTTTTGTAATCAGTCTTTTGATTCCTTTTTAAAATTAGCAATTTTTAGTTTGCATAAATGACAACCATATATTACAATCCTTGAATGAAGGAGAGTTTAATATTTGGTCAAACACCATACATTATATTGAACGTTCATTCTTGTCCTCCATTAAAAAAACATTTTGTTTTTTTTCACTTACTTTTAAATGTGGTCATGTGCCTATTGTGGCCTTTGCATCCATAGGCAAATAATCATATTTATAACAACAACATTAGAGTATTGCTACCTGTACATCTCAAACCAAAGCCATTGACACATTTTTATTGAAAGCTTTGCCATTAATGCTTGAAGACGCTTTCAACCCTTCAAAATAAGTTGGGCACTATGGAAATCAATTCATTTGTTTTTTGTGTGCATTGTTTGTTTAAGAAAATCCAAGAGTAAGACCTCATTGGAGGTCAAATTATTGTGCAAGACCTTCCTTTTAGGAAGCAACCTTCTCTAGGCAAAATTGCAGGACTCTCGACGTCGGATAGCAACCATCCAAAACACTCACAAAAATTCCGTGAAATTCCATTCTTGAAATTCGGATAACGGCCATCCGAAACACTCACGGAAATTCCATTCTTGAATTTTTATTACGCAAATAAAATTTTGAAAATCTCGCAATCACAATGTTTTTTGATCTCCCTACCCTACATACACCACGGGAAAAATTTTCCATCGCACTCAACTGCTCACCCGATGTCGAAGTGATTCCGTAATCCGACCCACCCTACCCCCATCGAGCAAGTTCCATGTGAAAGTCATGCAAATAAAAACAAAAAAAAGACCGAAACATGATGGCTTTCCCCTTTTTTTCGAAGCCACGAAGGTTGTGCTCTACGATGATGCTCACTCGCGAAGTTTGTTTGTTTGTTTCTTTTGTTCGTTTGTTCGGTTTGGTTTGCTCGTCCGTCCATCCATCATGCGGTTAGCGGTTGCTTGAAGCAACTGCTTTCCGATCCATGCTCATGATTGGGTCGGTTTCCAAGGATTTTGCAGCCAACGGGGCGCCCCCGTATAACGGAAATGAAAGTCGATCAATAGGACAGACATTACAGACATTTGGAAATGAGCCATCGAAGGGTCTGGGGGAGCAGTTGCCTTGGTGGGGGCGGGGGCATTCATGGCAGCAAAAAAAAAATTTAAATAAGTTCCAGAAAATGAGTTCCCCGGAGAAAAAAAAAGTTCCTGTAAATGAGCTTCCCAAGCCACTTGCCCATGACGGCGGCCGAGAAAAACTTGCATGCATGCATGGGCCAATGTAAGAAGAATAAGGTAAACCAGCCCATTGTGGTTAGAATCAGGAGTTTGGCATCATTCTTGGGCCGGGGTGAATTGAATTGACCCCCTCGTTGCCCCCGTTGGGAGGACACTGGAATTTTATACTTGCAACACATGAAAAAAATTGGGGAGTTTTGAATTTATACATAACATTGCTAACCAGCTTGGTTTCGTCCCCCCGAAGTGGAGGTATAATTCCCTCCTATATACCTGGGGGAGAGTTTAGTTATAATGCTGCACAAGTCATTGGCTGGGCAGAGGTGATGTAGCACCAAGTTGTCAGAGCTCGGTATGTCATTGGCAAGGCTACTGTTGAGGGCTCCTGATTTTGGGGGAGCAAAAGGGTCCCCCCAGGGAAGGTTAATAATGTCATGTATTTTCAATCGGAGTCCCCAAATTAGGTTGTAAGAGGTGAAGAAATATAAAAATATGTGCGGCTCAAAATAGGGGGCAAATTTTCAGATCCTCCCTTGGTTAGGGTAATGAAGGAAGGTCAATTCTCCCTGGCCCTCATACCATATCATCTTGTTGCTGAAATTTTTCAAATTTTTTTTCGCACAGTAGCACAAGTGTGAGAAACAGCAAGTGTGGTTGAAATCGAATTTTTTTGGAGAAAGTATGAATTTGCTAGGAATTTCTGAAGGGCTCAGCCCCAAAGAGTCTGTAGACTACCCTAAAACCAACAAAATCTGAATCTGTAATGCTCACCTCACTGCCTAATGCAGTCAAAATATTTTCTATGACGGAAGGCCAAAAAAGCCAGTTTTTACAATGAACTTCACATTGAAAACTCAGAAGTTCCTAATGAGGTCAGTGTTCACTCCATTGTTGTCATGTAAGACATGCATTGTGGCCCACATCTCACATACTGAAAAAAAACAAACCCACAATGGGTTGTTTCTTAGACGACAACAATGGGTCGTTTGACTCCCATTTCCAACCCTCACCCCATTTCGAATCTAAGGGAACTGACCCATTTTCGACCACTTCAGCAATTTTGCATATCTGGAGTGTTGTTTTCTTGAGTGGGGAAATTTTTCTATGTACTAAAATAGAGTTTAGAAGGATTGTATATTTTTTTAGAATTTTATTTCTCAAAACATAATTATTACAAATTTTTTAGTTGAAGATTTTGTTCAACACATTCTTGTCATATAGGTCTTTCTATTTCCAACCATAGATTGATTGCAAAATCAACCAAGAGTGCAGCCAATCGCCACAATTGCATTGGAGATTGTGCCATAATTAATATCGTGTTTTCTCCTGCTGATTGGAAAGAGTGTAGTTTATATGACGGGAATGGGTCTTTGGTCGGGAAAGGGTCGCCTTCCTTACAAGCTGGGTTTCTTTTTTGCCCATGAAGTTATGCTTTCTTTCCGTGAAGTTGTGGTGGAGTTCGAGGAACACTTGCGGCGCATTGTGATTGACTATAAGGTTGTCAATGTTGCAACTAACCCTTGGTCAATTTTGTAATCAGCCCATAGTTGGAAATCGAAAAGTCTATATCATCATTACATTTCACTAAAAAATTAATGATAATTACGTTTGTATGATAAAATTCTAAAATATATATATATATATATATATATATATATATATATATATATATATATATATATATATATATATATATATATATATATATATATATATATATAATTCTTCCAAACTCTATTTTTATATATGTAAAAAATTTCGCGCTCAAAAAAACTGCACTCCAAATATGCATAATTGCTTAAGTGGTTGGAAATGGGTAAGCTACCTTATTGGATGATATGAAATCCTTAAAAGGATGTTGTGCACATATTTTGTTAGCCCTTGGGATGACTTCACCTATCAATAAAAATAGATCTCTACTAGAGCTAGGATGGGATAAGGTAGAAGGCTTGAGAATGGCACATGTAAGGAGAAAATCAGATGTGTGGAAAAAACTTGACTACCAATGATTTCCAATTTTATTCGGTAGAGAGAGAAATGGAAAAAAGAAATGAACTACAAATTACATTGTAGTTTTCTAACTCAAAATGAAGTAGATACACTTTTTCAAAGTAAAGAGTTTATGGTTCATTATTAATGGTTGTAGATTTTAGTAGTAATGAATTAACATGTGCATTTGTAAAGAGTTGAACAATCCCAAAAAGATGAATGGGGGGTTTAGTAGTATATTCAAGAAAGTTTTAGAATGTGTGAATGCAATGTCTTAAATCAAGCAAGAGAAATATGTACCTTGAAATTAATATTTACCGTTTTTTTCTTACTATCATTTTGAAGTTTGTATTCACAATTAAATGATGTATTCATGATTCATACATGGTTCCTAATTAGCAGTCCAAAAGCACTAACTCACTCATAGCCCTAAAATCACTCACTTGTAGTCACATTTTCCTACCCTAGAAAATAGAATCCATTTGAGCAATCACATGCAATCATCATGGATTTGTCATAGGGACGATTGTAAATGAATGCATTGTTTATAAACCTCTTCTTATAAAAACATGTTTTCATCTTTGTTTGTTCCTAAAAGTTGTTTGAGTACACTTTTAATGAATACTAAAGTAGTAGCACCTATAATTGTTAATTTAGGGTTTTGGAAATGGTGTCTACTAATATACATCCAACAAATTATTGGATCATGAACAAGAGAAAAATAATTCTTGTGCACTTTCAAATGTATTATGTGGACAATGTGAGAATAAATTGTGAATTATTAAAGAGTCAACTATATATGCACCTAATATCAACACTAGGGTTTAATATTCAAATGTAGTACATCCTTGTAATCACATCCTTCTACCTTATCCCATCCTAGCTCTAGCAGAGATCTATTCACTTCTCAAGATTTTAGAGGTGACAATTTTGGGTATAGTGATGGTTATGGGTGCTTCTACCTTACTCATATTAATGAGTTTTCTAAAGAAGAAGATTCTTCAGGTAACTACATGTAAAATTGCACAAATAAATAGTTCATCATGGTTTCCACAATTATATTGAAAAAGTTTTTGTAGTCAAAAGAGGATTCTATTTTTTCTCTTTGCCTAAGTGCTGAGCTATGGGGAGAACTGGTTTGTTGTTAGGGTTAATTTGCATGACTTTTATATGGTTGTTTGAAAAAGATTTTTTTCCAAGGATTGGTTTCTCTAGTCCTCTATATTATTTCTTGTACTAATGGGAATTGTCCATGTATTTCAAAAAATTAAAAAAAAAGATTTTAGATTCTAGAAGAATGCGTATTTAGGACACTATATGATTGAATAAACTATAAATTTTTGAAGTACTCAAATTAGGGTTTAGAATAAATAATTATAAATTTTCATGAGCAGTGGAAGCATGTTTTAGGTAAGAATTTAGATTGTGCAATTTTAGAAAGCAACTAAATCTAGGCGTTGCTATTTACTCTTGATGTGGATTTTAGTCATAAAAATGATGTTTTTTGAATTCAACTCCAATTAATGTAATGAAGTTTATCAAGTGTAGTTTCTACTCTAGTTGGAAATTTTCAAAAATTTCAATGCTTTATAACAACGTGAATTTTGGATTTGTAACTAGGATTTGTTGATTTTCTAATTTTAGAATGACACGGTAACTTTGGTTTACATCATAATGTTATATTCCAAAATAAACATCTACGGTGAAAATTTCACATTTTTGGGAATATGTTTGGTATTTGGTATGAAGTTTCTTCATCTTTAATTTTCTTAAGAAATTAAAATAAGGCTTGAAACTTGTGGTCATAGGTCTATCCTCTACATTAGGGGATAAAATGTACTCTGCTTGGACAAACTATGCATAGGCCTCATTATAATTAGCATCCTAAAATAACTAATTGTTGTTTACAAATGAGGTCAGGGCCCCTGTGCATCCTTAACCCTTCAAGGGCCCGAAAGCCGTATAATATATTATGAATTTGGTAGTAAGGTAAACCAACCCATTGTGGTCCGAATGAGGAGGTTGACATCATCTTGTTGCTGGAATTTTTCAATTTTTTTCCCACAGTAGTACAAGTGTGAGAAACAACAAGTGCAATTGAAATTATATTTTTTTTGACAAAGTATGAATTCGCTAGGAATTTTTGAAGCATTCATCCCCAAAGAGTCTGTAGACTACCTTGAAACCAACAGAATCTGAATCTGTAATGCTCACCTCACTACCTAATGCAATCAAAATATTTTCTATAAAGGAAGGCCAAAAAAATCAATTTTTACAATGAACTTCACACTAAAAACATCAGAAGTTCTTAATGAGGTCAATGTTCACCCCATTGCTGTCATGTAAGACATGCATTGTGACTCACATCTCACATACTCAAAAAAAACCCCACAATGGGTCATTTCCTAGGCGATCGCAATGGGTTGTTTTATCTTATTTGATTAGAAGGACATTGACCAAATATTTCTCAATACAAACCAACTTAACGATCATGCTCGTACGTAAATAACAATGTATCACAATTTGTACAATAAACCTACAACTGAAGAGTTATAAAGCAAAATATGGGTCATATATAGGGACCCCAAGGGCCTTTCTAGGGTTAAGACTTAGAGCCCCCTTTCACTGAATAAAATTTGTCCTTCCACGGCTCCTCGATCAACCCACCCCAATCCTTGAATTATTAATACTGAAAAGTCTCTCCTAGACATCTACAAAAGCATAATACCTTCCAAGCATGGGGAGAGAGGACCATTGTCTGGTTATTCAATGTTACAAATGAGTGCAATTTGTCCAAGTGTTTCAAATTTTCAAATTTAAAAAAAAAATGTTATGAATGAGCCTTCAATTTTTTTTTCTGTTGTTTTTTTAAGAAAAAATTGGCAGTTGCTTGCAAGGTCCATGTGACTTATTCAGTAAACAATCCCTGAGATTCTTCCTATTGGATTGGTTAGCAATTTGATTCTCCCCGGTTTGCTTGTTTTGGAAAAAGAAGAATCCTTTGTATTCCTTCACAAAGTTCAATGAACCACTTCATCAATTATCCCACTCCAGCCAAAGGTAAGGTAAGGTCCATGTTTTTTCTTCTATTAATTTAAGGTTGTTTTACCTTATGTGAGTAGCATTGTTATTATGGGCGCACATGTATAGTACCACGTACCACGGAGCCTTTTCACCAAGTTGTAACTTAAAAAGATAGGAGTTTATCCTGCTTCTTCTAAGGTAAAAAAAACAGCCCATTGTGGTCAGAATGAGGAGTTTGACATCATCTTGTTGCTGGAATTTTTCAATTTATTCCTCACGTTAGTACAAGTGTGAGAAACAGCAAGTGCAATTGAAATTATTTTTTTGGACAAAGTATGAATTGGCTAGGAATTTTTGAAGTGTTCAGTGCATCATGGCCCCAAAGAGTCTGAAGACTACCCCATAACCAACAAAATCTGAATCCATAATGCTCATGTTACTACCTAATGCGGTCACGATATTTTCTTATCATAGAAGGTCTAAAAAGTGAATTTTTACAATGAATTTTGCATTGAAAAGTTAGAAGTTCCTAATTGAGGTCATTGTTCATTCCATTATTGTCATGTAAGACATGCATTGTGGCCCACATCTCACATACTGAAAAACTCCTACAATGGGGTCATTTTATAGGTGACCACAATGGATCATTTGACCACAATGGGCTATTTTACCTTCCATTATACACAATCCAATCCTGTATTTTATTACCATTCCCTATTGTATTGTATGGCCAATATTTGATGATTTTAAGTGTAAGGTAGGAGGTCCCTTAATCCTTAAATGTTGAGGCAGATGTTTTGCATCTGATGGATGACAAAGGATCTTTCTATATAGGATAGAAGTGCAACTATTCATTCTCAAAATTTTGCAAGAAAAGGGGAGGTCTTCTACAGTAGTTTGTCTTGCAATGAGTGGTTTTACAATTTTTTGAAGTCAATGCTTCACACAGTCATAAAAACTAATGATTTCCAAAGTCACTCTATTGTCCTTTAAGGATTAAATCAATCGGGTTCTAAATGTGTCCCCTATGTAGGAGGGAGTGGCATGCTCCTTGAATTATTTATTTATGTCATTGATGAGGTAGGTGGGCTTAAATGGACAATTTATGGACCTCCTACCTTACCCTAGATGAATTAAGTTTGGCCTCCAATTACAAGTTAGCCCATAAAATGACTTTGACTATGTTTTCACTAAAAATGCTCCAAAACTGCCATCTCTTATGCAAGTATGTGGAAAAAATTCCAAAAAATTTCATTGTGTAGATTGCAAGATATTAGCGTTTGAAGTAACAAACATCCTTTTTTTTCCTTGCGAAAAATTGGGTAGTTGCACTTCTTAAGTTCAAATCATTTATGACAAAATGTCCAAAATGGTGGTAACTCTTTGGATTCATTCTTCAAGGCAAGTTGGCTATAAGCTCGAAAAATTACAAATCATTTGGAATTATACAATATATAGGAATTAAATAGTAAAGAGAAAGAAGTAGAAAATGATTCAAAATACAAATTGTTAACAATTTATTTATGAAATTGAAAAATGCCAATCCCAATGGTTGTAATGGTTTAATAAACAATCTACATCCAATTATTTTATTTATTCCAAAAATACTGAAAATCGAAGTAAATAAAGGACTTCGAAGTTTATTTTAGAGTATAGAATCCATAACTACCTGTAAACTACCTACAACTAAAACTCCTCATAACTTTCATTTCATTAATCAAAATGAAATGATTCAGAGTTTTTCATGCATAAATAAATCTAAAGAACCAATTTCAATTTTTTTTAAATGATTTATAAAGAAGTTCTTTTTCTGTTTGGATTGCCCATTGAATGCTAAAAATTTCATATCATACAATAACTTTTTAACCATGTAGTTAGAAGTTATGAAAATTGTTGGGCCTTAAAGCTTTTCCTTGGGCACATGTTGTGTGAAAAATTCAATGAAAAAAAATGAAAATTTCATTTGTAGTGAGTTGCCCAAAATCGCTATGTTGCCCAAAATGTCGTTTGGTCCTTTAGGGGTTAATTAGCCTCTAATTGAGTCTTGATTTTCAATTGCTTTTGAAGGGGCGGGGTGAACTGACCCCCTTACTCAGGGATAAGTGAGGAGATTTTTTATTTGCCATGCATGATGAAATTTGCAAATTTTGAATTCATATTTGCAATCAAAGCTCCATTTTGATTTAAACAAGGATTTTAGGAATTGACCTTGAAAGGACACTTCATGTTCAGGCTTGGTCAAACCTCATTACATTTTTATATTAAAGTATAGATTTAAACTATTTTTGACATTTTTAACATGTAGTAACATATGTCTAAAACCTAAATCTCAATTTTTCATAATCTATAACATCAAATTGAATTTAATATGATTTTTAAAAGAAATTTCCATATAAAATTCATAGTAATAACAAAAATTCTAAAATAGTAGGATATGGAAATAATAGTAACAATCATCATGGTGTATAATTGATATACTCTTTGAGATTTCACCAAGAGACATTCGATAGAAAAAAATTCAAAAGTGGTATATTTAGATATGCTTTGAAAGTGTCACAAAAATTAAAAATTCTAAATTTTTTGAAAAAGATTCAGTTGGAGTGAAAATTAGATTCATTGGAATTATATTTTCTTAGTTTGGTTTAAAAACATTGAAAATCAAGAACTATATGAAAAAAATTCAAGTTTTTACTTTCAAAATGCTTGAGGGACTTGCATTGTCCTTTAATCCTTAAACGTCAAGATAGACATTTGGTGTCCGATGACAAATAATCTTTTAGTATATGACAAAAGTGCAACTATTCACCCTCGAAATTTTGTGTGGAAAGGGGAGATCTTCTACAATACTCTAACTTCCAATGAGTGTTTTTTTTAATTTATTTTTTATCAATGATTTCCACAGTATAAAAAATGGATGATTTCCACAATCACTAGTCCACAATCACTAGTCTGTCATTTAACCCTTAAAGGACAAGCCAATCACGGTGGAAATCATTGTTTAGATTTAATGTGAATTGTTGGCTTAAAAAAATCAGAAAAAACACTCATTGGAAGACAAACTACTAGAGAAGACCTTTCTTTTTCACACAAAATTCCAAGGGTGAATAGTTGCACATTTGTCCTATATGAAGATATTATTTGTCATTCATTGGCAAAAAATGTCCTCCGCGTCATTTATAGATCAAGGATTAAAGTTATTTCACCTTGTGTGATTAATTACTATTGGCGCCAAGAAGAAAATTGCGTTTCAACGTTGTTTAAACTATGTTGGGAACGACCAAACCATGTCATATGGATTTTGTTGAGTTCCTAGTTTCCAACATTGAAATTATGCGTTGGAATGCAATTTTCAATGTAACATTCTGCATTGGAATGCAGTTTTCAACGTAACATTCTGCGTTGGAGTGCATTCTAGCGCAAAATTTCAGCATTGGAAACTAGGAACTCAACAAAACCTATATGACATGGTTTGTTCATTCCCAACACAGTTTAAACAACGTTGAAATGCAATTTTCTTCTAGTGGACACACATGTTTCACACTAGCCTCTAGTGAGCCTTCGCTCTTTAGTTGTAAATTAAGAGCATTTCTTTTCCAAAATTTTTTTACATGGAGAGAGTCTTTATCATTCATCTGCTAGAAAACGTCCTCCGCATCATTTATAGATAAAGGATTAAAATCATTTCACCTTGTGTGATTAATTACTATTGGCACATGTGTTTCATACCAACCTCTAGTGAATGAATCTTTGCTCTTTAGTTGTGAATTAAGAGCATTTTTTTTTCAATTTTTTTTGGAACCGAAAAAAGAGCATTTCACCTTTGTGTCAAAATCACTATTGGCCCACATGTTTCATACCAACCTCTAGTGAATGAGTCTTTGCTCTTTAATTGTGAATTAAGAGCATTTTTTTTTTCAAATTTTTTTGGAACCGAAAAAAGAGCATTTCACCTTTGTGTGGAAATCACTATTGGCCCACATGTTTCATACCAACCTCTAGTGAATGAATCTTTGCTCTTTAGTTGCGAATTAAGAGCATTTTTTTTTCAAATTTTTTTGAACCGAAAAAAGAGCATTTCACCTTTGTGTGGAAATCACTATTGGCCCACATGTTTCATGCCAACCTCTCACTCATCCATCCGGTCTTCAATGGTAATCCTTCTTCTCCCTAAGCTTAGCTTAGCTCCACCCACCTTCCCCCATGCACTTTACGTTTTTTCTGTTTAGCCAATAAAAAGTAGAACCAATACTTTTAAAAAAATATATATGACTATCATATCTCCAAAGGCCCACATTGCGGAAGGTCTCAAAACAAGGACGATGGTCCATCGGTCCGTCACATTTGGACACGTTTTTTGTAGGAAGAGGTAGTCGTGCAACAGTCAAAATGGAGTCCCTGCAAGCCATGTGTTCCAAATTTAAAAAAAAAATAAAAACGGGGTCCCTGCAGTCCATGTGTATCCAAAGAATTTTTTTTAAAATTAAAAAAAATGGAGTCCCTGGGTGCACGTTACAAGGTGCTAGTCTAAGTAAGGTCCCCCTTGTCCTCATCAGTTGTACCTGAAAGATTGGCTGGCATTGGTTGCTTCCCTCAACACTTCTGTGACCACTTTTTCAAACTTTTTCAAACTTTTTCAAAGGATGGGCATAAGACCACTTTTTTTCCAAACTATAAACTGAAGTTCGGTTTTGCAATGGAATTCCATCTGTTTCAAAAAAAAAAAAAAAAAAATTAACTACCTAACTGAAGTTCCTTTCTTTGTATTTAACCCTTGAAGGGTGGAATGGTGACCATGGAAATCATCCCTTTAGATATTGTGGGAATCATTGGTATAAAAAAGATGCAAAAGCAATCATTAAAAATCAAACTATTGTAGAAGACCTCCCCTTTTCATAGTAAAATTCTGAGGATGCACTAGTTGCACTTCTGTCCTATGTTGAAGGATTCTTTGTCATGCATGGAACACAAAAATGTCCATGGCAACATGCATGGGTTAAGTGTATTTTCCCTCATTTTGGAACTGAGGTAGAACCACCCAATAACACCATCCACCCAATAACACCATCCACCCAATTTTGCCACTTGTAAGACCCTTCCATTTGTGTTAGTGGCCCGCTTGTTACCACAATCTTAGCAACCCCTTATCGTGATGGCAATGCACTTGGAAAGGAGACACATCTACCCATACTTCAACAAGAGTCTATTTACATTTTAACATTTTAGCTTTGAAAAATCACAGAAAAATCACTTTTTGTCGGGATGTCTTCATTCTTTTTGCAAATGACTTTGCTCAAATTTTTCCATCACTGAAAAATATGGGAGCTAATAAATAACCTTTCCAAAGTAATTAGATAGCAAAACTTGTGTGTTAATGGGTTGATCTATTTCAAGGTAAACTACCCCATTATTTGTAGAATGATTAGCACAATGTGATAAGCTTATTACTATTAAGAAAATATGGAAGTAAGTTTCACTAGTAGACAAGCAATATGGAACAACGTTACAATTGGAAAAAAAAATAGTTTTCAAGAATCATATGATTTTTTTTTATAAATTTATAGAAAAGTGTAGTCTTAGGATCCCACATTTCAACCCGTAGACGTGCTTGTCAACTATTCCAAGGTTTCTACCAACCCATACCCCAACTTAACCCATGTCCAATCCAATCTTTAATGACTTTAGTATCAACTACTAACTTCTATTGCCAGAATGAATTCAATTCACATCGAATGTGTAACTAACTTTTTAGTGAATTGATGAAAGTATGCAATTCAAGACATGGTGATATAGACCTTTCAATTTCTGACCATAGTACAGTCCTAGTATGGGGGGGCCCGGTGATCCGGACCCGAGATCTCCTGATCCATCCGCTATTTGGGAAGTCCAGGGAGTCTTTTGTAGTTTTCTTGGAACACTGCTGCAGACTTCCAAAGTTTTCTTGGGCTGATTTTCTCTGTAAAACCTAATTTCTCTCAAGGTCTCTCCAATCTCACTAATCACATTTTAGCAACTCACTACCCGTCTTTCTATGAAGGGTCCATGATCTAAATCCCAGGGCCCACCATAGGCTGATTGCACTATTGATAGGCTTACAACCAATCATAATGCATCACAACTGCTCCTTCAACAACTAAGATAAAGCAGCCCATTGTGGTCAGAATTTGGAGTCTGTCTTCATGCCACTGCTGAAATTTTTCAAACTTTTTCCCACGTAAAGACAAGCGTGAGAAATAGTGAGAGCAATTGAAACTCTATTTTTCAGACAATGTATGAATTTGTTATGAATTTTTGAACTGATCTATCCAAAAGAGTCAGTAGGCTACCTGATAACCAACAAAAACTATATCTAATATGTTCATCTTAATCACCTAAAGCAGTCACAATAATTTCTAATGTGGAAGGCCCTGAAAAAGTCACATTCTACCATGATTTACACTAAAAAAAAGTTGGGTGCTCCTAATGAGGTCACTAATCACTCCATGGGGGTCAGGTTAGGCATTGATTATGGCTTAAAATTTGTGGTGCGGTCGTTATTAGGTGTCCACTGTCCACTATAGGTCATCTGGGTGATCTGACCGCAATGGGATGTTTTACCTTACTCCTCGAACTGCACCACAACTTCAACGGAAAAGAAGGCACAACTTCGTGGAAAGAAAGCAGCCTATAGGTTACATTGGAAATGGCGTGAGGGTTGGAAATGGGTCAGCTACTACACTGTATGCGGGTCTGGATTCCAGTTGCAATGCCGGAATATTCTGGAACTCTCTTCTAGAAATGCCGCCCGGGCGGATAGAATAGACGGACTCCGTCCGTCCGTCCGTTAGGATAGCCGGCTCCCCACGGCACTGTCCATGTGAGGTGGGTAAGAAATTAAAGTATCCACCCCTGACGAAAGTTCAACGAAGCTTATCTGCGCGAGGGACTGACGGACTGACGGAAGCGCCTGGAAAATGCCCTTCCGAACCGAAAGTCCTTCAGTCGATAAGCTTCAACCGCCTCCGTCAGTCAGTCGGCTTCAGTTCAATCTGCGCAGAACGGAATGCAGAAACTTCCGTTCCTTCCAATAACTTCAACTTGGGGTAAACCGGCTGAGTAAGCCGGCTGGGTTTTCGACGTGTGGGCCGGCCGGCTATGGATTATTAAAAAAATAAAAATAAAAAAAGTTAGTAAAAAAGTTAGTAAAAAAGTTAGTAAAAAAGTTTTAAATTAAAAAATCAGAAATTAAAAGTCTTATAAAAGTCTTATAAAAAGTCAGACAAGTGGAACAACAGGAATTCCACCTCAGCCATGCGAATGCAGTCAAGGATAATCATTTGACTGCAAAGGCAACTTACCTTGCTTGGGGAGAGAAAAACTGCGGATTGAACTGAAGCTCTTCACTGTCCCACGGCACCGAAAAAAACAATTCTCTTTATAATAATCAATAAACCCTTCATCCCTGGTCAAATTGCCATTGGTTTACCTTCACTTTTGGGTGCATGAGGACGAAGTGACGACGTTTACCTCCACGTTCCATTTGTTTAAAAAAGTTTTTTTTTTTTAAATTTTGATTTTTTTTTAAACTTTAAAAAAAATTATTTAAAAAAGAAAGATTTGACCCCACAACACGAAGGATTTCAATTTAATTTACTTTCCAGAGGGGGGTCATTTCTTCTCATCCATAAAGGACGTTACATAACACAAGGCTCCCAATTCAAGCCAACTGAAGGAAATAAGTGCAACTTATGTTATTGGTCTCCAATTCATGAGCAGGGACCCTTCCAACTTGTTAGTATGAGGTGCTGGGTGGGAACGAGTAAAAGCTTCACTTTTTCTTCTACTGTCTACTGTGAAAAGTTGTTATTATTAGATGATTAAACTTGTAATTTTTTTTGGTTTTATATGGGCAAGTGAAAGAAGGTTCCAACGCACCATGGAATGCGACATTTGGATATTCTATGCAAAAGTTATGAAGAGTAAAAAATTATGTGGCACATACATGTTGGTTTCGAAAATGTACACTAGGTTTGGTTTTGTTTGTCACTTTTTCCTCTACTGTCTACTATGCAAAGTTGCTATTACTAATGATTAAACTTGTATTTTTTTTTGTTTTCTGTGTGGGCAAGTTCCAATGCACCATAGAACGCGACATTTGGATATTCTATGTAGAAGTTACAAAGAGTAAAAAATTATGTGGCAGGTTCATATTGATTTTGAACATGTACACTAGGGTTGGTTTTGGTTAATTCATGCTTTTTGAGTGCTTACCTTGTACACAATATTCTTTGCTCAAGGAGAGCCTTGGCTTTATGGTTGGAACCTCATTAGTCATTACTTCAAACTTCAGCAGTTCATAACCTTATTCATACGATACTCAAATAATATGCTCCAAAATATATTCCAAATAGTATATTTTAGAACATTGGAATCCACTCCAAAGTTGGGATAAAAATTGCTTTTAAAAAAAAAGCCGTTCAAATTATAATGAAAAGGTCTCATTGGAACAGTTGGAAGCTATGTGAATAAGTTAATTCTCACCTTGTTGTACAACTAGTGTGTCCTATGGTATTACTACGACGATTAGTGTGGCATGACAGTGTTGAACTATTACACCCAAAAGAGAGCATGAAAAGTTTCATCACTATGTATACACTTCATTAGTAAAGCAACACCTCTGGATAAACTATATTTGTATATTTTTTTCCTGTTGTAGGATTAGAAACAATGCCTTTCAAAGAAGTCGCAGAAGTTGTACACAAAAGAATAATATACAATTGACCATGCAAAAACATCAATTTTCATAAATCAACATCCAATTTATATATAGAGAGAGAATACATGAATAAGTTTTATACCTTACAATGTGATGTCAATTTTGTTATATCAAGTAATTAGCGGTGTCATAATTATGACATTGACTATAGTAGGAAGCTATAATTACAATAAATAAGAGTGCACTATATTGTTGCTATAGTATAATAAAGTAAAAATAAAAGTAATTTTCTAATTTTTTAATTCATATAAATTTCAAAGTTCAATATCTTTCTCTTGTGATTTGGAACCTCATAAAGCAAAGTCCTTGCATTCTTCCTTGCTAAGGACTTTTCAACAATATTATGAATGTGACTATGGGATGCATGGTTCTAAAGATTTCACCATAGCAAACAAACCAAACAAATTAACAAACAAACATGCTCATTTAAAGTATAAATGTGAGGAATTTGAATAGGACTTTGCTCAAAAAGCATGCCAACACTACAAGCGTGAAGCCTCTTACAGAACAAGTTAAAGTGGGTTTTTGTAGAACCAACTACACACCTAATTTTGTCAAAATTACTTGTTGCATTCATTTTAGAACTCCAATTTTGGATTGTCTAACATATTTCATTGTTGGAGTATCTTTGAATAAGAAAATTTGAATAATCTTGACCCCCTAACTACCCAAACTGCATTTTTTTTTGTCAACATAGAGATTTTAGACAACTCACTACAAAAGGAGTTTTTATTATTTTTCTTTGAAATTTTCATACAACATGTGGATGAAGTTTTTCCTTTAAAGTCCAATAATTTTCATTACATGGTTAAAAAGTTATTGTATGATAAGTAGTTTTCAGTGTTGGCGGGTAGCTTGGGTAACCCAAAAATATTCTTAAAAAGTCATTTAAAATTAGAGGAGGTTTAGTTTATGAGAAGTTTGGGATTTTCTACTTTAAAATAAACTTTGAAATCCTTTATTTAACTTAATTTTCAATATCTTTGGAAAAAATAAAAAAATAAAAAAAATAATGTGTAGGTTGTTTATTACAACATTAGAACCATTGGGATTGACATTTTTCAATTCCATAAATAAATTGTTAACAATTTAGTATTTTGAATCATTCTCTACTTCATTTTATTTACTATATATTTCCTATATGTTGTATAATTCCAAATGATCTGAAAATTTTCAAGCATGTTGCTAACTTGCCTTGAAGAATGAATTCAAATAAGACCACCATTTTAAACATTTTTTCATACAAATGTAACCCTAAGAAGTGCAGTTGCCTTGTCTTTTATAGGGACCCCTAAAAGGATTTTTGTCACTTCAAACGCTAATATCTTGCAATCTACACAATGGAATTTTTGAAATTTTTTCAACATCTTTTCAAAAATAGTGTACTATAAAATTTTGTAGTTACATGTGTCCAAAAATGATTTTTTTCTTAAATTTGGTTTTTGTACTGGAAATGGCAGTTTTGGAATGTTTTTGTTGGAAACATAGTAAAAATATTTAGGGATTCAATTGACATTTGACAATGGGGAGTTACAAGTATAATTGACTTTATATATGGTAAAATAATCCATTGCAATTAGAATGATGAGTTTGCCTTCATGCTTTTGTTGAAATTTTTAAATTTTTTTCATACTATAAGATAATTCAATTTCTTTTGTTGATTTGGTTGAGTTGTTCTTGACCAAATCCAACGGAAAAGTGAAAAAAATCAATAGAATACTGTCCTAAGCCCACATACAGACAAGTATAAGAAATGGCAAGAACAATTGAATTTTTTTGACATAGTATGGTTTTTTAATGAATTTTTGAAGTGTTGTGTCCATCATGGCCCACAAGAGTCTCTAAACTACTTCCAAACCAATAAAAACTATATCCATATTGTTCATCATATTCACCTAGTGCAATCACAATATTTCCTAACATAGAAGACTTAAAAAAATCACTTCCAACAATGAATTTACACTACAACGTTGAACTTTCCTAATGGGGCCACTAATCACTCAATTGTTGTTAGCTAAGACATTGATTGTGGCCCAAATCTCATTTATTGAACCCTCCAAAATGGATCATTTTCTACGTGTCCACTCATGGGGGCTTTAGAACGCAACTTTTGTTTTCCTTATTCATTCCCAAAATTGATTGAAGTGTACCATATAACATGTGCTAAAGTTTCCTATGTCGGTGAGTTTATTGAGTTTTCACTAGCATAATACCAATCAAATCTATATATAAGAACATGCCTAGAAATATGGAAAAACGTGTATATGAAAAATAGTAGGATTGCTCGTTGTACTCTAAGTTTTTATTGTGAAGGTTGGATGAAAGAATTGTATAATAATATTTTTGGGGATGAAAACATGATGGATTTTGTGACATGAGTTGTGACAAGGATTATGATGGGGATTGTAACACTAAGTACTTAATACAATAGATTTTACTTCATTTTAGGGACAATTAAATCCCCCTCCCCCAACTTTTTCAAGCTTGGGGGGAGCACTATGTGACTCCTCTTAATGCCATCTTCTCCTACATTTTGATAGAATTGGATCTCAGTTGATTTTGCAACAACTTTAGAACAAAAAAATGACCATTTAAATGTTGATTGCCTTTTCTAGGAAGCTAAAATCCTTGAAATAATTTTTTTTAAATTTTTAGGAAGGAAAGTGAAATTGGCATCTAACCCAAGTTGTTATATATTTTTTGGACCTTCATGGAATTAGTTACAAATTTTTGAAGTTGAAACATAGTGATCACTAAAAGGGACCACCTTCTAAAATGTACACTATTGATACATTAAAAAAGCAAATTGTAACTGTATGTCATGTTCGCTTTTAGAACACAGAGAAATTACCTTAAGCTTAAGAGTAGACTACTTAAAAAATGATTAGAAATTGTAATTTTAATCAGAAAATTATAATTTCATTCAGTTTGATTCTTAAAATAAGTGCACACCTTTGAAAACTTTGTGTCCTTGGAGTTGGCCCCAAGATATTCAAATTGCAAATATTTAGGGTGCTAATAGGCTTTTCTACCTTATATTTTGATCAGAATTGGATCTCAATTGATTTTACAAAGAAGACCTAATTCACTAGTCATAAGGTAGAAGGCTTGAAACCCTTTGGGGCATTTAGAATCACTCCTATAATTAACTTTGAAATGGACATAAGATGGTCTTTAAATTGACCTCTACAATCATTGAATGAATAAAAAAGTTTTATGTATTTATTGCAAGAATCAATAATTATCCTTACTCTCTCTGTTTCTCTTTACAATTTGCAAGTGAACAATTGATGAAAGACCTAGGGTCATAAATAGGTGCCTACCAGACAACTTATTTGGAAATCTACAAGTAACTCAATAATGCTTCAAAAAAAAACACCCCCCACTTGTATTACATTCTACGACTATTTCTCTTTGTCCAAAAAAGGAGTTGAAAAAAATTCCCATTGAAGGAAATATATGAAAAAAAAAGGTGGAACAACCTTCAGATGAGCAGTTTTTGAGCCTCCTACCTTACAAAGCTCCAAGTAAGTTACCAACAACCCCCATTTTTCTGGCACCATGGTGCCAAGTTGCACCATTTCAAAATAAATTCCTACATATCCCCCCAAAGTAATCTCTGTTTTTATTACAAATGTAGGTAAAGTCACCAAATTTAGATGAAAAAAAATACATAAACACAATTTTTTTTTAAATGATTTTTTTGGGTCCAAAAGATGGGTGAATTTAAAAACACACCACGCTTCACTAAATTGTAAGTGATCGCCATCTCTTGGGTACTTTTTCAAAAAGTAAAGTAAAAAAAAGAGGGGTGTCTGGTTACCAGCTCAAAGGATGAAAAGATAACGACGGAATCACCCTAGTCGAATCGAATCAGGGCATAACTAGGCAAGGGAACATGGAGAACCAACACGCAAGGGGCCCCCACCCAAGCGAACCAAAGAGAGAACTCCAAGTGCCACGGGAACACGGGAACACTCCCCCCCTTCCAGATAAGAACGGCTATTTCCGTCCACGGACCCACCTCACCCCGGCCCGGGCCCTGCAAACCTTTCCTTCTCCCAATAGGAAATAAAAAAATGACGTGGACCTCTACCCCTGGAACTTAGCTTCTTACCGGCCTCTCACCGGCATCTCCAGCGGATGGATCCCTCGGGGCACCATTTGCTCCCCTTCACGAGACTCTGTTATTACCACATCTCATTAGAATTTTTCTTTTGTAAATTTTTTGGGGGGATTCAGGGACTTATTAAGTTACTCACTGTAGTTACTTACTTGGGGTGAGGTCTGGTGAAGAAATGTGTAAGATTAAAAAAATTGGTAAATAGTGTTGGATGATAATTAGTGTTGTAGTGAACTGGATCATAGCCTTAACTTATTATATTACCATTTCAACTTCTATATTTTGTTCCCATCTAACACTAAATGCACTCTTGTAGAAATGTTGAAATGACCAAATTTTACTATAGAGCTAAAATAGTGTTAGAATGAGTAAATAATGTTCTAACACTAACCTTGCAAATCACAATTAGTGTAATTGTTGACAATTAGTGTAGTCAACACTATTTACCAATTTTAGTGTACTAGAGGTTTTTACATTTACGTCCTTAGTTTCACGTGGTGGAAATAAAAGAAACGACCCCCACTCCACCCCTTTTTCTTTTTCTTTTAAGAAAAAACTGTTATTCCAACGTGGACAGAAAGATTCCGTGTTTGCCATTGTTGCACTAAACTACTCTCTACTCTAGAGAGTCTATCCTAGGCTTTCCAGGGGCTGCCTCAAACCGCTTCGACCCGCCACGCATGCGAGTTGATTGGGAAGAATTTTCGGAGCCTTTTTCTCCCGCATTTCCACGATCAGCGGCCCCTCCACTCCACCCTCCCTATAAATCCCTCCAATGCATCTGCTCTAACCTCTCACAAATCACACCATCGCCATCTCCTTCCCAACGGGCTCCCATTGTGTTTTGAGTTCCAGTTCATTTTGCAGCTTGGGTTCCAGTGAGTCTCGGAAGTGTTTTCTGATTGTGTCGAGATCGGTGACGATCTCTAGTTCTCTCTGTTTTTCGGCATTTCCCAAGTTTTGCAGTTGGGAGTCTGTGATCAGCTAGTTTGGATCATTCGTGCCTTCGATCAGTGTTGGTGATTGCTGTCAGGAGCCTTTCGATTGTAGTGACGACGGTAGTGACGAAGAGCTAGACTGCGAGAAGTTTTTTTTTCTGTTTGGTCATCATGTGTGGAATTTTGGCTATTCTCGGCTCCCAGGCAGAGTCTCCTGCCCGGCGCGATCGTATCCTCGAGCTTTCCCGCAGGTGAGGAGTTGTCCCCATCGTCGATCCTTTTTCGTTCAGTCGATTTTTTTTCACTCTTTTTCTGTTTGGGGAAGACTTGCCATTAAACTTTGCGCAAAAAGCTAATTCGCAATGACTCCCTCAAGGGTGAGTAAAATGCATGCACATGCACCGATATTTGCTATGCGACCATTTCGTGCAGCTGAGTGAGTTGAGGAGTTCGAAATGGAAACACTAACTCTCAAGGATACCGATTGATTTTTCTCGTCTAGAATAGTTGTGTTACAAGTGACTGCAGATGTCTGAGCTTGTTGAGTGTCTAAATTTGGCTTTGGCAGGTTGCGTCACCGAGGTCCCGACTGGAGCGGCTTGTTCGTGGGTGAGCACAGCTGGTGCTACTTGGCGCATGAGCGCCTGGCCATCATCGATCCAGCTTCAGGCGATCAGCCTCTCTACAATGGCAGCAAGGACATCGTCGTTGCCGTAAGTCTACTGGGCGGAAAGTCACAATTGAACTTCTCTTTTCAGTGTTTTCAATCCAAAAAACTTTCATTTTCCTTCGGAAGTGATCACCCGAACTGAATTGTGGGGAATGACCGATTTTCCAGGCCAATGGCGAGATTTACAACCACGAGCAGCTGAAGAAGACCATGAAGGGCAAGGAGTACCACACCCAGTCCGACTGCGAAGTCATTGCTCACCTCGTAAGAAGCTTCCCATCCCCCTCGTGAAACTCGCCCAAATTCGGGGCTTTGACAAATTTGAAGTCGACTTATTAATTATTATTATTTTTATTTTTGTGCTGACCGTGTAGTTGTAATTGTGGTGTGTACAGTATGAGGATGTGGGTGAGGAGGTTGTGGGCATGCTGGATGGGATGTTCTCGTTTGTGCTGGTGGACAATCGTGACAACTCCTTCATTGCCGCTCGTGACCCCATTGGCATCACGCCTCTCTACCTCGGATGGGGATCGGATGGTACTATTCCTGCTTTTTTCACGCTGTTGATTGTGAAGAAAAAGTGAAACGATTATTCCTTGGTTGAAGTAAAGGTTCCAAGGTTGACTTCATTGTTGGGTGGGGTTGGGTTACGTACGTACGTACGTTGCAGGAAGCGTTTGGTTTGCGTCGGAGATGAAAGCCTTGAAGGACGATTGCGAACGGTTTGAAGTTTTCCCTCCTGGTCACCTCTACTCCAGCAAACAGGGTCCGTACTTCTTTTTGTTACCCCTGCAGACTTCAAATTTTTCCATTAACGCTGATCTGGCTTTGGAAATAGACGATAGTGAATCTTTGGAGAGCACATGAGCAACATCTGTTGAGAATCAAACTCTTTGTAGAATTTGTGTGAAATTTCTATAAAATTTCTATCAAAATTTGTATGTACCTCAACCCAAAGTTGGGAGGTTGGAGAGCACTATAAAAGAGATAGTAGACAAGGATCAGGTTCCTAACGATTTGAGTATTCTCTTCCACATTCTAATATTCCAGAAAATTTGTGATTCCAGGAGGGCTTCGCCGATACTACAACCCACCTTGGTTTTCGGAGACGTATGTCCCCACAACTCCTTACGACCCGCTTGTTCTCCGCGCTGCCTTCGAGAAGGTAACGAAAATGAATTACAGAAATCTTGTCCAAAAATTTCGACTGCTGAAAATGAGATCACAAGTGAAGAGTTTCCCATCTCAATTGAATAATTGCGAATTTCATGGAAATTTTTTAACCAGAGTTTTGACATGCAGGCTGTGGTGAAACGATTGATGACCGATGTGCCCTTCGGCGTGCTCCTCTCTGGAGGCTTGGACTCATCCTTGGTTGCAGCAGTGGCCTCTCGACATCTTGCAGGCACCAAAGCAGCCAAAATCTGGGGCAAGCAGCTTCACTCCTTCTGCGTTGGCCTTCAGGTACTGCTCCTGATCTCCCCAACTGTTGAACATTCAAGAACACTTCAAAGGTTTTCAGAAAAATTAATTCTTTCGTAGAGAATCTTTGGGTTATGGAGAATATTCTCTGTATGTCTCGATCTAGAAGTAAAGATATCATGCTACTGCTTTATCTCCTTTGATCTCCGTACCTGTTGAAAAGATTAGTTAGACTTTTAGACAGCATCGTAAAGAGAATCTTTAATTATGGAGAAGATTCTCTGTGTAGAACCTTGCAAAGACGATCTGGTTTCACTGAAATGATTGCATGTTCCTGCTTAATCTCCTTTCTGAAGTAGTTTCATCTTGTGATTTGGAAGAGGAAGCTTACTTTTGTAGTTTGTTTCGATTTGCAGGGGTCTCCGGATTTGAAGGCTGCAAGGGAAGTGGCGCACTACATCGGCACGCGCCACCACGAGTTTAACTTCACAGTTCAAGTGAGTGTCTCGTTCTATCCCTCAATCTGCACAAGTTTTCACTACAACTGTAAGTCGCGGTTGCAACACATCGTCAGTTATTATGCAATGAATCTGTAGTGGTTCCTTACTTTTCCTTAAACTCGTGGTCTATTGCAAACCAACGATTGCGAAAATGAGCTCCAAACTTGTCGCGAAAGCCTCGCGCACGGAATTAATGCATATCTATGCCTAAACAGTTGCGAAATTGCAATTACAATCACAAGTAGTTGCAAATACATTGCATAATGTTACACTAAACCATTGCAAAACTGTTACTAGATTTCTAACAGTCTTTTCAAAAGCTATTGTAATCTCAGTGTTTTGTCAGTGCGCATTACTTCATCGATTCTTCAAATTCGTAGCTCTGGTTCCCAATTTGAAAGACTCCCGTTGTTGATGGATTGTGGCTATGGCCTGTTGTGCATTTGCAGGAAGGATTGGACGCACTCTCGGAGGTGATCTACCACGTGGAAACCTATGACGTCACAACCATCCGAGCGAGCACGCCCATGTTCCTGATGACGCGCAAGATCAAGGCGCTGGGCGTGAAGATGGTGCTTTCCGGCGAAGGCTCCGATGAAATCTTCGGCGGGTACTTGTATTTCCACAAGGCGCCCAACAAGGAGGAGTTTCATCACGAGCTCGTGCGTAAGATCAAGGCGCTGCACTTGTACGATTGCCAGAGGGCGAACAAGTCGACGTCCGCGTGGGGACTGGAAGCGCGAGTTCCATTTCTGGACAAGGAGTTCATGGAAGTCGCCATGGCCATCGACCCTGCGGAAAAGATGATCCGGAAAGACCAGGGTCGCATTGAGAAGTGGGTCATGAGAAAGGCCTTTGATGACGAAGACAATCCCTACTTGCCCAAGGTACGCCATCCTTACTTCCTTTCCTTTCTTTCTTTTCTTTCTCTCATATTTGTAACTTTTTTTCGAAACAGTAGTCTTCAAGAACATCAAGTGCTGATCGAATCCTCTTGCTTAGTAGCTCTACAGTTTGACTTCAAAGGGGCATTTGATCTAAATGGAAGTTATCAGTAAAGCAGTGTTCCAACTGAAACTGAATGAAATTTGAACTGAAGAAAGGGAGGCAAAAAAATTTCAGTACTTGGAGATGAGTCAGACCTTCTTAAGGCTTCCCCATCTCAATTCTCTGGAGTTGTTCAAAATGAGCATGCTTTGATCTCCATCTCCAAGTGTTTGATAAGCCAGATAACCACGTTTCTACTTCCGCTTACTACTGTAATTCTGAAAACTTTGGGAGATTTTGTTGCTCCACCGTGGGGTTATTCAAAATTGTACCATCCTCATTGAGATTGCGCTAGATTTCACAAGTCCAGAGCCCATCCTCCTCAAGTACTATTTTCCACTCCAGGGCTGTAGATTTGAGCAACCCCTTATAGATCGGTTTGAATCAATGTGATGAAACTACAGTACATTGCAGACCTTGTTGCTAAACACTAGATCATGATGTTTTCTCATCGTGTACTATTATCCACACCTGGGCTGTAGATTTGAGTGTCTGACCTCTTACAGAAATTTGAGTCAGTTTGAATCATTTTTGTGTAAACCTTGTTGCTTACCACTATTAACGGTTAATCTCTGTCGATGCAGCACATCCTCTACCGCCAAAAGGAGCAATTCAGCGACGGCGTGGGTTACAGCTGGATCGATGGCCTCAAAGACCACGCCGCCAGCCACGTCTCCGACCAGATGCTCAAGCACGCCAAGCACGTCTACCCCTTCAACACGCCTCTCACGAAAGAAGCCTACTACTACCGCATGATCTTCGAGAAGCACTTCCCGCAGCAATCCGCCCGGATGACAGTCCCGGGAGGCCCCAGCGTGGCTTGCAGCACGGCTGCCGCAGTGGAGTGGGACAAAGCTTGGGCAGGCAACTTGGATCCCTCGGGAAGAGCTGCTCTTGGGTGTCATGACGACGCATTCTCGTCGAAAGACTCCAAAACTCCCGCAAGTGCAGGTGCTGATGCAAGCGGTGCCGCAGCAGCAGCAGCTCAAATTCACAATAATGGCGCGCTTCCCACGCCGAAATACCAAGCGGTGCATTGAATCCATGGGATGCACTTGTAACTCTAATTCTATGCACTTGTAACCCCAACTGTGTGCACTAGTAACCCTAATTGTGTGCACTAGTATCCCTAGTTTGCGAGTCTTGTGTACCACCCGGGATTAGTATATAGCGAATGTGGCGACAGTTCTGTGAATTGGCTTCGGTGTGGGCGCCCAACAAGCTGGGTTTTCATGGAAGAAGGTGGAGCTTTTCGCAAGCAACTGTAAGCGCCCTGTAAGTCTAATAAGCAACAAGTGGTAAGCGCGTTTGTGGAATAACTGAGAATTAGGGATTCACGTGAATGAGAGAAGAGGGTAAGATAGTGTGAGTTTGTTGGATCGGAGTCCCCTGAGGCGGCGGCGGCAGCAGCAGCAGCAGCAGGTGACGAAGGGTATAATTAATTAGGCGGAGCTTTCGAGGTAGCAAAGTTACTAGCCAGGGGAATGCATGACTGACCGAGAGTGAGAAATGGAAGGGATATCAATCTGCTTAAGTTATCATAGGGCTTTAATTTTGCAGCCGGCCATGGTTTGAGCTGTGGCGACTTGTAATCTTTGCTTTCACTAAATAAGTGGTTCCCTCATTTCCAGTGACTCAGATTTGTGATTTTGTATTTTGTTTGATGGGTTTGAACGGGGACATCGTTTCTGTTTCTGTATTTATTTGTAGAAAGCAACAGCTGCAAAATGGTGAGTACACTTTGGACACTTCTTGATTTATATGAGTATAAGGTAGCATTGTCTGCTATCAATGGCCTACTATGTTCTCAAACATCCTCGAAGTCCAATTTGTTCATTTTGTTTTTATTGAGAAAATACAGTAGTAGCAAGCAAGAGTGGCGGGCATTTCAGCATTCATGATGCGAAGCTAACCAATGCAGATGTGTCTTCGGTGGATGAGAGTTATAAATGGTTATAAATTGCAAGACTGTGTTCAGTGTGAGCCTTCTGATGAACCCAAAAGTACACTTTTGGATGATCTGAATTCGAGAAAACAACTTGCCATTTGTGTCCTATTACAGTTCCCTTCTCAAACCAGCAAAGGTTACTCCATTTTGCACCTGTATCAAATGCTCCACACTGGTACCATACCCACATACTGTTAAATATATATATAAAATCAGAGTAAACATTCAGATACCGTAACTTACATTAAAAAAAAAAAAAAATCAGTAAGCTTGCTGATTTTTCAAAAGGACGGATTAGATGGAACCTGAAAACTCACTCCCCACCTCAAGATTAGTATAATCGCATAGACTCGGTATATTCTCAAGGCTGGCGGAGCGCGTGTGCAGATGCATTTGTACTGCGTGAAGTAAACACCCACTTGATCAATCAGGCGATCAAATTTAATTAGCTTATCGATCTTACACCATACCTGTTTCGTATTCCAGAAGGAAACCGAGACGGTGTCTCCCACAAACCTTCAGTTGATTCCCATTTGGCCGTAATAAGCTCATTATTTGCTGTTGCTGGGCTGGAGCATTTCAAAAGAATGTGACTGATTATTGACTTGTTCCAATTGATGTTCCGAACATGGCCGGGATCCCAAGCTTGCATGCCACTGTAGCAACTTAACTTGCTCCAATTCACGGATGCTGAGTCCAGTTCGTTCCCATCTCTAAATGGCTTTTTCAGCAAGAATGACAATAGAATAGATTATATGTCATACTATAGATTTTATCGATGTTATTGTTGTTGTTACGAGTATTCGTAATTTGGACTCACTGATAATTCTTTTCCGACATGGCGTGTGATTCTTGGGATGCTGTGCATATGCTTCGACTTCAGATGCTTTCGTTGCCTCGTTCAAAACTTGATCAGATCGGAGTTCGCTGCCGTACCCGCAAATCGAGCGTGCATCGACTGTTCCGATTCTCGTTTCTAGTCGATCACAAAAGCATATTGTTGGACTGATCATGGAGGCAAAGTCCTGATCATGGAGGCAAAGTCCTGATCATGGAGGCAAAGTCCTGATCAGTGAATTCTCAAATTGCGTGACTGAGGAACTTACTAGTGAGCAAGGCTTGCATGCCAGGGTTGCTAGTTGCTACCCTACGCGAAGGTCAGATTCGGCAGAAATTAAGTCATTTAAAAGAGTGCCACATGTCATCTTGTGAACGGTCTGAGGTGACATGGACCTTTGAGAATCTGATGTGGAAATTCAATTTTGACACTCAACTGTTGAATCAAGCCTTTAGAATCAAGCCTTCACGGATTGTATTTGAATTGAACATGGCAATAGTGAATACTTATGTTTTCAATGACAATTCCCTTAACCTTAACCCTGGAAAGGTGCCACAAACATTAAGTGTCTAACGGATAATAAAGAATCCCTCTATGTAAGAAAGAAGTGTAGATGTTCATCCTTGGAATTTTGTGCGAAAATGGGAGGTCTTGCATAGTAGTTTGACCTCCAGTGAGTGTTTTGGGATTTTTGAAAGTAGATGATTCATACTTTACTAAAAGGTCGATTTCCACGGTGACTAGGCTATCCTTCTAGGGTCAAAGTGCCCTGAAGTTCTTTCATTTTTAGAGGCCAAAAATTACTTGCAAATACTTGTATCCAAAGCAAGGTCAAAATATTCATCTATATTTATTCTTTAACAAATTCAGTTGTAGGATTCTTTAGTTAACTTGTTCAAATACGTACTCTTAAAATTTTAGAGTAAATAATGAATAATAATTATCCCCTTTGATTGCAAGTTCAATGTGCCTAAACTTTGATATATAGGCTTCCCTAGCCCTTCCAAAAGGTGAAGTTTTGTCACTTTTGACATTTTAAGGAAAAACTTGTATATTTCATAACTTGTGTATTTCAATCAATATATTGGAAAATGGTTTGAGGATGCGGTATATTGAAAAATTCAACTAAAAGAACTTTTATGTTCATCTTTAAAAAATTTATAAAGTGGAAGGTGGTACTAATTGAAAGAAAAGTCTAAATGGCTAATAATTTTTACAAGAAATTGAGAATTGTTGATCTCAACGATAAAGACGTTTTAGTAAACAATTGGTATCATGTATTTCTATTTTTATTTGAAAATTTTCAAAATTGAATTTCAAAAATGACTTTATATGTTTTTTCTACCTTAAAATAGCAAAATAAAACTCCTCATAATTTTCACCTCATTTGGAATTGAATGTTTTTGAGTAAATATAAATCTATACAATCCAATCCAATTAGATAATATTTTCTTTGAATAGATTTTTAGTTGCTTGGATTGACATTGAAATTGAAAAAAAACCTTCTAACTTCTAATCTTTCAACATTCATTTTAGCTTATTATTCTACTTACGCAAAACAATAGTAATAGCCATTGAGTAATCAATGAGTTTGATGTGGGGTTAGTGTAGAATATTTCTCCAAATACAAGCTAGTTCAAAGCAAAGTTTGGTCATAAGTTTGGTATATGTAGAATTTTAAATCTCATAGCCTCCTCATAGTGCAACTATAACTACCTAATATATATCTTTGATATATAAATTGTATTTTAACCACAACATTGAATACAGCTAAGGTAGGATTTCCACCCACATCCCTCAACTTGGCTTTCTACAACATTTTTTTCCATCCTTGATGAACAATCCACCATGCTATTTTAATGGATTTGGGCCAATTTACCCTCAAGGGAGTCTTCTCCCCCAAATCACCTCCAAACTATCATTTTTAAAGTTCAAGAACAAAAATGTTTCTCAAAGTTAATTTTTCAATTATTTGACTATAGAATCTTGTTCAATACTATCAAATTAGTTGAACCTCTAAATATCAAAAAATTTGACCATATGGATTGTGAGGTATTTGCTAGCAAAGTTCAATTTTTGAAAAACAACAATTTTTTTCTCAAGCATAATGACTTCAAGGAGGCATATCTCAAATTTCCACAAACAAAAAAATTTATTTTTTTGACCAAATGCAATATTGACTAGTTGAAAATACACATTCTAATTTTCACAAGTATTCAAGCAATAGAAAATTACTTACAAAGCCTTGTAATCAATGGAGGTACACTAGGAAAATAAGAATTCTACTAAGTATTTGCTCCAACCAATCAACCCTTGGCCACTTGCACTATCCGGAGAATATTTTTCCTTGGTATGACCTCTCATTGGCTAGATCTTTCTCCCAAGACTACCCACAATGAGTATTCCTTGAAGTGTGAATTTGAAAAATCATGCAATATGTAGTTTTTGTCCAAATTAATAGTTATTTTTTGCTATGAAAAGATAACGTAACAAAATATGTGAAAAAAATGTAAAATTTCTAAGAAAATATTTTTATGGCATTTGGGAAGTCCTTAAAGTTAAACAATCATAAAATGGTTGCATGGACCTTTAGGGCTTAAAGAAATTGTTGTTGTTGGTTATCAATTGCTAATCTACATTTACAAAAGTTGCCAAATTTAGCACAAATTTTGACTAAATTTTCTTATAGCTACAAGAAAATGCGAATACCAATAATGTCAAGTTTGTTAAATTGGCAATATTCTACTATTTTGTATGTTTTAGAATGTGTAGCTTGAAACACAAATCCACATTTGATCTAATTTCTAAACTAAAATTTGACCTTGGCAAAGATATATTCACAACTTTTGAGGCTAGAATCATGCCAATTTAATGAAATTGTCATTCAATGTAAAATTTGAATGTTTAGCACCTTTAGCGACGTCCTTAGCAGCTTGCAATGAGCTAATTATGAAAGCACATTAATTTGGGATTGTTGTTGCTCATAATAATGTCAAAATGCCAATTTTTGTTATGATGGAAAATTCCACAACTTTGTCACTTTACAAGGCAAACTATTTGAAACGTAAATCTATACCAAGACTTTAAAGTTTTACAAAACTTTGTGCTAATGAATGTCACAATTTTGGGTGTCTATATAATTGCATCAATTATTTAATTATAAAAGAATTGTTTCATCTAATTTGTGTAATTATGAGGTCAAATATTGTAGCATGCATCTATTGAAAGCTCAAAACTAGAATAGGTATGGATTTACGTTTGAAGCCACATCTACTAAAAAGTGCCAAAGTAGAAGTAGTGATATACTGTCAATTTAATTAATGAAATTCACATGGTAAACTTCAAGAATAAAGTCAAACTTGTAGCACTTCAATGATCAAGTCCATAAATTTGAGGGTAGGAACACCTACACCTATACTCAAGAAAAGCGGCCCTCAATTTAAGACATAGAAAGTCCTGTGCTAGAATTGCTTTTGAGGTTTATAGTGGGTTTTCCATCCCTATTGACCCTCCCAATTCCATCCAACCATGTGGCACCTCCCTAATTGCTCGCAATGCTTTGAAATCAGAAACCAACTTCCCATAAGACCAAATAGTGTTAGATACATGCCAAATCGACACTTTAGATTGGTGTATTGTTACAAGCCATGGTTTGCTTTTTTTATAGAGCCTATTCAAATTCCACCCTAGCTATTATAAGGGCCTAGATGGAGGACCAATTATCTCATACATGTCCTTAGAGAGTCATCAAAACCACTATTTTGGAGTATGCCAATGTAGATGCTCTAAGATGCTCCATATAAAGCTACACATATTAGTAACTTACATAAAATAAGGTAGTATACTATGAAATGGTTCATTGATCTCAAATGGTTTAGAATGTGTCTTCCATTACAAAGTTTAGATCCTATGGATTGGCAACAGTTATCGTGCGATTATCATTGTTTCATGGATTCGCACGTTAACCGTATTATTATCACATCATTACGGTGCATTACTTTGCATCATTATCGCATTGTTACAATGCATTACTTGTAATTGCATCGTAACAATGCGAAGTAATGCATCGTAATGATGCAATAACAATGTGATTAATGTGTGAACCTATGAAACAATGATAACCACATGATAATGGTTGCCAAACCGTAAAGTCTAAACTTTGTGATGTCACCTTTGCTTATTCTCAAGGAGAAATGTAATTCTTTAATATATGCCTCATTTTTTGGATTATGAGAAATAAGGCATGTGCTCTAGAGCTACATTTATGCATTGAGATAACAAGAGCATATACATTCTAATGGTTTGAATGTACATTCTAAGTATTTAACCTCTAAAGGACCTGGAATGACTATTGAACCTACGCAAGTAATCTCAGGTAGGTGTGCATGAAGTCATTTTATAATGGATGTTCTTCAAATTTTGACACATGGTCTAAACATATACCCCTTATATGGGAATATAATTTTTTTTCCTAATTAGGTGCCTAAATCAAAAGTTATGTTACCTTGAACTTTTGAGGTAGTCCGGACAACTTTAGGCAACATGCACAAAACTCCTCCTTAACTTCTAAAATTTTGCAAGTATGTAATTTACATGATACAAGATGAAAATTTAACATAAATAACCATATGTAGTATAAAAATCTCACTCTATGAGGAGTTAAAGGTTGTTGGCCTTGTCACACAAGGTAAAAAAAAATCTTTTTCTTTTAACTTCAAACATTATAATTTTTCAATCTATGTAGTGAAAGCTCTTGAATTTTTTTTACACATTTCTATAGTAGTCTAGTACAAATTTGTACGGTTGAATTCTGATAGACTTTTTTTTTTCATTTTTTCTCACAACCATAAAAAATGGTAGTTCTTCACAATAGTTGTGCCCAAAATGTGTCTCAATCCTTTAGAGGTTAACCCCTAAAAGACAAACTAGTGTCCGTGGAAGTCACCCCTTTGGATATTGTGAAAATCATTGGCCTAATAAGATGCAAAAGCACTCATCAAAAGTCAAACTACTCTACATGACCTCCCCTTTTCACAACAAAATTCCAATGATGAATAGTTGCACTTATATCCTTCACACAAAGATTCATTATCATTCATCAATCACAAAACGTCCACAACGTTGTTTATTGCTTAAGGTTGATGAACTACATTTTACAGCATGCTACCTTATTAAGGTAGACAAGCCTATTACCAGCCTGATTTGGAATCTGGACATCTTAGGGCCAATTCCAAGAGGGGCACATATTTTTCAGAGGTGTGTGCTTGTTTCATGAGTCAAACCCAAGTGGAATTATAATTTTCCGATCAAATTTGTAATTTATTTGAATTTTTGAAGTAGTCACCCCCGAAATTACAAAAACGTCTTTAGACTAGAGCCACAAACACCCTATAAACAACCTAAAATAGCCTAATTAAGTACTAGATATTATCTATTAATGGAGTGACATGTTATCCCTTGTTGTTATAAAATCCCTGATTTTGTCCTAATATCCACTCATTTTATCATAAAATGAAGAGAATTGGGGGGATTTTAGGTACAACTGGGGCCAAAAGTAGGTGACGGAATTGGGCTGGTCCATTGGTGGAAGTGGGTTGCAAACAATAATGGGCTGCAGCGTTCGGAAAGTTTTTTGACTTTTACCGTACCGGCTCTTTTCCTTCAATTCTCAAATTGAACCGGTTAATATTCAAGTACAAAGTCCAGTTATTTTCTCTATTTTTCATTCGAAATAGAAACTTTTCAGATTTTTGCACCGATTTTTTTGCTGATGTTTTCGAATTGCAACCAGATTTTTTCCTAATTCCACCTGCTAACTTTGAACTAGCCGCCGGTTCTTCCCGGACATTGATGGGGTGGTCTATGTTAGTGTTACCCGAGGAGCCCCAGCCGGTTGGCTTGATTGCAAGCCCGCCCTAATTCCATCCATGAGGCCGAGGTGTGGCCAAGTCTTGCTCACTTGTGTCATGAGATGAGCAAGAATCAAATTCTTGGAGCTTTTCTGGAAAATCATTTGCACCCACCCACCACGGGTTCTGGACTTTCCATGGGACACTGGAAACGAAATTAAAGTGCTCGAATAGCAGGGGGGTCAATCTTCCCTTCTCTTAACCCCTCAACGCCCGAGGGGCTCAAAAGTTGCCTCACATAGTTTGAGCCCAATTCAAAGTGCTGTAACTTTTTCATCCAATGTCCAAATTCAATAAAACTTGTTGGAAAAGTTGCACATACTAGTCTAGTTTGTGTAGTAAAATTTTCAAATCAATCCAAGATGTACTGATTTTTTGAAAGCCAATCGAAGTTCATAGGTTCAATTTGAGTTCACCAAACTGCATTTGATGGCTGCAACTTTGGGGGCTTGTATCTCCTTCATCCAATGTTTTTTTTTCAATCAAATTTGTTGAATCATGTTTTCCTTGAAGTCTAGTTATCATGGTAAAATTTTTCATATCAATCCAAGTTAATTTGAATGTTTTGGAGCAATTTGAAGTTCAAAACCCTAATAGTTTTTCATTACAATGAACTTTGGCGGCTTATTTCTTCTTCATACAGTGGCCATTTTCAATAATGTTTTTTGGGAATGTTGTGCATACTAGTCTAGTTTGTGTGAATAAAATTTCATATCATTTCAAGAAGTTGTGAGTGATTGAGAGTCATTTTAAGAGAATGAGGTTTAGTCTTGGATGTGTTATTTTGCAACTTTTTTTGACATTTCAAAGCCATTTCGCAGACACAATGAGTTAATTGAATGATACTTTCTTTCACCAATGTATTTGTATGCTGATTTCCAAGCACTTTATAGTTTAAAGTTTTTTCATTTGAAAGGGTTTAGAAATCAAATTTCACCTCCAAATGTGTTGCAAGGAAAATTTCAGCATCCTTTTTCAACACTAAAACATTATGATCTTGCAATCCATGTGGCCAAATGACTCCCAATTTGATCCATGACATCTACAACATGTACACTACAAGATTGTACGGTTGAGATTTCTATACCTTAGTGACATTTAGACTTGTAACATTTCAAAAGTAATGATGTTCTTAGACCCGAAAAGACCTTGGGTCTTGAGGAATTAAGCTTTATAAGCAATGAAAACAGCATCTAGAATCCCAAACGACCTGGCACCGCACCTCCCTCCTCTGCGGCAAATACCCGGCCAAGTCACCCAAGTTCCTTCGCAAGTTTGACAACACCTAGATTTGTACCCTGTTTTTTGGTACCCGGCATGGCTTCACCATGACCTTGAACCTTAAAGAAACCCACTTGTGAGACGTTTAAGGTGAAGGCACCCATAACCGATCAAATAAGCAATTCTGAACATGATCTAGAGTAGACAGTGTAAGGGCAAAGCAAATATTTTTAGAGTTGCATTGATAGAAATGACGAGGATTGCAAAAAAAAAATGGGTAATTTTATTGCTCAAACCGAAATTACTATGAACTTTGGGAGGCAAAAAGTGCTTCAAACCCATGGCCAATGTCTAGACTCTTTTTAATTCCGATCATTCAAGAACTAAGTTACTTTCCTGTTCATTCAGCTTCTTGCTTTCTTGCTCACTACTTTGGGACATGCGTCATGAACTTAATAGTCCAAAATCTTGAAAAGAAGGAAAAAGAAGCACATTCCAAGCTTTCGTTTGGAAATTTATTCCAACCTTGGTTGGAAATACTACACCCTATTGATTGCTGATGGGGCATCAGTTAGAAATGGGTGCCTTCACCTTATATAAATTAGCACTGAGTTTCTGGTTCCTTTCTTTGACATTCTTTCTCCAAGGCTTGGCCTTGGGCTTCTGCCATTTGTACTTGGTTTTCTTCTTGGAATAAACTTTGGGTTAAAAAAAAGAAAAGAAAAAACAGCATCTAGAATGTTTTAAATTTAAAAATTATAAAAAAATTATATTTAATATAAATAAATAAATAAAATGCAGAAAGATTGGTTGAAATGGAGTCATTCATTTCAGGTGGTGGGTTGGTGCCGGGCATGGGTGACTCAGTCTATACATGAAGAGAATGAATTTGGCGAAAGCTGTCACCAAGGACCTGAAAAAACAGCATTTCATAATGAGCCTTGCTTTCACCATACACTGTGTATGGCCATTACCACAGAAACTGCCAAAATAAAAGTAATTTAAAAATAATTTACCTCATAAAAACTTTGAAATTCAATGACTTTCACATCATATGTTGGAATGCCACGAAATCAAGGCCCTGCACCCCTTCTCGTTGAGGGCTTTCCAATGATACCAAGCATACGACTGGGAGACACACAGTTTAGTAGATCTCACCATACCAAACAAAACAAACAAACAGCCTGTCTTAATGGATGGATAATATCAAAATGGTGAACAACCACTAAGGTAGAAGGTCCATAAATGGGCCACCTAAGGGTTGGAGCTCAATTTGGAGGTGAAATATTTTTTTTTAGTGAATTTTCCTTGAAAAGACAAGTAGGATTGACATCTAAACCAAGTTGTTTCATATTTTTTGGAGCTTTGTGGAATTAGTTATAAAATTTTGAAGTTGAAATGGCATAGGGCTCTAAAATGGCTCACCTCCTAAAATGTACACTCTCTATACTTTGCTGAAAGCTATGAAAAAGCAACGTGTACAAATAGTGTACATTTAAGGAGGTGAGCCATTTTAAAGCTTGAACCATTTTAGAGCCTCCTACCTCATAGTAAACTTGTCAATTACTGCACAGACAAAATTTAAACCCTTTTCCACATAATTGTACTATTGTAGAGACTTGCATGTTTTGAAATTTGGCATGATTATTTAATGTCATGTTAAAATTCACCTTCAAAAAAACAAAATGCAAAAGATTTTTTCCTACAAGTTTTATTGCACTTTAAAGACAATGTTCTTGAAATCTAGTTTAAAGTTCCTTGCAACCCTTCACTATGTGGTCATTGCATGGTGATACAAAATTTTATTCCCATTGCAATTGAATTGGTAGTTGAATCGTGTGGTTAATGTGCAATAATTGGCAATGGTTGTTGTCCATTTTTTGGACATGTGTGGTAAATGGCAAATAATTTACTTTGTAGATTTTTGTCAATCGAATGATTGCAATTGAATGGAAGGGTGAAAATTTAGTTATGTTAAACTGGTGGTATTCCAAACACCATTTTGACAATTGCATTAGCTAGATGTGCTTATATATACAAATTAATGTTCCAATCACTCTACCATCAATTTGAAATTCACATCCCTACTATTAAATACACTTGATCACTACCATTAACCCCTAAAGGACCATTGCTCCTTTGGAGGACAAATGGAATTTTGGTAAGTACCTAAGGCTTCAATTTTTGTCCTGATTTTTTAATCTTTTTTTGAGGATAGAAAAATTGATTAGCTTCATGGGAATATAATTTTTTTTCAATTGGTGCCCTGGAACAAAAATTATGCCCAAATAAGCTCAAAACAAGGGAGAGGAAGCAACAAAAAAAATTCAAAAAATTTGAATTAAATTTTTGTTTCCTCATAGTTTATATTTTGGTCTACATATAAAGCTTTGATTCATTCCATTTGGATTTGTTATAAGAAAGTTATGGACAATTTTGTTTTTCGGACAATTAAAGCATTTTCTTGAAAAAATAACTTGCAGGATTCATTTTTGAATGTGATTTTATAAATTTTTAAGAAAAAAGTTTCCACATGGTTTGGTTTGTTTGCTAGAACAATCTCAACATTAGGAATAGTGCTTTTTAATTCCATCTTAAAGATATTAATAATAATTTAGGTTTTCCTTCTATTTCATACCTACTTCTACTTAATAATTTTTTAAAGAATAAAAATTAAGCTTTTAAACTTTTTTTCCCTAAACCCTTAATTCAATCCTCCACCATAAAGATTTAAAGATCAAAACTTTGTAGTGCAAAAATTTAAGTTAAGAAGGTTCAAAGTCTAATCACCTAGACCCACAATGTATTGAAAAACTTGTTATTTTCACTTTAAACACAAACATCTTGCAATCTGTGTGGTCAAAATTTTTGAAAATTTTTCTGCACATTTTCATACTAGTTAGGTGTACAATCCTACGGTTAGATGTGCAAAAAAAATTCAATTTTTTTAATCTTTGCTATAGAAATGGCAATTTTGAGTGTTTTTTCAAAGAAAAAAGGTCTTATCCTTTAGGGGTTAACAACATTGTCACTAAATATACCACATACAATCATCTTACTTGATAATAAAAAAGTAACTAAAAAATGATCAAACACTCCCTAGTCAATAAGACCTACCTAAAATATTAACTATGATCCAACTCATAGGCCTTAATCTTTTTTTTTTAATCTAATCAATTTCCTTGTACCACCCCTAATAAACTTTCAATATTCTTTCCTTTCCTTCAATAATTATTTTCATATCCTTCCTTTGTTGAGGGTACTTTGAGTCATTTTAATTCCTAAAGTCCTGAGAGTCCAGTGGGTGACTTTTGAAGATTGGGGCAAGTACTTATGATCTTAATTTTTGGCAATTTTTTTTACAAGGTAGAAAAATTAATTAGCATTTTGAGAATGTAATTTTTATTTCAATTGGTGCCTAGGAACAAAAATTATACAACAATAAGTCCCCAACATGCAAGGGTAGGCAACAAAAAAATCCAAATAAGACTTGAAATTATTTATTTATATTTCTTACAAACTATATTTTTGTCTATTTGGAAAGATTTGATTCATTCCATTTACATAAATAATGCAAAAGATATCTTGTTTTGCAAGCAATCTTAACAATTTTTGAGTTTTTTCTTGAATTTTTTTCCTCTAACTCTCAACTCAATTCGTCAACATAAAAAAATAATCAATCAATAATTTGTGGTACAAAATTTTTTAAGTTAAGAGGATTCAAGGCCTTATAATCTAGTCAAGCAAGGAACAAAAAATCTTGTTTTCTTCACTTTAAACACTTCCATCTTCTTATGACATGGCCAAAGTTTATGAAATCTTTTCTAGACATTCCCATACTATTTCACTACAAAATCCTACAATTGAATATGACAAAAAAAAATGTTTCAATTTTTTGTTATTTGCATTGAAAATGGTAGTTTTGAGCAGTTTCATAACATTCAATAGCCTTCATGTATGCCCACAACCTTTCCTTCATGCACCTTGCTCATCACATTAAGTCTTCATTTGTTCACTTAGCCCAAAAATATATAGATTGCAAATTAGGGTGGTCATAGGTTTGCCATCTACTTAAATGTTATTGTGCCAATTTAACAAAATTCAAATCATGTTGTGGACTTTATTAACCCCTAAAGGTTCAAACACTATTTTTTGGCATCATAGCAATTTTGGACAGCTCACTACAAATGGAATTTTTATTTTATTTCTTTGAAAATTTCACAAAACACGTACCCAAGGAGTAGCTTTAAGGCACAACAATTTTCATAACTTTTGACTACATGGTTAAAAAGTTATTGCATGATATTTAATTTTCAACATTCAGTGGGTAGCTTGGGTAGCCCAAAAAACCTCTTTAAAAATCATATTGTACAACAATTGGTGAGTAGCCTAGGTAGCACAAAAAAATTCTTTAAAAACACTTTTAGTTTTGGTTCTTCAAATTTATATATATGTGGAAAGTTTTGAATCATTTCATTTCAATTAATGACATGAAATGATTCAAAACTTTCCACATATATATAAATCTAAAGAACCAATTTCAATTTTTTATTTAAAAAAAATGATTTTTAAAGATGTTTTTTGGGTTGCCCAGGCAAGTTGCCTACTAAATGTTGAAAATTACATACCATGCAATAACTTTTTAACCATGTAGTCAAAAGTTATGAAACTTGTTGTGCCTTAAAGCTACTCCTTGGTCACATATTATATGAACTTTTCAAAGAAAACAATTATAAATTTCATTCACAGTGAGCTGTCCAAAATCACTATGATGCCCAAAAAACAGTGTTTGAAGGCCATATTCATTATATTGAGACTTTTCGCAATCTCATTTTTATTTTTGATCGACTTGAAGATAAACCGCTTTATCTCTTTATTAGTATTTTTTATAAATAGGTACAACACCAACTTTTAGAATTTCATTTTAGAATCACTATTTGAAATTTATTTATTATTTATTTTAATTATTATTTTTGTAAATGAATTTATAAAATCTAGCAATTTGTCTCAAAATCTGAGAAAAGTCTCAATTTAATGAATATGGCATTTTTGAACCTTTAGGGGTTAAGGTAGACACGCCCACTCGCATGCCCACTCGCACGCCCATTTCCATACCTTTAAGAACTCCTTCCTCATATACCAATACTATACATTTTCTTTTTATCATGTACTCCTTTAGTACATCATAATAGAATTGGGTGTAAGGATGGGAGCGGGTGTGTTTACCTTAAAGTAGACCAACCCACTACCATTTGCTTCTCAATTCCATCAATAGATCAACCTAATTTAGTCACCCCACTTTGTCACTTCAATAATGGTGAATACTTAGTACTTGACTTGGTTTGTTATGGATTGTTTATGAAGCATTTATAACTCCACTCTATAGTGGAGTTTATTTTTAAATTTAAAGGAATCTGGATTTGGACTCTAGTTTATAAGAACGTGGCCAAGGTTAGGTAGCAAGCACATATTTTTTGGTGCAAAATTTGGCTCCAAGTATGAGAGAATTGTGACTTCTATGGCATTAAGAGAAAAAGAGAAAACTTATCTTAGGCAATTCCTATTTGTAGACTGGTGCGGTTTTAGGCAACAAGAATTTGGATTGATAGCAACATAAGGCAACAAGATTTTTACAAGTGGTGCAAAATAGGCAACAATCTAGTTTGGGGCAATCCAATTCAAACTACATTCAGTACTTTGTGTAAAGAACTTTGATTCTGTTCTACAAACTTACAAATGAGGATCTTCCATTTCTACAAACATTAGTGTACATACTGCAATGGGGATGAATGAATTTCTATGCTGACTAAAATCTACCTAATGCTAATGAACTGCACTAAACTTGAAATTGCGCCTCTCTCTTATGAAGGCAAGGAGAAGACCTGCATACACACAAATACACTTTGACGCCTAAGTCAAATACAATCAAATGTAGAACTTTGAAAAAATTGAACATTGAAAGAACACCTATATACATAGTCAAACACTCCAACGCCCAAGTCAGAAAATAATGGAATTACAAACTTCAAAAGAGCAAAGGAGCATTGAACTTGCACACACTTGAAAGCACTTCAATGCCTAGGTTACAAAACAATCATATTACAAGTTTACAACTTCAGAAGCCTATATGATCATTCAGCATGCACATCATTTGGTAAGATACACTTCAAACTTCAACTTCAAAGCTACATGTCACTGAAAGGAAATCACAAAGCCTAAACAATCAAGAAAACAAAGTTCATGCACATTTGCTCCAAGAATACAATTCATAAGTGAAATCAGTTGTTCTCTTGTACAAAACTACATAAGTGGGACATTGCTTCTACTCTACTTTCATATGCGGTCCACAACATAAGTGGAACCTAGAAGCCTTTAATTTCTAAAAAAAGCCAAGGAAATTTGAAGCTCAAAAATTACAACTACAAAATGTATAACTAAAGAACTACAAACATCAAACTTGGAAACCATAAAACCTAAACTCTTTGAAGAGAATAGCTACGGCAAAGCTACGCCATGACTCCATACCAATAATTATCAACCTAATTGATCCATTGCAAAAAACACTTCTCATAAGGAAAATCTTCAAGTGTGTACACCTTCTGTCCATGCATGTCGACAACTAGGCTCAAATGCTCACCTTGTAATCAATTCCGAAGCTTGTCCTTTAAGAATGCTAGTGACAAGAAGTAACGTTTGTCCTCAATGGATCCAAGAACGTGTATCATGGCAATTTCAGCCAATTTGATATATTCCAGAATCTCCTTTGATAGAGAGATGTTAGCATCTATAATCCACCGTAGCTGAGTTAAAGGATTTACAGCCATGCTTGGATCCTCCAAGGCAGCTATGCTATTTGAAAGCATGGACAATTTGAACAAATGTTGTTGGAGTTCAAGCTGAAAACAATCCAACAATGCTGGAACCAAGTGCTTATCATCGTCTTCTCCAATCCACTTTAGCTTGCCATAGAATTTTTTAATCATGTCCAGATGCTTTTGGAACTTTGGAAGCTCTTTTCAGCATTTGTTTCTGCATTTGTTTGCCTCCAATATTGAGGATATACAATCCTGAGCACATCTACAAGACCATAAGCTAGGAAAAGACTAGTCGGCTTGTCAATCAACTGCTAGGCGGCACCTGAAAAACAACAAGGACCACATCAGTGTCCAAAGGACCACAAACTCCCAAGAATGACTACACAAATTGTAAGAAAATCAAATTCAACTTCATAAGACACGCTTACTACTACATTTGTTCTTGACGCCTTCAATGAGAGAATTCTAAGATTATCTAGTGATGAGTGCACCTTCATGCCTAGTAGGAAGTTCCTCTTTGTGGAGTACAAATTGAAGATATTGGACATTGTTGAGGTCTATAGAAGTCCATAGAGTTCCAAGACAAAAAATTTGGTTATAACAAAGTTCTATCAAGTTTGTAAAGTGCACGAACTCAAGACCACATAAAGCAAAGTCGTGGCCCTTGTACATTTGAAAGAGCTTTCCCAAGCACTTCTGGAGCACTCCGACAAAGTCACAAATGAAAACATCATGTTGTTGTGCAAACTGAATGAGGACATTGATGATTTCTAGAAGCAACAAAAGGTAGATCATACCTACAACGTGGTAAGGGTCCAGTTCTTGTCAAGCAAATCATTTGCTTTTGTACGAAGACTCCGCTACAATGACCACAAAACAAAGTAGCATTAGTGAAACTGAGCCGCAATAGAACGAAAATAAAATAGCATCACAGATGGACCCTAAACCTTGCTTATGCACAAGGTAAATTGCAATACAAAACACAACAAGAATGCAACATACAAAGCCAAGTAAAGCGGAAGACACTTGAGCCGAGGTGAATCATACCGCCTCCGCCTTGTTCATCAAATCCATACATAGCTTTGAAATGACACTCCAGTATTCACTGAGAAGGTGCTGCAGGGAAGAAATGAGGAAGATCCACCTCATCATACCATTTTTAAAAGCTTCAAGTCTTTCGTGTCAATCAATTGTAACAACATATGAAACTCTGCTTGCTACTTTGGAGAATGAGAGAAATATACATAGTAAAATTTGCACAAATCTTTCACAGCATGAAACAAGTCCAGTTATTCAAAGTTTTCACAACCAAGTTAATTTAGTGTCCTATGAAGTGAACTCCAATGACATGTAGAACAAATTTAGCCTTCAGCTGCACAATCATTCTTGTTTGGCAACTGTGGAAAGCAGAGATGCCATCTTCTCCGAAGCAGACTAGTTTGGTCACTATTTCTTGTTGATCCAAATCTCCACAAATTCCAAGAATGCCTGTTAGAAGGGTTGTCAAATTGTTAATTGTCGCCCCATTCAATTCAAGTTTTTGCATGGTAATAAGCAAGGGCACATGAACCCAATCTTATATGATGTTAATGTGCATAGTAATGTAAGAGTAGTTATCAACCCTTGATGTCTTGTCACAAGTCATTGCAATATATTTTGTTGCTTTAATTATGGCCTTCATTTGCTTCTAGACAAAGGAATACATGTGTTCGACCATTAACCAGCCAATACTTGCACTCAAATGCATAGAAGGACAATTTGGAATCTCTAGCAAGTAGAAGCTTGGATTCAAACTCAGTCATTGGCTGACCAGTGTAGAGAAGCTAAAACAAGGTTGCAAATTCTACACATTGTTGTGTAAAGAAAGTTTGCTTTAAAAAATTGTGAAGATTTTGGTTGCAACTGGAAATAGTTTGCTTGGGAGTTCAATTAAATCTTCTATCTCAAATGTCGAATCTTCTTCTTCATCTTCAAACTAGATCTTGTTGGCCTATCTTGTTGATGGCCCTAAATAGATTTAAGGATTAAAGTAGGTGATAAGAATCCATATGTTTTAGATGGGTAAAACGGGACGGCCAGACTACGAGCTGAAACTGTCCAAAAGATTGGTTCCTAAACTTCAAACCCACGGTGACCAGCAAGCGTGCCTCACCAATGGGAACAACAAATAAGTACGACCATGTAGGTGATCAATCCCACTTTGTCGTGTCTACAATATAAAAAGAAGTTAAGCAATGGTTTCATCCATTCTGTCCGCAATAACAAAGTTTATAAAGAAAGACAAGCCATAAGCCACAACACACAAGTCTTCAATGTTTCTTCGAAACTCCATCCCCTTTGCTAAACTTTGATCTGATATTATAAAAGTTTTACAATTCCAAATGAAATGTGTGATAGCTTTTTGGAAAGCTAATACAATTTCCTACTTTTTCTCCAAATTTCAACTCATTTTAACACTTTGTCCAACTACTATTGCCATCCAAAATTTTGGCCTTGATAAAAGAAAGGCAACAGACCTTTCTTCGCTTCATCACTCACAACTCATTCATTAAAACTCCAAATCAAATGAATGATAGTTTCATAAAAAGCTAACAACATTTTCTACACTCTCTCAAAGCTTTATTGCAAACAAATGATCTTTCTATTTTTTATGGTCAGTCGAAATCTCAGCCCCTCTTCAAATGAGGCAACAGACCTCCCTTTATTCAAACAAGCACAACTTTTGAAAGCTAACTTTAAATCAAGTAAATAAGATAAATTTGAAAACAAGACATTATGATACACAATTCTTTCAAATTTCATTTCAAACTTCTTCTTACATAATACACAATGAGCTTTCAAACATTCGGGTTCCCTAAAACTACAATGAGAGAAGATGAATAGTATTCACTACCATATCAACAACTCTTCACCACATAAACTAATAAACATCAGTCCTTAACTTGCTCTTAAAGTTAACTTACAATTATTGACCTTCATATTTGGCCCCATAATTATTTCTTTATCTTTAACTTAGAAGGAAAATCACTACAAAGTCCACCTAGAAGACAAACTACTTTCAATTTTTCTTTTCACAACTATAACCATACAAAATAATTTCTATAAAATACTTCTAATAAAGATATAAGTACTAACATCAAATCCATGACTATTAGAGGTAAAAAACTAGAGTTCTAAGACAACCTTCACTCCATCTGCAAAAACTTGAAAATGCATTCGACGATCGTAGTGACATATTTGGCACAATTCGCTTTTGTTAAGGAATTGACTGACTTCTTTAACCATTATTGATGACCGCAACTCCCCTTAATTGACTTGACCATACAATAATATTGGTTGTTGTTCAGACCCTCAAAACACCCTTCAAATGTCACTTCATGGCTACTGGATTCAAAACATTTAACTTGCAATAAGATTATCAATACACGAGTAGCTTGTTGAAAGTTTCCGTGTCACCGTTGCTCTATATGAGGTTGTTTTGGCGGTCGAGAAGGTCCAGCTTCATCTCGTGAATGCTCAAATGATGATATAAGATCTTGTGGCGAAAGTGGCTCATCCAGCAATTGCGACAATGAAAGCTCAAATTCAGCCTCTAGTTGAGGCTCTTCATCTTGAGACTCAGAAAAAATCTCTAGTTCGACATTCTAAATTCAAAATAGAGAACAAAAAAATTTACATCAACTAATGAAGCTCTAAGGTGGTTGCCTCTATTATATAAATAAATCATACTAAATGAGAAGGCATCACCATGAAGCTATAAAAATAATGTCATTTTTCTTTCTATATTAATATAATTAAATTTATTAAAATGTATGCATTTACAACGCGACAACGTTTCCGCCTTGTTTCTATGAAAGTACAACTGTTGATTTACTGGAGAACAAACGTTGGGCGTTTTACAGTATACAAGACTAGGTTAGATTTGTGTACCTTACACTTACCGTTGTTGTGCTGCAAATGCAAGCACTATATAAAAATATGTACATTTATATATTTTAGATAGATTTTGATATTTATAACGTAATAAAGAAGATGACGTCATTTGAGATGGCTTCAAGGTGACGCCTTATCTTTGCTGTTACAGGCAACTATAAAGAGAAAGATTCACTTGAGAGTTTCATCACATTTGATTTGATTTTTCTTTGTTTTTCATTTAGATGATACTATGTCGAATTGGAGGTTTTTTTCTGAGTCTCAAGATGAAGAATCTCAATCGGAGTGAGAATTTGAATTTCCATTATCGCAAGTGCCAGATCAGCCACAATAGCCATTAGATCTTTCATTGTTACATAGGCGGCCAGAAGACGAAGCTGGGCCATCGCGACCACCAAAACAACCTCGTGTAGAGAAACAATGGCACGGCAATCTTCAACATGATGCTCGAGCATTGGTGATTCTATTGCAGATTGGATGTGTTGAGCCCGGCAACCGTGAAGTTACATTTGAAGGATGTTTTGAAGGTTTTAAACGACGAGCAGTATTATTACATGGTGAGACCTATCGAAGAGAGTCGTGGTCACCAACGATGGTTAGAGGGGCTAGTCAACCCTTTAACTAAGGCGGATTGTGCCGATTACATTGTTGCTACTATCAAACGCATCCTCAAATTCTTGTAGATGGAATGATATTTTGATTGAACCTCTAGTTTTTTACTTCTAATAGATGTATGTTGAATTTTAGTTCTTCATTCTATATTTGGAGTGATTTTCTATAATAGTTTTGTGTTTGAGAAGTAGTTGGAGGGAGATATTCAAATGGTTTGCCTTGTATGTGAACTTGAAGTGAATTTTCTTCAAAGATAAAGATAAGGAGATAGTTGTAGAGTTAAATAAGTGCTCAATTATTGTTAAAGGAGTTTTGAGAGTGAGTTAGGGCTGACCCCACGAGAAAAGTGGGTACTATTCATCTTTTCTCCTGTTGTGAGTTTAGGGAAGGACCTGAATGTTTGGAGACCCATTGTGTTGTGAGTTTTGAGAATTTTGGAATAAAAATTGGTGAAGTTGTGTATCATGATGTTTTCTTTCTAAATTGATCTCAATTGCTTGATTTGAAGTTGTGAATCAAAAGTTGTGCTAGTTTGAGTGGAGGGAGGTTTGTTGCCTTCAAAATTAAGAGGCAGAGACTTCGACCAACCATAAAAGACGGAAAGGTTCTTGGTTTACAATGAAATTTGGAGGAAGTGTAGGAAATTGAGTTAGATTTCTATAAAGATAGCACTCATTCTATTTGGAGCTTGTACAAGTGAGATATGATTGTAAAAGTGAACAAGGGTCTACTGCCTTTCTTTTCTTGAGGCCGAAACTTTGAGTGGCCATGAAAGATGGACAAAGTGTTAGTTTAATTTGAATTTAGGAGAGGATGTAGTAAATTTTGTTAGCTTTCTAAAAAGCTATCATTCGATATGATTGAAGTATTTATGAGTAAGTTGTGAGTGTGGAAGTGAAGGACGGTCTATTGCCCTCATTTTTAGAGGCCGAAACTTTGGACGGCCATAAATATTGGTTAAAGTATTGGAATGAGTTGAGATTTTGAGTAAGTGAAGGGAATTGTATTGGCTTTCCAAATAGCTATTACTCATTTCATTTGAAGTTGTGAAGCAATGGTGGTGTTCATTCAAAGTTTAGCTTTGAAGTTGGAGTTGGTGTGGAGATTTGAAGTTGGAGTTGGTGTGGAGATTTGAAGTTGGAGTTGGTGTGGAGATTTGAAGTTGGAGTTGGGGTGGAAATTTGAAGTTGGAGTTGGGGTGGAAATTTGAAGTTGGAGTTGGGGTGGAAATTTGAAGTTGGAGTTGGGGTGGAGACTTGAAGTGATGATTTGAAGTTGGAATTGAGGTTTGAAGACATGAAGATTGAAGACTCGTGTGTTGTGGCTTGTGTCTTGTTATTCCTAGCTGGATTTGGAGGCTCGTTGTCTTTCTATTGTTATTTTTAGCTGGATTTGGAGGCTTGTTGTTTTTCAATTTTGCATTGTAAACCAGTTGCGAGCTTTGTGGGTATCCAATATTAACCCCGTTTTGTGTTTGTGGCGACGAAGTGGAATTGATCACCCACATGGTCAATCTTATTTGTTGATCCCATTGGTGAAAAGCGCTTCCTGGTCACTGTGGGTTTAAAGTTTAAGAGCCCATCATTTAGACGACAGCTCGTGTTCTGCTGTCCCATTTTATCCGTCCGAAAACTTGTTTTTTATTACACACCCTTACCCTTACCCTTATAGAATCACCACAAGATAGGCTAACGGGAAAGAGTTTGAAAATTGAAGATAGAAGACTGAAGATCAGAAGATTTGACTGAAGATTGAAGACGAAGTTTAAAGATTCACAAACAATAATAATTTTTGTTATTCTACATTCTCATTCTGCACTTGATTGGTGAATTTGCGAGTGACAAGTTCACTCACTTTCATCATCTTTGTTAGTGGACTGGATTTGCAAGTGACGAGTTCACTTACCATCTTTGTCTTACGACATCCTTCATTCTTAAGTCATATCTAGTTGCAGCTAGAATCCCCGTGATTTCCCAAGGCAAACCACTCTCAACACGTCACCGTGTTTACTAATAATATTCCACTTCTATATCATGAGTTGAGGCTTCTTCCCCACATTTGAGCACACTTGGCACTTCACTATCATGTATAGCCATTCATTTGCCAAGAGTACCATCTCCGCCTAGGGACACTTAGCACTCCATTCTATTTGAAATTTTTGAGTCAAATCATAATTTGACTTCCCCAAACAAATGAGAGGCACAAACTCCTCTTTGTCATCTATGTTGTCATTAGACAAATCTCTTGTCTCCACAGAATCATGTACCACATAAAAATCCGGATCGTGTTCATTGCACACATAGCCAGGGGAGTCAGTAGAGATAGAAACAACTGGAATTGGAGGTTTGGAGTTCAAAATCACACAACTCTCTAGCCCTGCTTGTACTTCAAAAGTACTAGCATCATTTGTAGTTAGAGATACAAAAGTTGGCAACTACATTTGCCAAAATTGCAAAGAGATGCTCTTTCTCCTATTTGCACAAGGAGCCTTGTGCTTTAGCGAATCGTAGAAATCAAGTATGTTGAAATTCCACTCGCAACTCTGCAGTCCACCACACACATCCATTAGTCCTTTTCATCCATCCTCTCTCTGTAATTAGTCTCTGTAATTAGCTTATAAGTACTGCACTAATGTATTCTAGTTAGTGGCCTCCTGTATAGTTAAGAGCCGTCTCTAATGGCTTGCGAGTGGGCTTCAATGCTCACCGCGTTTTCCTCCTGTGTATATCTAGCATGTTATGGCTTGTTCAAAATTCAATTCATTCTACTGAATTCAACATGGTATCAGAGCGAGGTTCGAGAGAGAGACTTAGACAGCATAGAAGAGAAAAGTGAAGGTTGTAGAAAAAGAGTGAGGAAGTTTGAGACTAAGAGAGATTGACTACGAACAGTGACCTCTGATCCTGAGAGATAAGAGAAGTTAGAACAGTGAAGCTCTGCTCCTGAAGTTAAAACGATGGCTGAGAGTTCAAGCATGGTGTTCCGAGAAGGGGATAAGTTAAAAGGTCTGTCAAATTACTATATATGGGCACTGAAACTGAGAGTAGTATTACGAGCGGAAGGTTTGTGGGCCATCACCAAGAATGAGCAGAGTCTAGCCACATACCTGGTTACGATTGAAGGGGAAGCGCTCACCGAGGCGCAGCTAAAGAAGAAAAAGGTCACAGCTAGCAAGCTCCTTCTTTTGTCCGTATCTAATGATCTTATTGACATTATTGCAGAGCACACGGACCCAGCAGCAACGTGGAAGGCACTAAAAGACCAGTTCAACGCAGGCGATCAATCCCAGATTCTAACCTTGATGGGGTAGCTACAGTCGCTCCGAATGAATGAAAGGGACTCCATCAAAAACTACATCAAGAAGGCCAGGGAGATGAAGAACCGACTCAGCAGCATGGGAGAGAAGCTTACCGACCGCAACATCAACCAGATGGTGTTGAATGGGCTGCCTTGATCTTTTGACAACACAATCCAAACTCTGACGCATCTTGACCCAAGTATGACCTTTGAGAAGTTGAGTGCAAGCTTGCTGTTCGAATTGCACAAGCGTCAACATCGGACCCGACAACTTAGAGACGAAGAAGCCTTGGCGGCAAGTTTCCAGCGGCAAATGAGTATGCGGGGCCGAGGAGGACGTTGGCCAAACTTTCGAGGCCGCGGATTCCCAGCAAGAGGCCCATACGGAGCTTCGAGGCCACCTCTGGTATGTTATAATTGCCATCAACCATGACACTTAGCGAGAGACTTTAGAGTGCCTAGAAAATAATACAGCTACCCAAAACCTAGCAAAAGCACTGGTCATGCAAACTCTGCAGAAATGTTCAAATCGCAGCTAGATTACTCAGGATACGATCTATACTATCACTATTGGGATAATGACCCTTGGTACTTGGACAATGGGGCCTCAGGGCACATTGCGTCAGATTATCAGAAATTATATGGACTGCCTAGCTCTTTCGGGGTAGAAATCGCTGAGATCAAAACTGGAGGAGGGGAATCTCACGCCGTAAAAGGCTCAGGCTCCGCCACTGTAACCACAGATTCAGGAGCAATAAAGCTAAAGACAGTTTACTACGTGCCGAGTATGAAAAAGAATCTAATGTCTGTTGGCGTACTTGTTGACAGTGGCCACGAAATAGGACTCTCCAACAAACAATGTTGGATACAGAACAAACAAGGTCAAACAATAGCCACCAGTTGGAGGGACCCAATGAATGGACTATACTATTTTAGACAACAACTCATAGCCCTGTCAGCAGTCAATAGCAATGCATCCACGCTATGGCACCGAAGATTAGGACACCTGAGCTTTCCCGTCATCCGCCACTTGTCAAGAGAGTCAAAAGTCATTGGTATACCAAAACTAAAATTCGCAAAAAAAACTTGCTCCTGCTGCCTAGCAGGAAGACATAATAGAGAGAGATTCCCTCGCAAGTCAGAAACAAGAGCTAGCAAACCTGGATACAAAATCCATTCAGACGTTATAGGACCTATGCAACAGACATCTCTGGGAGGGTCTCATTATGCACTTATCTTCACAGACGATTTTTCACACAAGAGTTGGGTGTACTTTCTAAAATGCAAAAGCGAAACGTATGAGAGATTCCACATATTCTACAAGAAGATTGAGAAAGAGACTGGAAACAAACTATGCACACTACGCTCAAACAGAGGTGGTGAGTACCTGTCACATGAATTTATAAGCTACTGCAGAGACAATGGCATTAGTCGAGAGCTGACCCAAGCCAAGACTCCACAGCAAAACGAGGTGTTTGAAAGAAGAAACCGGACGATTATGGAGAGGACACGGAGCATTTCAGCTAATTGTGGCTTACCTACTTACATGTGGACGGAGAGCGTATCACATGCCACGTACCTAATAAACAGAAGTCCTACTCGAGCAAATTCTGGAGAAATACCCGAGAAAATGTATTCAGGTATGACACCCAACGTCTCGAACTTGAGAATATTTGGATGCTTAGCGTACGTACACGTCCCTAGAGAAGAGAGAAAGTAAAACCTCAGCATGTCTATTTCTAGGCTTTGACAGCGAATCAAAGGCTTTCTGCTTGTATGACCAAAACAAAAGAAAGGTGCTTATAAGTCGAGACGTCGTCTTTGATGAGACAAAAGTAGGATACCATTATTTAGGGCCACTACATCCAAATCCTGCCATAGTCACCTTCCCTGAAACTCACAACACCTCAGAAACAGAAGAGACTCCCAAGATTCTTGAAATCCCAGAACCACAGACTACAGAACCCGAAATTCACCCACTCCCCGAACTACCTGATCTATCACATTCACAGGAAAATCCTCAAAGCCCTCAAATAGCTCCTTCTCAACATACAACCCAACCTAACACGAATCAAGGACAGGCTAGCAAATCCTCACGTTTTAGAAATAGACGCCCAATGCCAGTAGATTGGAAAGCCGGCCCCTCTGACCACCGCTACCCCAGCAGAAATAGAAACCCATCAATGAAACTGAAAGATTTATGGATGTTACTCTCAGAGTTAACAGAAGAACCCTTAGATTTCGAAACTGCATCTCAACAACCGGATTGGAAACAAACTATCCAAAGTGAAATAGATTCCATACTAAAGAACAAAACCTAGGATGTAGTAGACCGACCCAAACACATCAAACCTATAACCGCGAAATGGTTATTCAAGATCAAGAAGGACACAAAAGGCAATATCAACAAACTAAAGGCACATCTAGTGGCACGAGGTTTCCAACAGCGAGAGGGGATTGACTACCATGATATCTTTGCTCCAGTGGTCAACGATTCGCCTCATTCTTGCACTAGCTGCTATGTTTAACTAGCCATTGCATCAACTCAACGTCATCACGGCCTTCCTAAACGGATCCATCAACAAAGACATCTTCATGGAGGTCCCACCAGGCTTTCTTGGAGCAAATGACCCCACCAAAGTATGTAAGATCAACCGCGCACTCTATGGCTTAAAACAAGCTCCAAAAGCCTGGTATGACAGGATTGACAAGTGGCTGCGAGAGCATGGACTCATCCGAAGCGCATGCGACCCAAATCTGTACTACTACAACCGCAATGGAAAGATTACAATTCTATTGCTCTATGTAGATGATCTATTGATCACAGGGAATGATCAACAAAACATCACCCACTTGAAGAAACAACTGCAGGCAGAATTTGAGATGACCGACTTAGAAAAAGCGCACAATTACCTAGGGATTGTGTGGGAATGTGATCCCACATGCTAGACCCAGAACACTAGCATTTGACGAGAAATTTCAAAAATTGTTCCCTTAAAGAGGAAAGTTTTTGAGTTCTCATAGGAAATTAGGAAAACTCAGAAATACCGGATCTCCGGGTCCAAAAAAATTCCATTAGGTGTAAAAAAACCTAATTCCGGAGCCCTAGAAAGTTTCGGAAATCGGATGACGGCGCCGGCCCTAAAAGCCGGAAATCGGATCTGTACTAGGGTTAGGTTTTTGTTGCCAAAACCTATCCCGTACTTTCATCCGACCGTCCGTCCGTTTGGCCAGTATAAGAAGAGAACTGTAGCCAACGGAAGGCACGATTGCCTTCTTATTCTCTTACATCTGCGTTTTCCGCCTTTCCAACTCTTAGAGATTTCCAGTAAACTAAGGGACTGTATGAGTTGCGATCGTGCAGGGGGATCTAGAGTGAATCTTTGTGAACAAGAGGGGTAGGAAGAGATTGTGCGAGGTTTTCTTGTGAGCGTGATGACTTCCAGGGCGAGCCGGCGCAAGTTGAAAGACCTACCAGAACACTTGGACGAAGAGATGCCATCGCCACCGCCCCGGCCGAGGACAATTCCAGTAATGAAGGTGGTGCCGAAAATTCCAACCGATGAGGACCGGCTGGAGCGCTTGCGACGGAACCTCACCAACATGGGGTGTGAGGATTTGATGGATGTTCCCTGGGGCATCCGAGAAGAGAGTTTAGTGTCGGACTTGCTTCGTCCGGAAAACGGTATCTTGGATACCACCATCTGGGCAAAGCCAGAACTGTGGACAATCAACGTGTGGAGGTCCGTCTACAAGTTCCGGATGGCGCCGGACAAGGTCATGGAAAAGAACCAGGAGTACATGGAGGATGAGTTTTGGGCGCCGGCCAACCTGAAGGATGGTCACCAGGTTTTCGACCTCGTGAATTTGGAGTATCGAGATGTGGTAGCGTTTCTCAACCCTATCTTTCACCTGACCAAGCCAAGGCAAGTGGTAGCCAAGGTGGCTTCCGCCATCCTAGGGAGTCTTCAAGGTAAACTGATGATGGATTGGGCCTCCGTCATCCACGAATTGATAGGAGACCTTTTGCGTTCCCTCTGGCAGGGGAAGAAAGGTGGGAGCCCTCTTCCGGCTTACGTCTCCCACCTGTATTTCCACTACTCCCTGCTCAAGACGAACGAGGAGATTGCCTATCAGGAGCTAGTTCAGCTCTAGAAGTATGGAGGAGAAGAACCTTCTTCCCGGGAAGGACTGAATGATGAGGATCCGTCCACTCCTCTGGCGAAGAAGGTCCGGCGGCAGAGGACTCCACCGGCAAGGCCAACAGAGGACCCTCCCGCGCCGGAGCCACTGGAGGAGGAAGTTCCGGACCGGAAGGAAGAAACCGGACTCGCTCCGCAAGAAGCCCGACCTTCTCTACAAGAGGTTGGATCGGTGCAGCCGCAAGTTGATCCCACTCAAACTGAGGCCGGACCCTCCTGGACCAGACTTACGGAGGCAAAGGAGGGAGAGAGAAGCGAACTCCAATTAGGGGGATCGCCGATGGAAGATATTGCGGAAATGGCCCAGCACATCGTATGGCGGGCGGAAGATCTCATGAAGGTTCTCTACAACTATGAGGAGACCCTCAAACGGGTGTGCTGGAAGATGGCACTGACCGACCGGAACGCCATCTTTCGGAGGACGGACGCGTTGGTGGCGGCGGAGAAACAAAACGCCCTCTTGATAAAGGAGCAAAAGCGGTTGGTGACGGAATTGGGTGCTTTACGAGTGGAGAAACGGACCTTGTTGGATCGAATCCAGGAGTCGGAATCCAAGTGCGTCAGATTGGAGAGTGATCTACGCACAGCCCAAGAGACGACCAGAGTCATAGGAGAGGATCACCGCCGGCATATAGCGGCACTGTACCAGGGTGTGGTCTGACTCCGGAGTTCCTTGGAAGTGCTGATGGACTACATCAAGAAAGCTCGGTTGTTCGAGGCTAACTTTGACGCAGCCGCCAACTTGAGCCGGGTGCCCATTATCAGGTGTTTACTAGAACAGGCGAGACGGATGGACGCCTCTCGGGCCGAGATGCGGGATATGATGAAATATTTGGCCCCCACAAAGTCAGATCCGGTAACTCCTTCTTCCCCTTCCGCCCAGACCTTGATGGTTCCGGAAGGTAATGACACGGAACCTATTGTTACAGAAGTATCACCGGTGGTACCTTCTGGTCCGGAACTTTCACCACCGCCGGAGAGACTAGAAGGAGTGGATTGGGGTGCCGTGGTACCTCAAGGTGGTGAGGACCTCCTTCTGGTGACCCCGCTCATTGACCTTACGGGTACTCCTCCGGAGACTCAAGGGGGCCAATCGGTACAATCTTCTCCCCGTCACAAAAAGACCCAGAAGGATTCTCGAGGAAGGTTCCGATAGTCAAAACCCGGAGTGTAGACAGGGACACCAATATCGTGGGAGTCCCAAGATGGGGAGCAAGGGGTTTGGATTTGTTTTCTCCAGGGAGTAGCCGGAAGTAGATAAATCTGGACTCATTGAAGGACCTTACTCCTCCCACGGATAAGGATCCAGAGGAATAGTAGGCAGTAGTGTATATACTAGTGATAGTACCGGAGTCCGACCGTCAAAGCCGGAAAAATAGGATCTAGGAGATTACCGAAAATCTAGCAAACCAGTAGGAATGTTTTGTGGGATTTTTAGGATGATGTTAGTTTTAGTATAAGTTAGGTTTTGATGGACCTTTGTGGTCATTCACATCCGTCCCATTATTTTCAGCTTGTATCTTTTTGAGCCTAATTCAAGTGTTTAGAGGTCTCCATTCTCTTACTTTTTGTATTCGATGCATGCTTGTGGGGGGGGTCCATTCGTGCCTTTTTCGGATGTTGAGAACTTACCTTGAGTAGAAAGAGTCGACTTCATGAGTGGTTTCCGAACGTCACTGACTTAATGGGGAGATCAGCCGGATTGTTCCGACAGTAGTGTTAGAGTGCTACCGCCTGGATGCCGGTATAGCCTAAGGGTAGGATACGGCCTTAGGTGTAAGGGTATCTGAGAGGCTGTTAGCAACTTCCGTGGACGGGAGTTTGCAAGACGTGCCCAAATTCCGGATGCCGGAATTCCCTGTAGACGGAGTCAAAGCCCTAGCGCAACGCCCAAGAGAGTGCGAGGATGTCCACTCGGTCGACGGGAGGCTCAGTGTCAGGGTAATGCTAGAATGTTGTTGTAGTCCTTGACCGTCCCTGCGTGACCTGGTCCGGTAAGTATTCCGGATCTGTGAGGTGATGGAACAATAGGATACTTCTGGTCCTTGAAGAGTTAATTTAGCATTAGTATTAGAGGGGGAGAGGGGGAGAGAGAGAGTGTGTGTATGTTTCCGGACACAATAAACATCCGGACGATGGATCTGGCCACTTGTCACCTAAACCCAGAGATCCTAGAAGGGGCAACTGAACGGTTTCCGGACTTTTCCGGAACCCATCCGATACTAGTGGCCGGACCGGACTTGTAGTCTAGATTAGTAAGTAGGAGAGAAAATGAAAGCTAGGGTCAAGTTAGCCTATGAATCTGTAAACCTCAAGTCTTCGTGGGAACGATTCCGGAGCGGTTTACTCTAAGTGGGTCTTCAGTGAGAATTAAGGGCTAACTGGAGGAATATTGGTCCAACTAATCACTACAGATTGAAATTCACAGACAGGACAGCGGCATTTTCATCAATCAACAAGGCTACATTTGCAAGCTTCTGGAGTGCTTTGATATGCAAGGCTGTAATCCTACACAGCTCCCAGCCGATCCTAAAAAGCCACTGAAGAAAGCCATGGGCACTGCCTTGGCTAACATCACCGAATATTGCTCCTTGGTGGGAAGCCTTCACTTCCTGACACATACCAGACCTGATATCTGCTATGCGGTCAGTATTGTCTCTAAGTACATGTAAGCCCCCGAAGAAGCACACCTTCAAGCTGCCAAGAAAATCCTACGATATCTTAGTGGCACTATTGACCATGGAATTTTCCTGCCAACCGACAACACAAATACATACCACACATATGATGATGCCGACTGGGCCATGGATCTCGATACCAAGCAATCCATTTCAAGTATCCTACATAAACTGGGCGACTCAAGTATTTTCTAAAGCAGCAAATTGCAACCCACGGTATTCCTCTCCAGCACCGAAGCAGAGTATAGAGTTCTCACGGACACAGCCAAGGATATCATTCATTTTCGACGTCTACTTCATAAATTAGGGTATGCAGAGCACTGCCCCACGACACTCCACAGTGACAATCAATCCTATATCAAGTTAGTGAAAAATCCGGTCATGCACGCGCGTACGAAACATATTGAACTACAACACCACTTTATAAGAGAAGCTGCCCAAGCAGGCGAAATGCAAGTCGAGTACATTCCTACAGGCGCCCAACTAGAGGATTTCTTGACCAAACCTTTGTCCAAATAGAGCTTTGTCGCAAATCGACGCAACGCCAAAGTAATCCCATTTCCCTCTCCTAATGACAGGTATCCAAACCCTAAGTTGTACCCTAAAACTGCCTACGCACCCACACCGGGGTTCTCGAATTATCTATCCACAGCGCCTGCCGCATAACCCAATGCTTGAAGTCTGGTGCTCTCGGGTTCCTTCGGGTTGCTTGATTATCCCACCAATCTCTAGGATGTTCGACCAAATCCCTTTAGCACATTTCAACTGGCGCCTCCAGTCCAAGCCTCTTCTCCGCATTCCTGATTGAGCCCTCAAGCAAGAAGACAACCTGACAACTCTCCCCGCCGGATCGCACCTCTTCTTCTCGACTCTGCAGCATCGTCCACAACCACGCGTAGGTCTCTTGCACCCAATCGACCACGTGCTGGATTGCCGACACCAACCTTTGCACAAAGTCGATCGCGCATCGCACTGCCATCACCACCAACAACACGATCAAGAGGAAAATCTGCACCTGCACGGCAATGATACCTGATCAGCCACTGCTCAGCTCGCAACCCTAAAATTCGAAGAATGACATCGCATGCCTCCCGACCCGCAACTCACTAGAGACATATGATTATTTGGATCTCCCAACACGTGCACCACGTCTGGAGGCAACTCTGGCACACGCGACATTTCATCAGCCTCTGGAGATCACTTCACGAGCATCTTGCAGAGCTTTGCAAGTGAGGGGGGTGTTGAATTCCACTCGCAACTCTGCAGTCCACCACGCACATCCATTAGTCCTTTTCATCCATCCTCTCTCTGTAATTAGTCTCTGTAATTAGCTTGTAAGTACTGCACTAATGTATTCTAGTTAGTGGACCCCTGTATAGTTAAAAGCCGTCTCTAACGGCCTGCAAGTGGGCTTCAATGTTCACCGCGTTTTCCTCCTGTATATCTGGCTTGTTATGGCTTGTTCAAAATTCAATTCATTCTACCGAATTCAACAAAGTAGACCAAAGTTCTATAAGTTTTGTGAAGTTATATAGAAACGTCAAAAATGTCACTTGGTCTCTGGACCTCCGCTTGCTCTACTCCTTAGAGATTTAGTGTTCCTGCTTACACTTCCTCTCAATAGCCTCGATCATCTTCTACTTCCAAATCTCCTTCTACTTTCATAGAAGCGCCTCAGTTGCAACCTTCTGTTCCAAGTTCGATTGTGATGTAGTATTCTGTACCCCTCTTGTAGATGCCTCAGCCAATACCATGGTGACAAGAATTCAACTCGCAATCTAAAAATCGAAGAACATAGATAATCCCCCAAAACACCCACACCCAAATTGTACGAATCAAATGATTGATGGAAAATTTGAAACCCTAAACCGCAAGTAGCAAACAAGCAATTCAGCAAATGACCTTGGAGTCTCGACAAAAGAACAATACATTCCACCCAAGCATGAAGTAAACCTTAATCCAATTCAACATTTTGGTTCATTTCTGGCTTCGTTAAATGAAAAGTTATTGACATTAGATGAAAAATTGACGACGTGACTGACCAAAAGATGGCGATAGGACAAAAAAAACAAGTTGTCTAGGTCAATGTCATGGCCGTCAATGACAACTGTACAATGCACCTTTCATCACAAAGTTTCCATATCATGAAATGTTAGTAAAAATCGCATAATTATCATCATGTATAGCTTTCATGTTACATGAAAATATTTTTATAATACAATATTATCATTCATGATTACAATGTGGTATAGGCATCTCATTCATATTTGAATTTAAAGTATTGAAGTTGCACAATAATTATGCATTACTAGAAACATACGACTTCAATAGTTTAGTGATGGACAATTTACTTCATGCATCATTAGTGCTTATTTAAGACATACAAAGTTAGTGCAATAATTACACAACTTCATGTTTGTGTATAGTTATTGCTTTAACATTAAATTTTTTATCTTTCACAATTTCAACACTAAGTCAATTGAAAAGCAAGAATTGTGTTCAAAGTAGAAATTTAGACCTCATTTAGGCATAGTAGAATAACTTTTTTCAAATAACTTTGAATTAAGAAAAGGTGTCAAATCAAGTTAACTTTTACCTCCATAAATCCGTTTGTGATTTTAAGACTTCTATCAGAAGTTATGAACAAAAATCAAAGATAATGTTTAAAAATGTTAAATAAAATGTTCCTTGCTAACCTTCTTTGATTTTGGAGGTGAAAGTTAACTTGATTTGACAACTTTTTTAATTTAATATTTTTTGAAAAAAGATATTATACTATGCCAAATTAAAGTCTGAATCTCTACTTTGAACAAAGTTCCTAAGTTTTCATCAAATCGACAATGAGTAAGCACCGGTCAAGCTCTCATCTTCAAGTTATTCCATATTATTTAAGTGTTCATTGAATAGATTTCAGTATAAAAAGGAGTTCTCCACCCTTCATTTCCACCAAGTGCCTATGAAGTGATTCTTTTACTACGTCATCAAGTTTTTTAGTGGCCTACTAATAGATTCAATTCAAGTTAAACTTTGATTTCTTCACTACGCCATCAAGTTTCTTGATGGCTTACTGATGAATATAGACGAAGCTAAAATTTTAAGGTCATTAGAATGTATACTAATTAGATGTTGACGAACAAAATGCAAGAAATTTAGTTGAGAAAAAAGTTATTGTGAATTATAATGGTTATCAACAATTTAACATTGGCAAAGTTTTTTCGAACATTGATACCATTTAATAAGCATTATTGCAATACAAATAGCAATGACATTATTGTCATGAATTTTTCATATATTTCAATGCACATAAAATGCATGACAAAGATAATAAATTTTCATATATAATTAGTGTCTTTTGCACACTTGTAATTAATTTTCATATATAATTAGTGTCTTTTGCACACTTGTAATTAATGTATAGAAGTCACATAGTTAACACCAATTACAAAGTAGTGCAAATTCTTTGTAAAAATTGTGTGCATTGTAACAATGCAATAAATTATAAATTTAACATGCGCACCCATAAAAGAATAGTAACTATACAATAATCATTGACAATCCATTGGATTTGAACTTTGTAAAGTTGACATTTCACCATCGATTTGATCTGTTTTTTTAAAAAAGAGCTTGGTGCAGGGCTAATAAGGTTGGTGCTATTAGGTTGTTTATCGCCCAAAAAAAACATTGCTCATAGGAGCTTTTTTACTTTCAAGGCAGACCACTTCAAAAATTCACCATAATTACAATTTTAAATTAAAAATTATAATTCCAATTGGGTTTGATTTGTGACACATGCACACACCTCTAAAAATATGTATCCTTGTCCTCTTGAAGTTGGCCCCAACATATTTAGATTGCAAATCAGGGTGGTAATAGGCTTGTCTATCTTAGTAGGTTTCCATCTTCCTCATGGGTAGTAGTCCCTATGGTTGATAAGAAAAGGACTAGCATTCACAAAACTAGCTAAAATTCACCGTCTATTGCTACTTAAAATTTTCAGTAGCTAAAAGTACACTGAAGAAAATCCTTAAAAAATTTAGAGTTTAGCCAAGGTTGCAACAACCAATAGAATTTGATAGCCAATTTGTAGTTCCTCCACACTGGAATTATCATAAGGTAGAACCACCCATAACCGACCAAATAAGCAACTGTGGACATGTGTGGAGTATAGTAAGGCAAAAGAAATATTTTTATAGGTGTAGAAATAGAAATGAGGGGGATTGCCCAAATTTGGTAATTTTATTGATTCAACTGAAATTACTATGAATTTTAGAAGGCATAAGTTAGTTTGAACCCATATTCAATGTTTAGACTATTCCAAAACCGCTCATTTAAGAGTTCACTATGGCACCCTAAACCAAGTAGATGTGTCATGAAAAGAATGGAGGAATTGATGGGCTAAAATCAAGAACTCATGTTTTGAAATTAGTCCAACCTCTCTTAAATTTTAGCCCTCCTATTGATTGGTGATGGGGTTGTGGTTGATAAGGTGAAGGCACCCATTTCTAACCAAAGCCCCATTAGCAATCAATAGGGTGTACTATTTGCAATCAAGGTTAAAACAAATTACCAAACAAAGCTCGGAATGTGTTTTTTCTTCTTTTCAAGGCTGGGACTATTAAATTCATGATACATGTCCCAAAGTAGTGAGCAAGAAAGTAAAAAGCAATAAATAATAAAGTAGTTCTTGAATGATCGAAATTAAAAGAGTTTAGATATTGGCCATGGGTTTAGAGCACTTTTTGCCTCCCAAAATTCATAGTAATTCTATTTCAAGCAATAAAATTATCAATTTTTTTGCAATCATCATCGTTTCTATCAATGCAACTCTAAAACTATTTGCTTTGCCTTGCACTACTCTAGATCATATCCAGAATTGCCTATTTGATTGGTTATGGGCGCCTTCACCTTAATGGATGGTTTTAAGGGCAATGAATGGTTAAGGTGATTGTTAAGGCAATGGTTTTAAGGGCAATGAATGGTTAAGGCAATGGTTTTAAGGGCAATGAATTGCCCAATTCCGTTTCCCTAGTTTTGGCCCCTATTCCGCTTACTGCAACATCCAAATCCATTCATTTTTCTAACAATTTCAGTGCATTAATGCCAAAAGAGATAACATATCAATCCTTCATTGGTGGGAATTCAAGTACTAATAGATAAATGTTAAGGCGGTAATGGGTTGTTTAGGGGACAGTGTTGACCCCACTCTACAAGTGGTTTTGTGATTTCAGGGGCAGACCGCTTCAAAAACTCACAGAAATTACAAATTTGATTGGAACATTATAATTCCACTTGGGTTCGATTTGTGAAACAAGCACACACCTCTAAAGAATATCCAAGGTAGAAACATCTAATTCCATCCCTATACCTAATCCTTGTTCCATAAAGTGCCCTTAAAGTGTCCCTCGAGCTCCATTAATATGTCTTACACATGTTTAACTTTGATTTGTTAACGCACTTGAAGGACACATACTGAACTCTAATTTGCTGGCAGTTGATTTTTGCTTAGTTCGGTTTTGGATGCACCTACGGGGCAGTTCCAGTGGTCCAAGCAACCAACACTTTGTAAAAAATCATAGAAATTACATACAATGTCCGAAAAATCTAATTTTTTTTCTTGAATATTCATGATTTTCACTTGCATATACTACAAAAATATTATTTTTAGAAAAATATGCCTCCAACTATGCTAAATTGCTTAAAGTAACGATTTTGGGTGTTTCTACCTTATCCCCTCTTGATATTGGCCCCAAGATACTCAGATTCCAAATCAGGGTGGTAACAGGCTTTCCTACCTTAACCCTAGAAGGTCCACTTTTCAAGCCTTATAAGTCTATATCTCATTAAGGTATGAAAACCTCAACCATACAATCTTATAGTGTACATATTGTAGATGATGTGGATCAAATTTGGAGTCATTTGATTGCACGGATTGAAAGATTATAATGTTTTAGTGTTAAAAAAAGATGCTGAAATTTTCCTAAAAACACATTTGGACAAGTGGTGAGTCACGAGGCAACTCTCCTGAGGAAGGCAACCTAATTCTTCATGCAACCCAATTTCACTATTTAGTGTAGTTAAAAGTTGATGCCTGTTTGTCTTGAAGGTAAGGCAGCATACTGCACTGAATTCCATAAAACTTCTACTAACCAAGGCGTAGTTCTGTTGTGGATCACTTCTCCTCGGAAGTTGCACTTGGCATTATGAATGGCTGGGTCGGGTCCTGGCCACTGCCAGCGAATATCAGCTGGCAAGAGATAACTTGATAACTAGGAATCAATCCCTTCCTGGAGGAGAGAGAGAGAGAGAAGGATGTGTCTGAAGTCTCTGTTGCTCCAGAGGCCGGTTTGTACTTGGCTCAGTTGCCAAGCTGAAGAAGAAGAAGACGAGGATGATTGACTGACAAAAGGGAGAGAGGAGAGAGCTCTCAGTTCAGTCGTTAAACTTCCATTCTCAAAACTCAATTTCACAGCCAGTAAGTGAAGGGAAGGGAGTTGTCCATAAAGCGAGCATCTAAGGACCGAAACTGAAATTTTGGGCAGGTGAAAACCTCCCCAGTAAATTTTCCTTGAAAGAAAAGAGGAATTGGCATCTAACCCAAGTTGTTTCATATTTTTTGGATCATTTTTGAATTAGTTATGAATTTTCAAACGAGATGTGGTGTAGGACCCGATTTATGTCCCTAGGGTTTCCATGAATTGTTCACTTGCAAGTCCTGAAGAGAAGAGAAATGGGAAAGCAAAGAGTGGAGTATGATTGGCTCTTGTCATTAACAATGTTTTTTTTTTCTTCTTTCCATTCATTCAAGGACTACAAAGGTCCATTTCAAAACCACTTCATATCCATTCACAACCACCTGTATGGGTAGTTCTTAATGCTTGCTCATATTTCGAGCCTCCTACCTTAGTATGGTCTTAAAGCGACCTTTTGAGGGTTGATTCGCCTTTTTCATAGGTTTCCATGGAGAAAATGGTTTTTAGCTCATTTTTCAAAGAAAGAAAAATAGATGCAAGACACAACACAAGTAGTTTCATATTTTTCCAAACATTTTTGAATTATTTATGAATTTTCAAAGATTCGGGTCAGAGGCACTTATTTGTGATCATAGGTGTCTCAAAATCCGTCCCCTTGTGATTTATAAAGAAATGTGGAGAAACTAAAAACAATGATTGGCTCTTGCAATAAAAATAAAAATAAATTCTTTTGAATTCATTAACTGACCAAAGAGATCCATTCAAGGATCACCTTGCATCTACTCTATAGCTCTACCCACAGGATGGTTTGAAGAAGAGGGGCGCTTTAAGGCCATACTACCTTACTTCAAACTCTTTGCCAAGGAGAATCTAATGTTTTTAAATTTATGAATTATAGAAACACTAATAATGATATAACCCACACCTAAGGGCTAAGGCTAAGGATAAGGAAAAGGAAAAGAATATGAAAATTTTGAATCCTATATAGAGCACTTAAAATTCTTTTCTAAGATAATCTGAATTTTTTTCCTATTTATGAAGTATAGAACACTTATAGTGATATAATCCTACACCTAAGGAAAATAAAAATAAAAATTTCAATCCTATATAGAGTACACTATAACCGTACAATGCAACTATAAAATCCATTGCGATGGGAACAAAATTTCACATCATTGCACAATGATCGCACATTGTGTGGTGAAGTGTTGCAAGGCATTTTTAACTAGATTTCAGCTTCATCACTTTTCAATTGTGATGGGAACAAAAATTCGTATCCTTGCCCAATGACCGCACACTATGTGTGCCAAAGGATTGCAAGGCATTTTTAACTGGGTTTCAACTTCATCACTTTTAAATTACAATGAAATTTGTAGGAAGAAATCTTTTTGCATTTTGTTTTTTCAAAGGTGAATCTTAACATAACATTTAATAATCTTACCAAATTCCAAAGTTAACATGCATGTTTTTATATATTTATATGGAGAAGGATTTGAACTATGTCTGATTGACAAGTTCACTTTAATACCACATGTTCTAAAATTGCGACAGCTCTAAAATTGTCCACATCCTCAAACGTACATAATGTGTGTACATGTTGCTTTTCCATAGCCTTCAACAATATACAAGCACTGCACATTTTAGGAAGTGGGCAGATTTAGAGTCCTACGCCATTTCAACTTCATAACTTCATAACTAATTCCACAAAGCTTCCAAAAATACGAAACAACTTGTGTTAGATGCCAATTCCATTCAACTATTCAGGACAATTCACTGAAAATTGTTTCAAGGAAGCTTCATCTCCCCAAAATTCAGTTTCACCTCTTAGGTGGGCGATTTCTGGACCGGTGACCTTACTTGCAAAAATGGGAGCATACCAAGAGAGGAGGTTGAATTTGAAGTTTGAAAAAGTAGTCATAGGCCCGTCGTTTCAGGGTTCAGGGTTATCTTGGCATCACTGGAAAGAGCATGATGGATAGAACTTCAAAGTCTGTCATTTTCAAAATTGGTTGGGAGTTGCCTCTTGTTGTGCCCCTTGCGAGTCTCAAACCATTCCCCCTTCAGTTGGAGTACGGCATTGTTTTTTTTTTTCATTTTTTCATTTTCTTATGGAGTGCCAAAGTGGGCGATATAAAAAGTTATTGTGGTGCGCTCCAAATTTCAATATTCATCCACATATTGGATAGCAAATATTATATTAGCACATATTACATGTCCATGATTTTGTTTTCATCCACAATCTGAAAATTTTATCCAAGGTTTTCTTTTAATTAAAAGTTTTTTTAGGGAAAAACTTTATGGTTTTTTTCCATTTTTTAGCCAAATTATTTTGCTTTCTAATAGAGTTTGGCACTAGAAAGCTAGGGAAAAAAAAACAAATTCATGCCCCATTGGTTGAAATAGCGTGGTGGAAATAGCATGGTTGAAATAGTTTTTTGAGTTAACTTTAGTTAAAAAGTGATGCAATTTTTTTTGGGGGGGGGTATTTGGTGAGATATTCTTCCATCCCACAAGTTTGAAACCTAGGTGTTTTTCAATGTAGGCAAAATCAAAATTTTGTTGCCATAGTTTAAGTTGCAGTGCTTCGTATGTTTGACTTCTACCACACTACCAATGCTAGAAAAAAAGAGCTCCTAATTTCGAGCCCTACCTACTATATGGGGGAGCTTTGCTTTTAGCTTGTTCTACTAGCCTTCCTCTTCCATGTTATCCTACAAATTGAGCCAAGTCTATATAGAAAATTGTTGGTGGAGTCTGGTTAAGAGGTGGGACTTTTAAGCTTGTAAGGATATGCTAAGTGGTCAAGATTAGTCCGATTTGGTAATATTTGGGTGGAAATGCTCTGAGGTAAAAACACTTGAAACCCATTCTTGACAAGTAAACTTCTTTTGCAGGTGTCCCCCAAAGTACAATTAAATGCTTTTTGTATTTAATTGCGATTAGTTGGTTGTTGATTTTTTAGATGTTGGTTTTATAACCAACTTGTGTGATGGTTTTAGTAGTCTAAACTAGAATTCCACTTCAAAAATTTGTAGTAATTATATATTTTATCCAATTTTTAAAAAAAAACTCATGTTCTTTGATTGCTAATACTACAAAATATTGTTTTCTTGAAAATGGTGCCTCCAATTATGCTAAATTGTTTGTTTAGACATTTTTGGGTGTTTTCATGCTATGTCATCCCAAGTTTGAAGCTTGTGATTGAAGAAAAGTGTGTAGAGACTAAATGTTTCATGAAGTTTGAAAGCAGACAAAATATTCCAAAATATCTCCAAAAGTAAATGGAACTACTTAAAATCTCTCGGAATTAGATTCAATGTTTGTTGGGACATACTTGCATTCATTTGATGTTTGAAATTTGAATGCTTGCTACTTAAAAGTTTGATATCCAGGCAAGGTATGTTTGATGTTTGCTACAACAATAATTATAAACACCTAAATCCACCTGAAATTCCACTTTAAATGATTTTGGTAATTTTTATAGATTTTTATGAATAAAATATTTTAAAATTTGATATTTCTTGACCTATAGGTCCAAAGTCTATTTGAGCTAAAAATCTCAAATTTTGTCTACTTAAAAACATTTGTTGATAAAATTGATTTTAACTTTAATGAGATTTGTACTTCATTTCAAAATCATGTTGAGTCTCATTCTAGTGACAACCTTGAGGTAGAGGTTGATTTCTACATTGATAAACATAAGGTGGCATTAGTACAATTTGAAGATGAGGTACATGACATTTTGGTGCAAGGAGTCATGATTGAAGAGATATAAATTTGAAGCCGCCACCAGAGAGGACATAAAATTATGAAGCTGCATACTTAACTAGATTATTAATAAACATAGGGTGGCATTAGTGCAATTTGAGGATGAGGTACACGACATTTTGGTGCAAGGAGTCATGATTGAAGAGATATAAATTTGAAGCCGCCACTAGAGAGGACATAAAATTATGAAATTGCATACTTAACTAGTTTATTACCATTTATCTCAAGTCGTACCTTATGTATCCATAGGAGACATTTCAAAGTGAAAATATGCATGACATATACATGAGTGTGGAATTGCAATTTTGGCAATTATTGGTCAATTCAAGCCAAACCACTATAATTTGTAAGTCCTTATTTACAACACATTGATTTGGGATGGCTTGTTGTGTATCTATAATTCATTGCATCTACAATGTTATTGGACTTGAATATGTGGTTGCAATTTCTTGCTACAAAGGTTTTGAAAATTTTCATTCAATTTAACCCTATAATGATCAAATTGCGTTTTTTGGAAACATAGCGAATTTGGGCAACTCGTTATAGATGGATTTATTATTTTTTTATTTGAAATTTTCACACAACATGTGAAGAAGATTTTTTTTAAGACCCAAAAATCTTCATACCTTTTGATTACATGGTCAAGAAGTTGTATGATATGTAAATTTCATCGATTGGCAGGTAGTCTAGGTAGCTCAAAAAAATTCTCTTAAAACACCTTTTCAAAAAATAAAAATTTGAAATTGGTTCTCTAGATTTATATGTACATGGAAAGCTTTCAATCATTCCATTTTGATTAATGAGATGAAAGTTATGAGGAGTTTTAGTTTGCAAATGTGAGTTTATGAAGTGCAATTGCCTTGTTTTTCGAAGGGCCAAAAAAAAGATTTTTGTCACTTCAAATACCAATATCTTACAATCTACGTGGTGGAATTTTTTGAAATGTTTTTCACATCTTTTCAAACCAGCATAATACAAGACCTTACAGTTCTATTTGTCCAACAATGATTTTTTTCTTAAATTTGGTTCTTATACTAGAAATGGTTATTTTGTAGCATTTTTGGTGAAAACATAGTCAAAAACCTTTGAATGAAGAAATGTCCAAATGGTGGTTACTCTTTGAATTCATTCTTCAAGGCAAGTTGGCTACAAGCTTGAAAAATTTCAGATCATTTGGAATTGTACAACATATAGGAAATAAATTGTAAGTAGAAGGAAGTAGATAATGATTCAAATTACTAAATTGATAAGAATTTAGTTATGGATTTGAAAAATGCCAATCCTAGTGGTTGAAATGTTTTAATAAACAATTTACATCCTATGATTTTATTTTTCCAAAAGAAATTGAAAACTGAGTTTAATAAAGGATTTCAAAGTTATTTTAGAGTAGAGATTCTATAACTACTTGCAAACTAAAACTCCTCATAACTTTCATCTCATTAATCGAAATGGAATGATTGAAAGCTTTCCACATACACATAAATCTAGAGAACCAATTTCAAATTTTTATTTCTTGAAAAGGTGTTTTTAAAGGATTTTTTAAGCTACCTAAGCTACCCACTAATCATTAAGCTACCTAAGCTACCCACTAATCATTAAGCTACCTAAGCTATCCACTACCCACATATCATACAATAAAGTTTTGACCATGTATCAAAAGCTATAGAAATTGTTGGGCCTTAAAGCTATTCATTGGGTATATGTTGCATGAAAATTTTAAAATAAAAAAAATAAATTCCATTTATAGTGAGTTACCCAAAATTGTTGTATTGCCAAAAAAATGCAGTTTGGTCTTTTAGGACTTAATTTACAATTTGCAAATTTGTAGTCAACATAACACTTGTAGAATAACACTTATGGTATAAAATGAATTTATAATCTTCAATTGAGCCTTGATTGGGAAAAAAGCAGATGGAAAAGAATTATGGGTCATACACTCAGTGGTGAAATCCCAAAGTTCTTTAAATTTATAAATTATATTAAATTAATATAATAATTAAAAATATATATATTTTCAAATTTTTGAGTTATTAACCATTTGTAATATTTTCATTTTAACAAATGTATAGATTTCTTTTGCCTCAAAATCCTTTAATTGTCTTTGGTTGCAATTAAAAACTTGTAGTAGTTTTTATTGAATATGGGCGATTGCAAGAAACACCTATACTGTTTTTTGTGACACTCTGCATGTTGATTTGTTGTTTGGCCATGACTTCTATGCTCTAGCTTCAAATGACTCAAGATTCATTGAATGATAAGATACTTGTGACTCTTATACACCTTGTATTTTTTTTGCATTTTTGAAAAATATTTTATTGTCCAAAAATAACCCCCAATTTTTGTAAAACTTGCCAATTGAGAGGTTCTTAGAACGAATTAATACTCCAAAGAACAAATTTAAAGCAAAATTTGGAGGGAATGGTTTTCTAGAAGTCTTACATCTTACTATTCAAAGGAATTCTAAAAATACTTAATTGTGTATTGTATGAAAGTCTACAAATTAAATAAGTTTGTTTTTGCTTGTATTTTAAAACATGTAAAATATTGTTTTGTTGGTTCTTTCAGTGAAGTAACATTTCCATAGAGTTGTTATAGATAGCCAATTTTTTAATTTTTAAAATTTTTTCCCTATTTTTTCCAAATTAAAACATCAAAGTATTTATTTCATTGAGATTTTATTAGCAATTTTTTAGTTCTCCAACTTAAAGAATTTTTCTATACTTTACCTTCTTAGGCTACAATCTTCTTAGGCCATATTTTTAAAATTATTATTTTGGTTCTAATTTTAGAGTATTCCAAAAATCTAAGCATGAATACTATGAAAATGCAACAAAATCAATAAGTATTTCTTGCAATCATCCATAAACAATATTGCTTCAAATTAGTCATGGCTTCAATCATTGCTTTTATCATGTCACATTGAAATATTGATGCCTCAAAATTCCATGGCTTTATGTCATGCATCAAAATTCGATCCTATATTCATCAAAACTGACCCCTATAATTGACAACACAAAAAATTATTTGTTGATACTCATGGAAAAAAATTAGACTAGTATTGATCTACAATGCATCACTGGAGTAATTTGCCATGTTTTAAAATATTAATTTCTAATTTAAAAATAAAAAATCTTATTTATATATATTTTAAATGTATATAAATATTTTAATTTTGAAATGAAATTTATAAGTCAATATATGCTTTAAAAAATTTACCTTCCATTGATTGTTCTTGAGAACATAAGGCTAATGGTGTCAGTGAATATTGTTGGCCCAAAATTTGATGAAAACATAGACAAAAATTAGTTCCAAAATATTCTTGGCTTTAGGCTATGACACATTAGTTGTATGCTGGGTTTTCAAAATATCCAAGTGGATGTGGTGAAATTCTAAATTTTTTTACATTTACAAGCTTTAGTTCATGAGTTTTTAGATTTACATTTGTTCTTAATCTTTTTGAAATTTTGAATATTCAATAAATTTATAAAGAAATATATGACTCTCACTCGTAGTGGTGTAAGTGATTGTTCAAGGTTCAAATGTAGATGAATAAATAAACTAATAATGACCTCAAAACGATTGCGGCTTTAGTCATGTTGCCTCAAATTTAAGCCACTTTGGATGTGGCTTTATAAAGTAGTCTTGGCTTGAATTTTGTACTTTTCTTGTGGCACCTCAAAATTCTATAGTTTCCATTGTCATGAAGTTGAACCTTATATTTGAACCTAATAAAGAAGAATATGAGTTAAACCGATTCAAACCTAAAGGTTGCCACTAGAATAACTCAAAGTGTCAAAAAATTTGGTTCGGCAAGAATTGTTTCTCAACTCCATATCTCTATATGAAAAAATGTTAAAATTTTTGTACCCAAAATCTTTAGGGGATTGTCTTTGAGATTGCTAGAAAAACAAAGACCAAATAAGTTACTAAAACTACTTCAATAAAAACATTTAATATTTACACAATAATATTTTTTAACCAACTAAAATGGCTATCTTGTCGAAATATTCTAAATATAATACCACATTAAAAAATGACCTCACTTGATTTTTATTGTTTCTTTTTTAAAATGAAATGAAGTTGAAATTGCTAGTCCACGACAAAAGGACTTGTACTACAAAGTTGTAACTCTTCATTCTTAATTTAAAAAATTCAATCCTAGGAAAACTTGGTAGAAGGGGATATATAGATTTAAAATTATTGAGGCATAATAAATTATAACTTGAGAAGAATTGGACATAAGATTTTTGTTTTTGGAAGTCCCTCCAATCTATATATGAATTGATTCAAACTTTTGTATAAAAATTCTTGATGCATTGAAAACCAAACTAGTCACATAATCCACTTCTTCAACATATTTAGGTGTACTTCATCCATTTCATCCATTTTATATAGCTGACCCATTACAATTTGTTCGTGGAAACATTCATCATCCATTCACTAGATGCCAAACTTTAATAGGTGTTAAGTTATTCATCCATTAAGTTAGGTTGTTTGTTTGTTTGTTGTTTGTTACGTTGAAATCTCCTAAACTATGCATCCCCTTGTTGCATTCTTGGTACTGTCGGAAAGCCCTTTACAAAGAGGGATGCATGGGCTTCATTTCGTGGTGTTGGGACTTATGATGTGAAAGTTATTGAATTTCAAAGTTTTTATGAATTAAAAAATTACTATTACTTTGGCAATTACTTTGGCCAGGGCATAGGACACACTAGTCCATACCTTAAGTTAGATTGTTTGTTTTGTTTGTTATGGTGAGATCTCCTAGACCGTGAAGTCCCCATGTCGCACACTTGGTACTGTCAGAAAGTTTGAGCTCGTTTTGTAGCATTTGGACCTCCGGTATGAAAGTTATTAAATTTCAAAGTTTTTATGAATTATTATGAATTAAAAGATTAGAAAACTACTTTTACTTTTACTTTATTATACTGCGGCAACGGCATAGGGCACACTCTTTTCCCTGAAAAGACACTCGAAATTACATTGAGAACTGTCACCCCTCCCCCAAAATGGCCGTTTATAGACATGAACTGAAGTCACAGCTACGCAAGTGAAACAATTGCAACGACGGGGCGGGTGAAACCCAAGTTTCCCCAAACGCAAGCACGTATAAAGAGCGGTGATGCAAAGCTCGCCCTCCCGAAACATTACAGCTGGTGCGAGCCCCGATTTTTCCTTGTCGTTCAGTCTCGGCGGTATGGAATTCCACTCCGTCGACTCCATGTCCTCCGTCTCTGCCGCCTCTCCAGGCCTGCATTCTCGTGTCTCGTCCCGAGAAACCTTTCTATTCTCGTAAAGATTGCCTGGAGTTTCGTGGTCGCGCGTTTCTCGCTGTTTGTCACTCGCACTAGATGACTCGTGAGATTTCCTTGGTGGAGGTTCTGCGTCGTTGCGCTTCTTGCTGACGTCGGAGCTTTTCGTTTCGTTCCTGCTAATACTCCGCATCCTCTGATGATTCTTGTGTGGTGAATTGGTGTAGTTCCTTCTTAACTTGGAGTTCCACGTCCGGCGAGCAGTTGTTCGTTCAGACCTGCTTTGTGGTGGTAGGGGATTCCGACCCCGGGGGAGATCTTTAGACGAGGCGAGAGGAGATGTACTTTTTTTGTTTTTTTTGTGTACTTGTGCATTTATGGCCTCAGAAATGGATTCCGGATCTTGATTCTTATGTGGCAAGAGTTGTGTACTTTTCAGGATGTTTTTTTGAGTAGGAAGCGCGAGGGCTGCACGAAGATATCGTGTATCGGGTGGTTGCTCTTAGCAGGGAGTTCAAGAACGATGGCTCCGACTTGTGTCTGTGCACCGTCAGGTCATAAGGGCTCTTTCCGGTGTCGTTATCATCGTGCAGCAGTGCGTAGCGTTGGAATCGATCGAGAGAGTCGGGATACTGCGAATCAGGCATCAGCAACTTGTCTGTGCGCGCCGACGAGTCACCCTGGCTCATTCCGTTGCCGTTTTCATCGTACTCAAGAAGCAAACTGGGGAGGACGTCCACTTCTACCGTCAGCGCATGCGAAATCGCTTAGAATTTTGGAATGTCCTCCATCAAAGCCTGCCGACGGTTATGGTGTAAAGAAAGCTGCCTTCGCCAGAACGAATCGAGCATTATCGGAGTCCAAGCTTCGTTGTGAAATGAACATTGTCAAGGCCATGCCCGAGATAGTAGCAGCAGTTGAGGATCTCAGAATTTCACCTGCAGGTCCTATGGAAATGTACGTTATAACGATCGTGGTGGTGCGCCACGCCCGTATTATAATCGTATTGAAATGCTTTTTGTTCATCTTGAGGGGCTGGTTAATAGATTTGACAGGGTCTTCAGCTACTGCGCCACGTACTTCTTGGATACGTCTTCAAGCTGGCAACGGTTAATACAAAAGATTGTTCTAGCATTGTAAGGTATGTAATAATTAAATGACAATTTCTACTGTTGTGCAGTTTAACGAAGAATGGTAAGCTAATTGTAGAACAAAGTCCTGGAGCAGCTATGGCGAGGGCAACAAACAGCATCAATCAGGAGATCTCTATACCTGCTGATGCCGTCACAGTCAAAGGATCCACAGAGGTGAGATTAGGTAATTCGAATAACTATGAAGATTCTTCTATATTTAGGGTTTGATGTGCGAGCGCACTAGCGACTGTTTCTTTAAATTCTTGTGACTAATTCTAGTTCAGGAGGTAGGTCCTTAGAGCAACAATTTTGGACGGTAAATTAAGTTATTGTGCAAACTAGAAGACTATTGCAACTCTGCGAACTGACCTTGGCATCACTTTGCTGTCACCTCAGACCATTAATATACTGCGGTCGCAAGCCAAAGGTGCAAAGAGGCCGACCTCATACAATCGACGTCTGAGAGCTAAGAGTGGTATGTTTTACTTGCCCAGTCTCGATCTGGCTAAGAATATTGCCGAATTAAGTATGATCGTGTACCTGAAAAAGAAGTACCCAGAGCATACAAGGGATTAAGAATTAGTCATACAGCGAGACAAAGTCCGCTGAATTCGTCAGTCGCGTCTATCAACTATGATACAGTAGTTTCATGAATATAATAAGTTAATAACGAAGCACGATCTAACCAGCTTACCTGCTCAAAGAATGTTTCTCATAAGGGTCCTACAGCATTACGACTTTCACTTTTTTTTACTGTCTTGCAGATGAAATAATAATGCTTTCACATGAGTACTAAGGTATATTTTATTTTGAACTTAATATCCTACAAATAAATCAATGAAAAGAGAGATTTACCGACTACTGCTGATCCGATGACTAGAACTGGTTGAAGTTATGTTTTACGGAAGGTATTAGTAGGGATTCGTCCAAAGCATTTTTTATTCTCCCCTATATATGAAACCTGACATATTAGTGTGGGTGGTTTCTTCAGATGTACTGGCAAATTTGCCTTGACGAGGGTGTCTTCGGATTCAACGTTCAACAGCAAGTTCAATGTACACAAGTGTTTAGTACTCCAGGGATATATTTTCTTGTACATAGAGCACACAGTCTGTTATTTGACAGGTACTCCGAGTCAATCAATTGTTGCCAGGAACCTTTTATGTGCAGAAGCTTTTTTCAGTAGCTCCGCAGGTTGGCTCATTGCTTTCTGCACGAGAGGAGTCAAGCCTTTGTAAGCAAGTTTTAAAGATTCGTTTGTGAATACATCGCTTTGTAAGCTTATGCAGATTTTATACTTGTCAATTCACTGCATTACAAAGCGCTTTGGACGCAGCTCAAGATTGATATTACCATGTGTGCAAGCTAACTATGTCAGTGTCTCACGGGTTGGCTCCTCAAAAGAGAACCAAAGCCGCCATAATTCTTCTCACTGTAAGCTTTGGATCTAACAGAAACTACAGATCTACTAGATCTAGTAGACGTTCTTGCTTGAGATGAATGACTTGGTATACATTACGTACAATACAAATATCAAGTCGAAAAGTGGCCTAGTTTGTTTTCATAGTCATACATGTAATTTGGAGTTATAATCCTAACCTACCTCACATTCTTGACAGAGCCTTAGATCTCTCAGATCTGATCATGCGGGTGTAAAACCTACGATCCTTATCAGTTCTCAGTTTGAGGAGAGATTAGTCCCATAACATTCGGGACTCTAAAACTCATCCGATTATTCTAAAACAGGACTGCAGACTTGGCCTGATCAACTTCCAGTTCGCTCAAAGTTGTACTCCGTAGTCCTTTTCCAGATCTACTTCAGTCCCTCCCCGTCCATCGGTCGGTAGATATGTTCAGAGGGTCTCTGAAAATTACCGAAGGTCGGCGACCTCCCCAGAAGCTCAGTCACTCTGAGAGTTGTCTTCCCGCTTCAGCTTCCAATGCGCACCACCCGCACTTCCCCAATTCACATTCAAGACATTCGCAGATTTCAGATTTCGGATTGATATCATGCAAGCGCACCTCGATGTTTCACTAGTTTACTACATCCCATCAATAGCTCTCATTGAAATTCGATAGAAAAAGTTTGGAGTTCTTTGTAAGTAGTTTCAAGTAGTGCATGTAGATAGAAATGGCAATCCTAGTATTCAGCTTTGGCCGGTGCAACCAATTTTGGAACATCCTCGACCCCTTTGAGGTTTGTTCATGCAAGACTCGAACGGCGCCATGGCGAGCGCGAAGTGTTGCTGGAAGCTAGGACTGGCCACAGAACACGTCTTCAGGCTAGGCCAACCTCCCCGACTTGCGCAAGAAGGTCGTGCAAGTGCAGGGCCAGGAGGACGGGAGGACGTTGAGTATCACAGGGCATCGCCACAAAGAGAAGGTGCAGGAGTCGGATAACTTACCTGGCACCGCGTTTAACGTAGCAGCGGTGAGCAGCGGCCTAAATGCACGTTCCGGGCTTCAGACTCTTGGAAAATGAAAATTTGGATCCCGTCACTACCAAGGGATGTGGACAGTGGAGTGCGCGTGCCCAAGGTTGCGAAGAAGGCGCATGAGACGCACACCATTGAGATCGGTGGATCGGAGCAGCCCGCCGCAATCACTCATAATGGCACGGAATAAGTATGTACAGCGTCATTAATTACGGTGCTGCGGGCTTGTTTCGAACAAATTAATTTGGACAGCGAGAGGGCAATTTTTGGGCAATGCATTTCCGAGCGAGAGAATATTATATTTCAGTTTTTTTTGGTAATGATGTGATGGCGCTCAACTAGAACAATATTGTGATACATTGATGTCAAGATTGATGTATAGGCAGTCAAGTAAGCAGAGTATGCTACCGTGCTGAAGGAGGATGAGTTATGTTGGTGTTGATGTGTTTTTTCAATTCAGTGTCATAACAAATCGCAAAACTCTGTTGTGCTTCTGAGTTACATTTGCCAAATTCTGTAGTGATGTAAATGTTGGATATCATGTGTAAACGACATTGATGCGTTGTTTAGATATTACCTCGGATATTACTCCGTACTAAAGAGCAAAGCTCTATTGCGTCATTTCAATCTCTTCCTGAAATTTAGTTCAGTGATTTCTGTGTGCTCCTTTCAATTGCTCGCACTGTAGGCGTCAGTAAATTAAGTCACTACGGAATGAGACAACATCGTGAACGATCTGGTGCTTGAAAATCTGCTACAGATTGTAGGTGCCTTGAATCTTGAAGGGAGTTGCGAGTCTTATGAACTGGAGGTCTGAAACGATATGAGGTACATTCTCAACACAGCAATTCGAGGGTGCTTGGGTGTTGATGAAACGTTTTCCAACAGTTCCGGAATGAAAATGATCAGGTTAGCTTTCTGTAAAAATGGGGTTCAAGATTTCGTTCAGTGAAGGTATCTTGGTGCCATTAAGTTATTATCTCAATGAGAAATTTGAAAGGTCCACATGGTTGGGGCCTACGAAGGTGAAGCTACCTTAGTTTTCTACTGATTTTCGTCATTCGAAGTTATCGAAAAACAAAGGAACAGAGCGGAGATGGATGCTGCACAAGTTATATCAGTCATGGATCACATACAGGTGTCAATGACACCTTGTCAGAAGACATTAACTTAATTAAGAAGAGGTGTGCATGTATGTTTCTGGTTTTAAGAAGAGATAATTTATGTGTATGATTTCATAAGTTTTGGACTTGTTAGATGTTTAGGTGGAGGATATCTAATTTTGAAGTATTTCTTGTCTTGAAAGAATTCGAAAACCAAGCAAAATTACTCTAAAAGATGGAATTTTGTTCATATGTGAAAGCAAGGGTGACTTGAGACCATTCTTAGTAATGTTAAAGAGCTTTGTTGTATACATTTGAGTTTTCATTTGCTACAAATCTTCATGACATGAACTATTGAATTTAGAAGTATTTTCTTTATTAAATACAATGAGAAATAAAATAAACCTTAATTAAAAAATGAAACAAAAAGAAAGAGAAAAGTAACCACTTTCTTCAATTTGGTAACAATACGTATTATTAATACATAACTAACTATTCGCTTTTCCAAGCTTTTTTGGACTAAGGGCTTTGGTGCAATGCAAAGGTGTTCAATGAGGAGTTCAATGTGAGTTCAAAGTTGATAACCCTCTCTAAAGAAATATACATTGTCCAATCTTCTAAATTAGAGTTGAGATTTAGTAGTTGACTAGCAGTTATGTTAAATATTTAGGTCTAAATTAGAGTTGAGATTTAGTAGTTGACTAGGAGTTATGTTAAATATCTAGGTGTAATTTTGTAGAAGAAAACTAGTTTTGTTTAAATCAAACTAACTAATAGGCAACTTGTTCAATTATCTACTAAATGAATTAGGGACACATGTAGGTTTAATATATTTTCTTGAAATGTAAATAATAGGTCATTTCAATGAACCAGAAAATACATTTGAATACAATATGCAAAAGTTATGAAAGGTCAGATCTTTTTTGGCAATATTCTCAAATGTTCTTTACTCGATTTTTCAAGAATAGGTATATATTGATCTATGAGATGTACTCATGGTGAACAATTGATTAAGTGTTGCATTTAGACACTTGACTCTTGCAAGTGTCCCTACCGCAAACAGTTGCCGACCTAATCACATCACATCTAAGATCCTTGTACATATGGATTCTCAAATCTTCATTTAGCCATACGTTACTGCCATAATTTTAGGAATTCCTGGTAGCACCTTCAAGCAGAAGCGCGCACTCTCGTTCACATGACCGTAGGGAACGCCAAGTGCGCTATTGGAACATGGGGAACTCGTGGAGAACGCGAACAGGAGCTTGCGTTGACAATGGGGAACCATGAAGATCAAGCAGGGAAGGCAAGGGGACCGACTCTCGCACCGTGGACACGCTTTTCTTCCCCAACAGATTATTTCTCGTCGTGGATCCTGCTGCGGCCTCGCTAATTGTCATCGCGCTTTCTCTTGATCTTGAGAGCGTCGTCTCCTCGTCATTTCAAGGTACGTCTGGCCTCGCTTGGTTTTGTATCGACCTCGCGCGGTCTGTTGCAAATTGGGTTGTGATCGAGACGAAGGTGTTCCGATCGAGAGAATGTTTAATCCAGTATCTAAGTTAGGGTTGTTTACGGTTTTTATGGGAAGGAAATTGAAATAGTGTCGCAAGAGGATGCGGCTGGTGGTATGGTAACTGGCTCTCTGGTTGTGAGGGATGAAACTTGTGTTTGTTCCTGGGTTCTTGGAGAATTGGAGCTGACCATGAGTGAGGATGTTGGATTAGATTTAATTTTGGAACACTATGGGATGTATTGAGGAATCTGAGTTATGGAATGAAACGGTGGAGGTATTTCAAGGTGGCTTGGAACTGCGCGTTTTGTTGCTATTTTTTATTTGTCGGTATGGTGTAAGTCTCAAATAACATTCTTAGTAATGTAGTCATGGTACCTTTTGAGAACAGTGCCACTTAAGAATTAAATTGAGTACGTTCATGCCAAATCATAGAATGTTAAGCGAAACCGAAGCTCTGGATTACTCTCACATGTGAAGACATTGTTTCATTGGCTGTAGAAGCTCGGACTTGCACGAATTGAGCTCTATTAAGTTACAAAACAAGTGTCTGGGGATTTGTTTTCATTTATCAAGGTTTTCTTCATGGTAATTCAGAGGCTGCACTACGAGTCAGAGTTCTTTAGGATGTCACGGTTCTTGATGCTATTTTTCTTTTGTTAAGTGTTTTTTTCTGCCATTCTTCTGTGGTATTCTGATTATTTCTCTCAAGGGAAATTATTTTTGTATTCTTGAGATTCTCGATCTGATTTAGAAATGGATCTTCAAGGTTTATCAGGAAGAGTTGGTGCTGGCGAGAGGGAGGGATTTGATTAGCGAGCGCGGACGGTGATGCGACATACTAGCATTTCGATAAGGAAGGTGTGTGCAATTTGGTCGAATCAAGATGGCGAGTGGGTACCATGAGTCGTTCGAGAACAAGATAGACTACGTGTTCAAGGTGGTGGTCATTGGAGACGATTATGTCGGTAAGACGCAGCTGCTTTCCAGATTCTCCCGGAATGAGTTTACTCTCGCGTCTCCAGCCACTGTTGGATGTGGTTTGGACAGCCGAACCATTGTTGTGGATCACAAGACCATCAGAGCTCATATCTTAGATACAGCTGGGCAAGAAAGGTATGTTTATTTTCTTTCTCGTATCTGTCTGGTTTTGAATTGTAGTAGAATCATCTTTACGAGAACTCTCTATGTTTGATTTCGTATCTATTTGTGATCTTGGTTCTTGCTCATTAGTTTTGAATCTGTGTCTAATGTTCTGTGTCTATTTTAATGCTCTTGAAATTTCACATTTACTATTGAAACTGTTAGTTCTACCGTCCTATACACAATCTTGACATTGTTTATGTGTCTTGGTCGCAAAATTTTATCGAGCAATATATATGCTTTTGTGGATATCTAAGGTAGTGAAAACAACCAAGTGCATAGCATTCTAGTTTGTAGTGGAGTCTCGCAGTTGAATACGGGAGTTTGTTAGCCCTAATAAGTTGATACGTCGAGCAGATATTGGTCTCTTCACCCCCACTACTACAGGGGTGCCGTAGGTGCAGTGTTGGTCTACGATATCACAAACCAACTGTCATTCGATCATGTACCAAGGTGGCTTGAACAGCTGAGAGCGCACGCAGATGCCGACATGGTGATTATGTTAATTGGTAACAAGTCCGACTTGAGCAGCTCACGGCAAGTTGACACAGACCAAGCCAAAGAGTTGGCGGAGAAAGAAGGGCTGTCCTTTCTGGAGACGTCAGCCAAGGAGTCAACAAATGTGGAGACTGCATTCTGCACTCTATTGTCGGAAATCTACGAGATTATTAGCAAAAAAGCTCTCATTGCTGATGAAGCTCATGGGGAGTCCTCACGCCTGCCTGGAACGGGAGTCGATCTTACAAACAACAACGATGGCATTCCGACCAAGCAAATACGACGTTGCTGGAGTTAAATCCTTGGATCTTGGTGTCTCATGATAGAGAGTTGTTAGAGTTGAGGACTTGTGCTCGGAGAATGGGGGCGATTAGGCAAAGAGGGCTGATACCTTGAGACAACGATTCCAGGGCTCAGAATCGTGCAGGACCAGATCTGGAAACAAACAACAGCAACAAAGCAGGTGACTTCAGTTGCCAAATATGGCTGGTTCGTCGGCAGTCGCACATGACCTTTGACATTCGGGAATCCAAAGTAATTCGGACTTCGGAGCTTTGCATCGGATATTTTTAAAGTGAAGTCGTCTTCGTCCTGTCAATGGTGGATGAATTTTGTGCGCTCCAAATGGGGACACTACTACAGAATGTACAGTTTACAATAGTTTTTGCAATGGTTTTGCAATGCCTGCAATTTTGGTTTGAATAAGTTTGCAATGGTTTTTATTAGAATATTTCATTGTATTTGTGCTGGTTTTGCAATGCTCATAAGTTTTGTTTGAATAACTTTGCAATGAGTTTGCAATTTCTTTGAATGTATACCTTAATCCCTAAAGGACCAACTGTTTTTTTGGCAACTTAGAAATTTGGGGAACTTCATTGCAAATGGAGTTTTCATTATTTTTTTTTGAAATTTTCACACAACATGTGGTTGAGGAATAGCTTATTGGCCAAATAATCATCATAACTTTCGACTACATGGTTAAAAAGTTATTATATGATATGTAGTTTCTTTCACAACCTAAGCATCCCAGCCAAATCAAAAAAATCACTTTTTTCAAAAATAAAATTTTTTAATTGGTTTTGAATCATTCCATTATGATCAATGAGATGAAAGTTATGAGGAGTTTCAGTTTGCAAAAAGTTAAAGAATCTCTATATAAAATAAATTTTGAAGTTTTTTATTTGACTCAAGTTTTATTATTTTTTGAAAAAAATAAAATCATAGGATGTAGATTGTTTATTACAACATTGGAATTGGCATTTTTCAATTCTATAAGTACATTCTTAACAATTTTGTATTTTAAATCATTCTCTACTTCTTTCTACTTCTTATTTTTTGAAAAAAATAAAATCATAGGATGTAAATTGTTTATTACAACATTGGAATTGGCATTTTTCAATTCTATAAGTACATTCTTAACAATTTTGTATTTTAAATCATTCTCTACTTCTTTCTACTTCTTATTTTTTTTCCTACATGTTGTACAATTCCAAATGATCTAAAATTTTTCAAGCATGTAGCCAACTTGTTTTAAAAAATGAATCCAAAGAGTAACCACCATTTTGGAAATTTTTTCATATAAATGAGACCTTGTAAAGTGCATCTGCCCATTTTTTTGCAAGGCCAAAAAGGGATATTTGTCAATTCAAACATTAATATCTTGTAATGGACATGGTTGACATTTCTGAATTTTTTTCCAAATCTTCTCAAACTAAAGTACTACAAGATCCTATGGTTACATGTATCCCAATTATTTTCTAAATTTTTGTACTTGTATTAGATATGGTAGTTTTGAAATGTTCTAGATGAAAACATAGCCAAGTAACTTTAGGGGTTACCCTCTATAGTTTTTTTGTGTGCTTACATCCATAACAACTTCTAAATACTTAAACCAAAAGAAAGGCTAAAATCTTTATATACATTTACTTATTAGCAAATCCAACGATAGGATTCTTAAGTTAACTTGTTAGAATACACCCCCATATAATTTCTAAATGAAAAAAAATTTCAATTGCAAGACAAAGTCACTTCAATTTAGAAAAGAAGCATTCTCTACTCTTCGATATTGATTAAATTTCATCTTTTGAACTTTTTATACAGAAATGTGTACATTCTAGAGCTTTGTACTGTCCATAATATGTTGAAGACACAAGTTGGGAAGACCTATATACATTAATACTACATTGTTAAGAATTGAGTTAACCCCTTAAAGACCAAGGCCTTTTTTATGCCAAAAATACTCAAAATTGCCATTTCTACAACAAAGAGTAAAAAAATTTTAAAAAATTAGGCACATTTAACCATAGGATCTTATACCTAACTAGTATAAAAATGTGTCAAAAAATTTCAGAAATTTTGACCACACAGATTGCAAGATATCTATATTTAAAGTGAAAAAAACAATTTTTTCAGCACATTGCAAGACTAGATTTTTTGACATTGAACTTTTTTAACTTAAATTTTTTGCACTACAAAGTTTTGAGGTTTAAATCTTTATGGTGGGGAATTGTGTTGAGAGTTTAGGGAAAAAAAAGAATTCCAAAAAAACTTATTTTTCATTCTTAAAAAAAATTGTTAAATAGAAATAGGTATGAGATAGAAGAAAAATCTGAAGTATTAATATCTCTAAAATGGAATTAAAGGCACTAATCCCAATAGTGAGATTGTTCTAGAAGCAAACTAAATCACGTGGAATTCTTTTTTTTAATTGTAAAAATTGCATTTAGATATGAATCCAACGAGTTATTTTTTCAATAAGATGCTCTAATTGCCCCCAAAATAAGATAGTCCATAACTTTCTCATAACAAATTCAAATGGAATGAATCAAAGCTTTCCATGTAGACAAAAATATAATCTTTGAGTAAGGGAAAAAAAAAGATTCAAATTCTGAAAAAAAATTCACTAACCCCTTTCCCTTGTTTTGAGCTTATTTGGACATAACTTTTTTTCCCAAACATTGATTGAAAAGAAAACTATATTCCCATGAAGCTAATAATTTTTTCTATCTCCTAAAAAAGTTTGAAAAAATTACAACAAAAATTAAGCCCGTAGGTACTTATCCAAAATCCCATTTGTCTCCCGAAGGGACAATGGTCCTTTAGGTATTAAAGAATTGGAAAATGCCAATCCCAATGGTTGTAATGTTGCCATAAACAAACTACACCCAATACTTTCATGTTTTTCCTAAAATATTGAAAATTTTATTACATAAATGACTTCAAAGTTCGTCATATTGTAGAGATTCTATAACTACCTGGAAAATAGCACTCCTCATAACTGATAACTTTCATCTCATTAATCAAAATGGAATGGTTAAAAGCTTTCCATAAATTCCATATATATATAAATCTAGAAAACCTATTTCAAATTTTAATTTTCGGAAAATAATTTTTTTGAGTTGCTCAGAGAGCCCTACAAATTATAAAACTTACATATCATATAGAAATTTTTTAACCATGTAGTCAAACGTTTTGCACATTGTTGCGCCTTAAAGGTACTCTTCGGAACACATGTTATGTGAGAATTTAAAAAGAAAAAAAGAATAATGCCATTTGTAGTTTGCTATCTAGTATGACTATGTTGTAAAAAAAATGCGGTTTGGTCCTTGGGGGGGTTAATTGGGTTGTTTGTTTGTTGAATTAGTTTGATTTGTTTGTTTTGTATACTAAGATCTCAAAATATTGAATCTTTTATTAAACACTACATTTTCAAACACCTTGAAAGGGTCGTTGCAAAAAAGACTAGTTCCATTTACTATTACAATAAAGGGTACTTTCTTGTCATCTTCTATAACTTTTGAAGCATAAACCTCATGAACCTGAAAATTTTATTGGAGATGTCTAACTTAATGTTAATTAGAAACTGTATTTTTTTTAAATAAAAAAATCATTTATATTTAAAAATCATTTTTGTTTACTTGTTACACTATGAGGCTTAGGGTTTTTTACTACATTAGGAAACCCCAAATTTAATGACCTAGAATTGAAATTTTCATGTTCTATTTGCATAGTAAGAAATCATATTTTTACCAAAAAGAATTTAAAAATATATAATTTTGTGTCCTCTTGTAAATGACCTATTCGGATTTTTTATGTTGTCATTTTGGTATTATTGTTGTGTACTTTTGCATGATTTTGTTAATGTTTTGTATGCTTTGTATCCCAAATTGGCAGTTTTGAATGTTTGTTTACCTATTTGGAGGGTCAGTTTTTGAAGTTTCAGTTCCAAGTTGGAAGCAGTTGATCCAAGTAGTTGGGCGGTGTTGATTGGAAGTGGAGGTTTAAATACGAGTTGGAATTGCGGACTGTCTTATTCCAGGTGGAATGGTCCGGGGTTGTTCCAAGTTGGAAATGTCGTAGTCTTGTCCTGGGTTGGTTGTGGAGTGTATTCCGATTTGGTTGTGAGGCTGTGATTTTGTTTGTAGTGTTTAGTGAGGTGCCAATTTGGGGTTTTCATTTGCATTTGGTGTAATGCATGGTTGCGGTTATTGTTTGAGGTTCCTAATTGGCGGTTTGTGAAGTTTTGAGGTGATGCCAAGTTGGTTAAGGAACTGCCTGGCTTGGGGTTTTAAAGTTGAGTTTTCCGTTTTGGAAGACACCCACTATTGAGAGTATGCCAGTGCGAGTCCCAGTCCCGAGTTGGCTGTGTATTTTCGTTGTTTGTGTATGTTTGTTTGTGAGAGGACAAGTGGTCCTAATTGGTATTTGTGTGTGTATGTGAAATGATGGTTATGTTCAATTTGGGATGAGATGTGTGAATGCTTAAGTCTGAATTGGTGAGTTTGTGTGCAATTTGGAAGTTGTCCGGAGGACTGTGCGATTATTTGCGGTGGTGGCTGTGAAGAACCAATTTGGAAGTTGTCGGTGGTGGAGCAGAAGAACTTAAGTCCAAATTGGAGTGTTAGTGAAGCAGAGTCAGGAAGATGTCTGTAATTGAAACCTATTAGGATTTATGCATGATGATGCTAACCTATTAGGAAGTTATGATGAGATTCATTGAATGTAAGATCAATTTGGATGTGATTGCTGTTTACCCAAATTGGTATTAGTTGTCTGTGAAGCAAATTGGAGTATTTAGCATTATAGTGCTGGGTGGTTGGAGATTTTGAGAAGTAATTACAGAGTGATGAATCCAGTTGGACATGGCAGTTGGAGCGTCCAAATTGGAATTATATGAAGCAGTGAGCTAATTTTGAGTGAATCAATTAGTGAAACATTATTTTTGTGGAACGGTGATATGTCACCAATTCGACTGAATAAAGAATGATTGAAAGCGAATTGTTGTTCCTTGTTGTTGGCATGTATGTTGTATGTATAAGCTCAATTTGGGGGTTCAGTCATAGTGCTGATTTTGCCCAGTTGGAGTTTGGCAGTTTGTGAGTGAAACCGAATTGGAGGGTTAATGGTTGCATGAATGCTTTACTGTGTGGTCCAATTCGGTAAGTAAGGTCGATGAGTGAAGGTTTGGCTTTGCTGTGAGTGTTTTAAAGGGAAAAATCAATTTGAGGATTAAGTCTGATTGTTGTTTGTATTAATTCCTACTTGGATGTTTAAGAGTGTAGTCAGATCCAATTAGGCAGAATGTTCAAGGCATGAGAGATAATTGATTATACCCAATTAGGAGTTGCAAGGCAGTATGAATCATGGAGAATACTGAGAGTAAAAGTTTGAGCTCCAATTTGGATAGGGAAGAAGTGTCATTGGTGCGGTGATAAAAGTTACATCAAGCCAAGTTGTGGAGTTAAAGAAATTATGACCAGTTGGTGAAAGGTGATTTGATGTTCCCTGTGGTGGTGACAAGAGTAAAGCAGACAAGGGACTGAACGAAGTCGGAAGTCTAAGTGCCGCAGTGAGCTTGTGCAACAATCCGATTTGGAGAAAGATGAAAGAAACCTGATGGGCTGTGAAGATTAAAGATTAATTCCAAATGGGTGATACTTGAACTTGGTGGTTTTAAGAGTGGAGTGAATAATTAAATTATTAATTATTATAGAAATTGTAAGGAATTAAATTGATGATAGTTGGAAGTATGCATTCCTTGTGTATTTTAGTCCTTTATTAGTTTGTTCTAATGTCGTTGTAGAAGTAGTCCTATTAGAATTGCCTCCCTAGGAACGAATTAAACTATTTGTTTAGATAATCCGATTAGGATCTAAACACATCTACACCTCCACATGAATGCAAACAACACTCCTATTGTGTGCAATTCTTAAACAATGAAGATGGTTCTAAGATCAATCTTTTGGTGAAATCTCATCACTATGAATTCTTCCCAAATGAACAATTTTTAGTTTCTAAAATAATTGATTTTCTTATTTTTTACAAATTAAAATGTAAAATTATAGTGATAGTACCTATTTTCATGAGATTTTACACTTTTGTAGTTCTTCTATTTTAAAAAATCTCTCTATGCTTTTTGTTCCTAGGGTACCTTTTCTTCAAAAGTGTATACATTAAACATTATTTTTTATTTTTTTTAGATTATTTTTTAATTATAATATACTCTTGGAAAAAAAATGAGTATCATGCAAAACGCTACAAAAAAAACACGGGCTTTCTTGCAATGATCTAAAAAGAAGCCCTTGCATTCTTTCGTGCATGAAACTTTCAATTTGTGGCACTTTGTAATATTAGTTGCTTTGTTGTGAAAGGTATGATTTGTTGTTTTTATAAAAATTCAATTAGATTATCATTTATTTTGAAAAAACCATAACTTTCTTATTACAAGTCCAAATGCCACAAAACAAATATCTTCTACTTGTACATGCATAAAGTTTTTGATTTGTATGAAGAACTATAGTAGCTGACCCATTTTCAACCATCACCCCATTTCCAATCTATAGGCTACTTTCTTTCCATGAAGTTGTATTTTCTTTTTGTGAAGTTGTAGTGGAATTTGAGTAGTTGTGGCACATTATGATTAGTTGCAAGGCTATCAATATTGTAAGCAATCCTTGGTTGATTTTGCAATTAGCCTATGGTCAAAAATTGAAAGGTCTATTTCACCATTACATGTCAAAGAGAATATTTCACTAAAAAATTCATAATAATTACAATTTGTATAATAAAATATACAATCCTTCTAAACTCTTTTTCACTATATGGGAAAAATTCTACACTCAAAAAACCTGTGCTCCAAATATGCCTAATTGCTTAAGTGGTTGGAAATGGATCAGCTACCTTAAACTTCACACTAAGGTGTGAAAGTTATTGAATTTCAAAATTCTAATGACTTAAAATTTAGAAAATTATTTTTATACCTAGAACTATACTCTAGTCATGATGAATGCATATGTCCACTAGGCCCACTATCCCCTCATAAGAACCTCCAAACATTAGGAAAAGTTTCAAGCCTAAAATAGCTGCCAATTTTTAATTTTTGGCACCCCAACAGTGCAAGTACAAAAAAAATAAAAGAACAAAAAATAGCTAATCTGACATGGTACTGGCTTGGTACTAATAGTGCTATGTGAAATTTGGAAATATATATATATATATATATATATATATAGATACTTTATTTTTTATAATTGCACCATGGGGGTGCAAACCTCATAGCCTCTTTGAGGCCTACATTTTTCCTAATGTATTGGTATAGTATGTCATCCAAGACATTATTCACTAGAAGAGCAAAAGCTAGAAGATGAAGATTGAGAAGACATAACTATTCATTGTCTAATGGAGACCTCAAATTCTAGTCAACATCAAATAGATCATTACAAATCCTTTTAAAAAGCACCTAGCATGAAAAAAGAAATTTTAAGCCTACTCAAGTAGAAATAAAAGAGAATAACAAGGTTGTAAAGCACATATCTTTGGTGTATGAGGGAATTAGATATTACAAGAGTGGGTGAAATTGTTTTGGCTAGTTTGTATACAAATATTATTGAAAACTCTACACAAAACATTGATATCATGGGCACAGTTGGTAGTGATTGTGTGGAAGATTTATATAGGTGACAATCAGTCTATAACCACTTGTTGTCCAATGAAATCTTTTGCTTGTGTAATTACTTTACTTGGCTTAGGAAAGAAAACTTGTTGTATGCTCTATGGTGTGCTCCTGTTTGTGGTCAATGTTGTCTCTTTTTTGTGATGGCACATAAGGAACTCTCAATGGAAGTGGAAAAGCCTTGAAAAATCCCTAGTGTTTCTCTTTATTATGAAGCAAGTTTTGCTTGAATGGTATTTGACTCTGTTTTCTTGAATTACCATTTTGACCTAGGGTGTAGATCAAAGTCTTTGTACCCAATAGTGTTTCATTGTAATAAGCTACAAAAGTGATTGTAGTTATTTATGTAGTCCGGTCTTTAATAAATTTGTAAAAATATTGATGGATTCTTGATCTTGCTCTTTCATCAATAGAACCTCTATACTCATGTTCATGTTGCTTGGCCACTATACAAAAAGTACGGACATACTTTTGAAGTGAATACAGAGTTGTAGGTATGGATTGTAGCATATTTTAGTATATTACAAATTTTTGAAGAATTGCTAACTAAGCAAGATGCAAAGATAGTTATGCATAATTTGTATTATTTTTTGGTTTGTAATGACATTTGGTGACTATACAATATTTTAACTTCTTTTATAACCATCTATTTTTTCACAATGAGATCTAGATGTAGGTATTTCAGGTTTTGAACTTCTGTTTTAGGTGGGGTTCAAAATATCCTCTTGTTTAGATTTTTTCATGCGGCTCACTCATTGTGACTGTTATCATGATTAAGCCTTCAAGAATGTACTTGTTCATCCCAATTCTATGCTCAATGGGCTCACCAAGGAAGTTAAAGAAATTTAGGGAGATGACGAGGTAAATTGGAAAAAGTACTTTGATGTCTAATCATTTATGATAAATTTGTGAAAAGAAACTATCCCTTTGGGGTATATGTGCAATTCTATTTCTTTTTGGATTATACTTAGAATTATTTTCTATTGTTGTGATGAAGTAGGTAACCAAAATAATTTCAACAATGATTGAACTTGTAAAGGATGCACATGTTAAGAGTATGGGGAGGTGAATGACCCTTCAAGCATTGAAGATTTGAGTTGATATACAATTCAATGGAGTTCTACATATCTTACATTACATTATGTCTTACTTGAATGCCTTTTTTATAATCAAGTTAGCATAGAATTTCCAGCAATATTCCGTTCACAAGTATGTCAAATGCACTTCAAGTTGTATTCCCCCCAAAAGTTGGAAGAGTCTCATCAGTAACTTCGAGGCTTCCATTTGCTATTGAATTCCAAGAGATTGCTTCTAATCACGTTTGCAAATTCGGTTTCATGAGGGTTACTACACAGGCTTCCTCTTGGGCTTCCTACAATTGTAAGGGGAGTTGGTTTTTATATATATCTATTGCATCATGTGTTCCAGTGGATACTTGTAAAGCTGCAAACGTTTATGCTGTTGATTTGCTTAATGGATTTCTTTTTGGAGTTCCTCACATAAAAGGGATGGGAAATTTGATAGTCCAATTTCTAACTGTGATGGTCAGCCATAAGGAACATGATTGAAAGAAGATTCGGCTAAACTTGCTAAGTCTGTAAACAATCTCTAGAGGTCTTTGTAATTATTTGTATTCTGATCATTTCCATTGAGCTTAATGATAGGAGAGTAGCATTCAAGAAGTTTGAAATTTTAGCGTGTTTTTGAAATGTACTTTAGTTTGGCTATAGGTAGTTAAAATCATTTTGGTCCCACTGTATTATGGAGTTCTACCTATTACAATCAGCTATTGCAATATTCAATTACTATTTCATCATGGCAAATGTCCATTTTCATCCATTTTGTCATCTGTAATTTCATCCAATGTACAAGTTTCCATTTACACCATAAATATTTGCAAATTCATCAATTCTTATTCATTTCATCCAAATACATGATGACATTCATCTAATTTACATAATGAAATACACCCATGTATTCAACGGAATCCATCTAAAAGTTACCAAGAATTTATCTGAAATCATCTTCACATTCATCCACATATGTGTGTACGTGTTATGTTTTTGCAATGGTTATATAGTAGTTCAACAATTTTTAATTATTGGTATTGCAATGCAATACTGAGTACAATTGATATGGTAATCAATTTAATAGTTTTACAATGAATTTCTAATGATAGTTAATATTTTGTTTGCAATGTAATGGCAACTATAGTTGGTTGCAATGGATTTTCAGTACTTCTCTGTTATTTTTACAATGTTTTTGTATTGTTCTATGGATTGATTTTGTAGCATCATAATTTCAAAAGAGTTGCTACATAATGACATATTTCTTTGTAATGATATTGCAACGACTTTTGTACTTAACTATTAGGTTTCTGACATGAGTTTGCATTTCCATGAATTTGCAATAGTTTTGGAATACAAAAGCATGGATTCTTTGTCCAAGATTTTTACATTCAATTGATTACAAGTTTGCAATGCTTTTGTAATGCATTATTTTTTTTCTGAGATTCAAATTAAGATTTATTACACATCAATCCATTGCAGAATCATTGCTAATGTGTTGCTACAGTGTTGCAATCACTACTTTTTGTAGGAGGAGGAGGAACTGAGTCCTCAGATTGTGAGGTCCGTTTTAGGAGGGGAATGAGAGAGAAAGTGAGAAACCACATTTTGCCATGGACTATGAAGATGCAAGTCTAAGTCTTCACTTCCAGTTGGCATGTACCTTCTTTCTAGTTAGTACGTGCCATCAACCCTCATTGTAGATTTCATTGATTTTTTTTGGAACTTTTGAAATTGAACTTAGTAGTGATGCAACTCAATCTTGCAGCTGTTGGTTGTGTGTAGCATTGAAGTTCCTAGAGTGGTTTGGAGATTGAATTTTGAAGATTTACAGCTATGTCCCTAACCACATTAGGGTAGGGTTGTCAAATTGTTACGTCTAGGGCAAAATCACATCCATTTTTATGACGTTCGGATGTCTTGACGTTTAGAGAATGTAGACATTGCATCTGTTGGGGCCATCTATTGTCATGTTTAATATAATGGGTGGACAACAGACAATAGATAGATTAGTAGATAGTAGACAACGGATGACAGACAACGTATGACCTCATAGACAACAAATGATGTAGTGAACAGTAAACAACAACATTAGAGAAAATACAAGCTCTATAGAATTGTTCCAATTAGTTCACATTATCTACTTTTTGTCAAAAGAAGTCAAGCCATGTCAATCAAAGTACAAAGAAGGTAGTATTTTATATCCAACCCTTAATGCAATTGATTTGTAATGTTCAAAGTTGATTAAATTCAATGGCTTTCAATTTAAAACTAGTTGCCAAATTCATTTGAGTTCAGTTGGCAACTAGCTTCAAATCAAAAGTCACTTAATTCGGTGTGGTAGGATATTAAAAAAAAAGATGTTTATACAAATGGAGTAGTGGTAGATAAAACAACCCATGTGGGATATGTGAATTAAGCTTTAGAGGAGTTCAACCACTAAAAGTTAAATAAAAATGTAGGAAATGTGATCAAAGTAAATTTTCAAACCTCATTTTAGCATAGAAGAATATCTTTTTTTAGAAAATTTTATCTCCAAAAATCCGTTTAAGGTTTTGACACTTCAACTAAAATTATGAAAAGTTATGAACAAATTTTAAAGAGAGGTTGGAAGGTACATTTTTTTTTGTCATTTTCAAACACCCTCTCCGAAATTTGTTCATAACTTTTAGTTGAAGTGTCAAAACCTCAAATGGATTTTTAAAGATAAAACTTATCTTGATAACTAAACTTATTTTAGTTCAAATTTTTTTGAAAAAATATATTCTTTTATGCTAAAATGAGGTCTAAAAATCTACTTTGACCACAATTCCTATGTTTTACGACAAACGGCGAATGGCAGATGGCGAATGGTAGATGGAAAACAGCAAACGGTGGATGGAAAACAATAGACTATGGATGACAAACAATAAACGGTGGTGTCCAATAGAGAGAGATTTGCCTCGGGAAATCACAAGGATTCTAGTTGCGATAAAAAAATAGTTTGCTAGAAAGTTTAGTTGAATCTTCAAGTCTTCAAGTCTTTGAATCTTTAAGTCTTTGAATCTTCAAACTGCTTTCCATTAGCCTATCCTATTGGCCGCTCTAAATGAATTTAAAGGTTAAAATAGGTGATAAGAAACCGCAGGCCTCAAATGGGTAAAATAAAATGGCCAAACCACAAATTGAACTGTCCAAGAGATTGGCTTCTAAATTTCAAACCCATGGTGGCTAGTAAATGTGCTTCACCAATGGGAACAACAAAAAAGTATGACCATATGGATGATCAATCCCCCTTCGTCATCTCCACGATACAAAAAAGACTGAGCAATGGTTTCACCCAAGCCACCTGCAACAACAAAATTTATAAGGAAAGATAAGCTAAAAGCCACAACACACAAGTCTTCAAAGTCTCCTTCATCTTTCAAACTCTAAACTCTAAACTCCAAACTCCAAACTCCAAACTCCAAACTTCAAACTCCAAACTCCAAACTTCAAACTCCAAACCCTACTCCTTGGTTGAACTTTGGTGTAGTGCCACCGATGATCTATGTACTCAAATGAGATGAGTAATAATTTTTTGGAAAGCTTATACAAATTTTTACTACTCTTCTAAAATTCAAATCAAACTAACACTCTATCTATTTTTTATGGCTACTCAAAGTTTTGGCTTCTAAAATTGAAGGCAATAGACCCTCTTTCACTTCCACACTCACAACTCACTTACAAATGCTCCAAATACAACAAATGATAGCTACTTAAAAAGCTAACAAAATTTTCTACAACCTCTTCAAATTTCATTGCAAATCAAAAACTCATCCGTCTTCTATGGTCGGTCAAAGTCTCTACTCCTTTACATAAGAGGCAATAGTTCTTCCTCCACTCAAACTAGCACAAATCTCAACTCACAATTTCAATTCAAGCAAGAGAGGACTTTTTCAAAAGATGAAAGCATGATACAAAATTATTCTAATTTTCATTTCAAATTTCTCAAAACTCAATACACTATGGCTCTTCAAGCATACGGGCTCCCTAAATCAACAACATGGAAGAAGAAAAATAATGCCATCTTATCTTCCACCTCAATAATACAACTTAATAATGCAAAACCAAGTGAACATCAGCTCATAACTTGGCTATAAGGTTATCCTACCACCTATTGATCAAACATTTAACCAAATTATAAAATTCACCTTCTTAACTAGAAGGTAAATCACCTTAAAATCACTAAAAGGCTATTAATTTTTATATTTTCCTTCTATGACCTTAAGCACACAAAATAAAATTTATAAAACACTAAGATGTCTATTAGAGATAAAAAATCAAAATTTTAAGAAAACCTCATTCCATCTGCCAAAACTTGACAATGTGTTTGACGGTGACTACAACGTAATCTTATGATCTACCTTTGTCAAAAGATTGATTGACCCTTCTAATCATCATTGGTGGCCACGACTCCCCTTTACAAACTTCATCATACAATAATATTGATTAATGTTCAGACCCTCAAAATACCCTTCAAATGTCACTTTTCGATTGTTGAACTCAACACATCCAATTTGTAACAAGATCACCAATGCTCGAGTATTGTATTGAAGGTTCTTGTGCCAACGCTACTCCACGCAAGGTTGTTTTGGTGGTCAAGAAGGCTTAATTTCTTTTTCAAGACGTTCATGTGATAGTGCAAAATCTAACGACAAAATAGGTTGATCTAGCACTTGTAACAAAGAAAATTCAAATTATGTTTTTGGTTGAGGTTCTTCATCTTGAGACTTAGAAAATCCCCTTTAATTTGACATACTAAAATTTAAAGTGAAAAACAAAAAAACAAACAAACAAACAAATGAAACTCAAAAGTGGTTGCATCTTCTTAAATAGATGGCATGCCATAACAAGAAGGCGTCACCTTGAAGCTACTTAGCATGATGTCATCCTTCTTTCTATACTATTATAATCAAATCTATCAAAAGAAGATATTAATATATCTTTTTACATTATGTACACATTTACAATGTGACAACGAATGGTAGACAACGAATGGCGGATGGCAAACAATAGATGACAGATGGCAAACAATGGGCGGTGGACAACGGATGGTAGACTCCATCTACCCAATGATTGCTTGTCCGTCCGCCCAATTGTCCACCCCGTTTGCCTAATGACTAATTGCCCATTTGCCAAGATGTCCACTCCATCTACTTGACGATTGTTGCCCGTCCACTTAACTCAAGGCTTAACTAATTGCCTCTATAAAAACGTTGGATTTTAAAAAGCACAAATTTGCTTTTAAAGACTACTATTCAATACTACAAGCATTTAATATGGCATTAATGTATGTAGGAAAGGATAATTCAAGTTATTCTTCCACAAATTTTAACCTATTGTCTAAATATTATATTCAAAATCCTAAACCCTAAATCCTCAATCTTTTTTATTTTTTGTGATTGCACATTACAAGGATAGGTGTGATTTGAACCTCCTTGAAGGATCAATATATTTTTATAAGTTGATTAAAGTCCTTTATAAAAATATTTTCAAAATATTTTAATGATCTTTGAGACAACTTTCATAGATAAAAGTTTTTACTTTTACTTAGTTTCTCAAACTTCTCATGCCAAACAATTTAATATTTTGGTATGAGGTAATTTTGATGGATTAAGGAATTTTACTTTTCCTTTGGTTGCCCCTCCCACCTTCCCGTCTTTGTTACTCCCTTTTTTATTCTTTCTAGAAAAACCCTAGATCCATCTTTTGTATATATGGCCATCCATGTTGTTTAAAGCCTTGGGTGGTTACAATTAAGTTACCCCCTCAAGGATTGTTTGTCCCCTCGGGGGACAATTTGGATCCAAGTAGGTTCCTATTGTCTCAATTTGTAGTAAATGTTTTTGAGATTTTTTGAAGTTGTGAAGTTTGCCAAGAGTTTTGTGAATATATAATTTTTGTTTCAATCGATGCCTGGGAGAAAAAGCTATGGCACAATAAGCCAAAAACAAAAGTCAATGGGTAGCACAAAAAATTCAGGAAAAGTATAAAAAATTTGTTTTTTTTTCCCTAAAATCTTATATTTTTGTCTACAATTGAAGCTTTGATTCATTCCGTTTGGACTAGTTATGAGAAAATTATGGACAATCTTAGTTTTTTTGGGCAATCTAATCATCTTTTTGAAAAAATAACTTATAGGATTCATTTGTGAATGCAATTTTTATAATTTTTCAAAAGAAATTTTTATACAAGGTTAGGTTTGCTTTCTAGAACAACCTCACCGTTGGGATTATCATATGTCAATTCCATCTTAAAACTATTAATGATTTAGTTTTTCCTTCAATCTTTAACTTACTTCTACTTAACAATTTTTTAATGAGTGAAAATTAAGTGTTTTTTTGTTGAATTTTTTCCTTAGATTCTCAACTCAACTATTCAACATAAAAACTTATAAAATCGAAATGAAAAATGAAAAAAAATTTAGTTAAAAATATTCAAAGCCAAAAAATCTAGTCAAACAAGTTGCAAAAAACTTGTTTTCTTCACTTTGAATGCAAATATCTTGCAATCTATGAGGTCAAATTTGATGAAATTTTTACCACATGTTCTCAAACAAGTTAAGTACAAGATCCTATGGTTGGATTTTGAAAAAAAAACATATTTTTTTTGGTTTTCTTAGGTGAACGCAACAAAGGTGATAGTTCTAAGTGATTTTTGACAAAAAAAACACCCTCGGAGCTTTAGGGGTTAATGGTCATTTTTTATTTTTCACTTACATTACGCGTGGTTAAAAATTGCAGTGACCACGTTGTTGGGACATGACACAATGTGATCTCTTTGGTAATCCTTGCCTTGGGCGGTTACATGGGAATTAATGGTTATAATTGACTTGCATTTCACGAGTAATCAAGTTGTTATGAAGCTTGACATAAAGTGGTTTGACTTGACTAGTTTTGCCACCTATGATGATCCTTGCCTTGGGCGGTTACATTTGAATTAATGGTTGTATTTTACTTGCATTGCGTGTAGCTGAATTTTATGGTGACCATGTTGTATGCATGACACATAGAAAGTTGACTCAACTTAATTCTTTTTTTATTGGTTGTCAATTTTTTACACATGGGTGGTGCTTATTTATTTATAGGCTCTATTTGACTATAGGTAGTAGAAGGCTAATTTGACCTATTATGGGGCCCTTTAGAAGATACGGATTTGCTTTGACCTACTATAAAAAGTCTTTTATAGGATCTAAAAATAGTTTTTTTGAAAGCCAAGGTAGAGGGGTGCATGTTCCTCAAGGCAAAGAAATGGTATAATTAGTGGGTCTACTCAATGTAAAATTCATTGGCTCACAAGGGGGTATTTAGCAAGGATTAAGGGGGGGGGGGGTGAGAGATGGCATCTTTACAGGTCTTTTGTTCTTCACATTTAGTTAGGCATGGTTCTAATGAGCATTTTTGTGTGAGGTTTAAAGTTGTTTAGTTATTTGTCTATTGTGACTACGATAACAAGTTGCTGTAAATTGTAGACCTGACATGCGCATTCTAACCAACCATATATTTGTTGGATTGTATGGGTGAAGGTGAGGTTCACAACCTCTTCGAGACTAAATTTTTAATACAACTTTCTTCAAGATTATGCTACATTTTATTAGGGGTTCGAATTCTATACTCATGGCTATTAGAATTAATTCTCAGTATGATGATTTTAAACTATAGTGATTCGACATTGTTTTGCTTGGAAGTACACCAAGTTTAGATCATGATTTGACCTTTACTACTTTTGTAAATACTTCTTTATTTACTACTAGTAAGAAGTCTTGATGATTTGATGGAAAGATGGTTTGATGGCTTGATTAGATGGGCTTTTATTTTGCCTTGTATGATTTGTGACTTACAAGTTCTTTTAAGTTTATGATTTGTTTAAAATGTTTAGGAAGAGCCCTGTGTAGGGATGTTCCTCCCATCCAACCCGGTTACCTAAACTTTGAACCTAAAATTAGTTACCAAAAACATTGGTGCAATGTGTAGAGTATGTTTGACCTTCGATTCTTTTTAAATGTCGTTATCAAAATGTACTACATATAAGCCTTGTAGACTTATTCATTTATATATCCAATGTATTCCTTGTTTTCTTCATCAATTATTAGGTGCCAAGGTACAAATGTGAAACATGCAATTATAACCTGAAGTGTTTCTTTAAGTTTTGTTGTAAAATGAATTGATAGTTTGAAACATCAAGATATACATAGTATAAACAATTGTATTATTTTATTATTCTATAAGAGGATGCTACTAAAAATGCTTTAAGTACTTTAATGTAGTTTAATGTAGCTCAAAATTAAATATTACATTCATACAAAATCAAGTTATTTTCCTATACCTTTATTTCTATATATACATTCTAAATTGTTAATTATCAATAATATATCCCACACAAAAAATATTAATGCTTAGGTAGTGAAGAATGTGATTGACCTTCAAATATGATGACCCCTCGTGTATGACAATTATGAACCTCATTTATGTATATTTATAATGTACTTAAACATCAAAAATGATATCATCAATGCATGTTGTGATATACAAATGTGAAATATGCAATTCTAATTTGAAGGGTTTATTTAAATTTGGATTTAAGCCTTAGGACACATGACAAATTCAAAAGATTAATACTATTATACTACAAGTCTACAACTATACAAACAATTTTATAATTTTATTAGACAGTGTTATATTGGAGAAATAGAGAATCACCCAAGTTCACATAAACTTGTGAATTTTTTCAAGATCAAATATGTATATTATGTAATATTCATTGATTTTTCAAAACAATTGTATTTTAGTACTTCAAAGGGGAATATGGATTTCATTGGAGTAAATCAATAGAATTTAAATGATCAAAGAAAAATACTTGAATGCTTGTTATCTAAGTAATGATGGCATTGAATATCATTCACATATATAATTAATATTTATATTTTAGAATATATTGCCATGATGAATCTTGTGAGTTTATTCAATGTTCTAGGTAGAACATTGGACTTATAAGGTGGATTGGGTGATTCTTAGTCCAAAACTAATTTATGACTTTCTTGATTGTGGATCATTCTAAGAATCAAAGATGGGTATACTGGCCATATATTGCCTACCATAGCAAGTGATCCATTCTACCTTGGACAATGGACATACATTGTTGATTTTTTCAAAATTTTACGATATACATTTTAACATGTATTAATGTCATCACACCTAATTTTGAGATTTAAAAATGTTATATTCTAAAATTTTATACAATGTTACTTACTCACTTTGTAGTATAGGTACCTTGAAATTAATGATTGGAGCAAATATATCATACTTTATTGATTGCAAGTAGGTTTCATCTCAAGAAATTATTTTTTTAACTTCATAAAAAAAATTCAATACTAGTGTCAATTAGTTAATATTAACTAATAAGACCAAAAAAATTAGCATAAATAAGATTATAAATGTATGCCACAAACCTATATTTAGAGAATTGTGGTAACAATAAGGAATTGTGCATGTACAAAAGAATTTAAAGAAAGTTATGTAATCTATAGTCTTAGAGATTGCAATATTGATTGTATTTAAAGAGGAAAAACTACATAGTTAGATTCTTAGTAATATAATACTAATCAAACATATTAAGGCCTTAATTATACAATTGCAGGCGAGCCTCCCGTCTAATTGAATAATGACCAACGTAATATTTTTAGGTGAAGATAAGGACTTAAAGAGTGTTGAAGATTACAAGAATTAAAATAATAACTAGTACTCAATCTTTGAAGGGGTCCCATTGCAACAATTTAGGTCCAAATTGTATGCATGATATATTATTGGAAAGCCCTCAACGATAACTTTTCAATGGTATATTATAAGGCATACAACAATGGCTAGATGACTAGATAGGCAAACGTTTGGGCAGACCTCAATCTTTGGAGGGCAAGTGGATAGATGGATGATTGATGACTAGGTGGATTCCAATCTTTGGAGGGGTCACACCATCAAAAAATTTGTCCAAATTGGATGCATAATATACCATTGGAAAACTCTCAACAATACTTTTCCAATGGTATATTATAAAGCACACAACAACGGGCGGATGGACACATGACTAGACAGGCGGATGGCTAGGTGGACCTCAATTTTTGGAGGGGTCTCACCATCAAAAATTTTGTCCAAATTGGACGCACAATATACCATTGGAAATCCCTCAACAACGGCTTTCCAATGGTATATTATAAGGCACACAACAATGAGTGGACATGCAGACAGGTAGATGGACGGCTAGGTGAATTTCAATCTTTAAAGGGGGCCCATCATATGAGTTTTTGTCCAAATCAGATGCATAATATACTATTAAAAAACTCTCAATGGTATCTTTCCAATAGTATATTATAATTAAGGCTCACAAAAGTAGAAGGCTAAGTAGATATGCGGATGGCGAGCAAGTGAACGGGGGACGAGTGGACGAGGTGGATGGGCAGTTGGGGCAAACAGGTCGTTGGACAAATAGGGTAGATGGGCCTAGTAGCCACTAGGAATGGACCTTATTTATTGTCATTAGCTAAATTTCGAGATGTTGAATGTTACAAGATGTCCTGGAAGGTCGTATCCGCGAACGTTGGACAAATAGGGTAGATGGGCCTAGTAGCCACTAGGAATGGACCTTATTTATTGTCATTAGCTAAATTTCGAGATGTTGAATGTTACAAGATGTCCTGGAAGGTCGTATCCGCGAACGTTAGTCGTCAAGATATGACTTAGGACATCCGGATGTCTCTCATTTAGGTATAGTAAAATAACTTTCTTCTTAAAACTTGAACTAAGAAAAGTTAATAAATGAAGATGACTTTCATCTAAAAAAATATGTTTGAGATTTAAACCCTCTAATAAAAAATTATACAAAGAGGGGTTGGAAGGGAATTTTTTTGGTCATTTTCAAACATCCTCTCTAATTTTATCCATAACTTTTGATTGAAGGATCAAATTCTCAAACTAATTTTTGGAAATGAAAATTATCTTTATTTACCAACTTTTTGTAATTTCATGTCTTTTAGTCTTTTTGTATTTCCATGTCTTTTAGTCTTGATCTTCATTTCTTCTAGTCGTAGTATTGTGTTTTGTAATTACATTTTCCATTCTCAATTGATTCTTTATACTAATTACTAGTCATAATATTTTATTTTCTAATTTTATCAAATTTTAATTAATGTCTTTTTGAATTTAAAGTCCTAATTTTTTCCTAGGATTTTTTCTTCATTTCTGCATAATTGCATCTTTAAAAAGTGCTTTAACATTTCTATTCCTACCTATTAGAAAATCCGCTAAATAATTCATGATTATATTTTAACTTCATTCAATTAATAATTTCTAACTTGAAATTTCACTTAAATTGTCTAAATTCCCTTAATTCTAATTTGAGAGCCCACATAATGGCTCACAACACTAATGAGAACTAAGTTCAAATTCTTACTTTGTTGGTATTAGGTGCCTTTACCATATTGTGACTTTTAGTTGCTCTAGCTCAGACATCTTGATCACAATTGTTACTTACCACTAATCCTAGAACTAGTTTATGGAATTTAGTGCAATGTGCTACCTTCAAGATAAACACACATCAACTTTGGATACCTTGAGAGTGAGTTGTATTAAAAAAAATAAAAAAATAAAGGATTTTGCAAGTTGTAAAGGATTATTGGGAGTACTATAATACAAAAGTGACTAAATAGATGCTAATTCTAATGTGGAAGAAGTTGCAAATTGTCTACCAAATTCAATTATTTGTTGTAGTCTTAGCTAAAATCCAATTTTTTTCAAGGATTTTCTCCAATGTATATTTAGCTAGTGAAAATTTTATGTAGCAATGGAGTAAATTTTAGTCAATTTTATGATTACCCAATTGGCTTGCCACGTATACCCTGCTACCGCAATGGTCCTTCAACGGAATCCACCACTAGGAACTCAAGTCACGTTTCCTTTCCCATAATTAGCTCCTTGCTCAATATTATGAGCTTTTTGGGGTGACTTTTCAAAGTACAAAATATCCCTCCCAATTTTGCCCTAATTTTTGTCGATTTTGAAATTTTCCTTTTTTTTTGCAGGCCATTAAATTTCAATTATCCTCAATAATTTCAAAATCAAATTGTAATTGTTTTATTCACAATTTCCATTTAAATGATACATCACTTCAAAATTCCAACAAGTTCCACCAAGACCACAACAATGACAACAAATTGATAAGATAAAACAACGCGCACCTATAGCAACTTATGAAAGCTCACACAACAAGCGCAACGGCAGAAGTGGAAGGGACACAAGCAGAGCAAGCATCGAGGCCACGAGAAAGAAATGAAATGTGAAAAAAAGTCATTGGAAAAGTGCATATAACTCTAAAAGCAGACGACGACCAATGGTAGGGAAAATCTCGCATGTTCTGATTACGCAATGGAACGTCCATTGGGAGGCGCATTGTGGAATATAATTTGCTGGTCTTCAACGAGTGGCCGGAGCCGCGAGTGAGGGCCAAGGAGAACTAAATAGGGGGGATTGATCCCCTCATTGCCCCTGTGGATTGGATGACGGAGGGATGAGGGGGCCATTTCCTGTCCGCCCCCCGACCTCTCTGCTTGACTACCTCCCTCCCCCTCCAACCTACCGCCTACTTCCGGCCCCTCCGACCTGCTCCCCACTCCAACCTGCCCCTGCTCCCTCCGTGGAAAATGGATCTCCTTGAAAAACGGATCTCATGATGTTCAGTTTTCCTTGGAAATGCGTTGCTTGACAGGTAGTTGTGTTAGATGGGCGTGGCGAAAAATGACATTTGAGAGTTGCTGATGGTTGATCTCCTTTTGCTTCAGGTTCTGCTGCAGAGGCTAGCGCAACATTCTAATCAACGTGTAGGAGGAGTGTGATAACTAATTTCCTTTGATGTGTAAGTGACCTGCTCCCGTTCCCTCCGACCTGCCCCTACTCCATTCAATCTCAGTTTCAGTTCATTTGTCTAGTATCTTCTAATTCGAAACGCCGTGCAACATTCTAATCAACGTGTAGGAGGAGTGTGATAACTAATTTGCTTTGATGTGTAAGCGACCTGCTCCCGCTTCCTCCGACCTGCCCTTGCTCCATTCAATATCAATTTCAATTCATTTGTCCAGTATCCTCTAATCCAAAACGCCGTGACCTATGGTCATCGTAGGTCATAGTTTAGCAATTATGAATTTTGAAGTTTGTGACGTCATTGTAGGTCGAGACTTCCATCATCTATTGTGTGACATGTGAATGCCACTCACACCAACCACCTTCCACATTTGGGATCCAAAGTACAAGTCCCATTTGCATAGTACTACAAAGATCTAGTCGCTCACCAGTTGAGGATCTAGAAATTTTCATACCTTGAATGTGTCTAACTCGAAGTTCAATTTGAAGGATTCATTTCATGATTTGGAGTGGCTGTTTGATCCCGCCCTTCATGGGGTTTAGGGCAACTGATTGACATAGGCTTCCTGGCTATGCTTGGTTGAGTCAAATTGACAAAGCTCTCTATTTTATGATTGAACTAAAATTGATATTTTATTTTCAGACCGTTTCTTTGAGGAAATTTATGAGTGTTGGAAATAAACTAAATTATTTGTAATGTAGTGGTGGTGATGTACTAAAAATAAACTAAATTATTCGTAATATAGTAGTGATGCACTGCGACTCTATTATTTTCTGATGAATGGGCGGGGGGGTCTAATGGTGTTGTATAGTTGGAGGCAGTGAGACAGATAGAGCCCTACCTACAGTCCATAGGAATACAGCATCATGTTCATCCACTAGTGTTCATTATGTGTTTTAGGAGTTGATAGATGTGCTCTCATATTGCTTTTTTAACTTTAAAGCACTTACATAATCAACATTACTCTTGTGCCTAATTTTGTTTGTGTAATTCTTTCAGGGAGAAAATTGACATGGCAATCAAGTTTACAAAAGTTTTGAGAGAATTACTTCGATGCATTCTTCATCATCTTCGATAGCAAGTACTTGTTGAAGGCAATCATGGAGCTTCATACTCAAAGAGCAACTTCTTTTTTACACTTTCAACAACCACAATTGGTTGATATATATATATGGCATTTGTATGGGCCACTCCAAGATTTCATTTGTATCAACAATTTATCAATTGAAAATATTGATTTAAAAAAAAACAGGTACAAAAATGCATTTGAACCCATGTTTTCATTCACTATTACATGTGGCCTCAATGAATAAGGATTTTGAAGATATTTCATATACTACTCTCTTTTTGTTTTGGGTGCTGTTTTGATTTCACTATATTGTAAGCTTTATACTTAATTTGTAGAATTTACCAACAGATTTCATTCTTCTTCTCTAGAAGTATCATCATGGTTAGATCCTTCAATGTCAATTTTGTTAAATTATTACTATTCCAATACTATGACACTTTTACAATTCACCTTTAGAAATATGAATCCAAACCTATTTTACATTTTAAAACTTCATATTTATATATATGCTTATTAGAATATTCAACTTTGGAATCATGGCACTTTAATGAAATTGACATTAAAAATGTTGCAAGACATTGTTGGTTTATCTTCATTATTTTAAATTTTTTTATCAAAGTTTGAAAGTTCGGTGTACAGTTCATGAGATTAAATAGTATTAATTTATGAAATTGCTTAATTTTTTGGACACAAATATCGTTTAGAAGAAGACCATGGTATGATTTAAGGTAGCATACATTGGAATCATATTCATTAAACCTCATACAAAATCATTTATTTTTGGTTTGAATATCCCTTCCTTAACTCAATTCAGAGTTTTAGGGATTTCATTTTGCAAAATGTGAAATATTTCATGATCTGTAACGCTATACTGAAGGCTTCACCAAATCTTTTGTAACCTTTAGTACCAAGTCCTCCCAACTTAAGTACTAAATTAGTAGAAAAGTTGGTTAAGCTTATATATTCCATGAATTTCTAGTATTTAGGAAGCAATTACCTTGCTATGTATATTGTTTTTGATTTTTCAATTTTCATAGAGTATATTTTTGGATTCAAATTATTTTTATATTATTTTCTACACTATTCAATTATGCCATGCTCTAATTTCTAAATTTTTTTAATACTAGACATACTTAATTATATTTTCAATTATTTTGAAAAGAATGTAACAAGAGTGTAGGATATACTACATTTTAAAGATTTTGTAAGTTAGTTATTAAAGTTCATTTTTGTTAACGATCTACATTTATGCCATATTTAACTACTTTTGGACTTTTCAGGGAATTTTGGACTTTGTCCAACGGGAGATCTCTGGTTGTCATAGATATCTAAAATCTAAACTTGTTGTACATTTTTCAAACCACCTAGTCTAAAATCTATATCATATCTAGATTCCTAAAATCTATAGAAATCAAAATCTACAACTGTCTTAGATGTCCCTTTACCAATTTTGGTCTTTGCAAAGTCCAAAAGTAGTTAAATATGGCATATTTTCAAATACTCGAATATTCCTTATACACTATAATATTCATATAAGACTCTCCAACATTTTCTAGTGCCATTATTTGGCATCTCAATTGAAGACTAAGGTAAACTTATAAAAGTGTATTGAACAAAACTTTTTAATTTCCACTAACTATAATATGCTATCCGCAACATTGTTAATCATGTCCTTCATTTGTAGTATATGTAATAGGTTTATTCAACAAAACTTTGAAGAAATGAAATGTTGTACCTTACTACCTAGTATGTCAAAAAATTTAAAGAAAAAATAATATTTAATTTTTTTGAAAATCAGCCCACTATTTTGTCTTATCTTAGAAAATGAACTTCATTGAAGAATTATGATTTCCTTCTCTAGAGATTTGTATTGGCCATTTATGGCCATTTTATTTCAATGTGCTATACATTTTTATAATACGTTACCTGTCATCCTGTTTGAAACCATTATAATGAAGTACTTAAACCTACTCAAATGCCTATACATTGTTTAATTTTAAATGGTTGTTTAAATGGCATAAATTAAATTTTAATCTTCACTAACCTTTATTTTGGCTTTTAATTAAGTCTTTGGTGTTCATGTGATAAACCTACTAGTAAGGTGGTACTACAATAGAAATAGAAAGCTTCATTTATATTATCATATATTTTTTATTAAGAAGGTTGATCAATAATTTTTAAAAGAAGGCATCTAATTCATTACAATTAATCTCACAAACATTCACAATTTTAGAGGCTTCTAATGAATTTTTATTAACATTGAATTTTACAAAAGAAAATTTAGGATCCTTATAAGTCTTACTTCTATGACAAATCACATGACTAATTATACGTTTTCTACAACATTACCTTTTCTAGGCCTTCAACTTTCTACTCCATAAATACATATTATCATTGTTTCTTTGTTTTCATTGTTTATTTTAAAGTAATGTATAGTCTTTAATTGTTTTTGGTTTACTACACGATTATTTTATTAATTTGTTTTTTTCAATGTTCATTACCAGGATTTAAAATGCCAAAGTCACCCAAACAATTTCAGTTACAAACTCCTCCATTTGGTCCTATTGGGTTTCAAGATATTACATGGACCCAATCTAGTAGGCAAAGATATGGAAATGCAACTGCAATAGTTTATGCCTATATACCTTATGAGAGGGTTGAGGATTTTATTAAAGGGCAAAAATGTGAAGATGGTTCGATAGTTGGATGGAATGTGAAGCATCGACAGAAAGGGGAGGAAAAGAAGAGACCTTACATTTCTTCCTTTATTGAGCATATTTGGTATGGGTGTGCATATGGGCCAGAAGATCATAGAAATGATCTTCAACATCCCAAATCCAAAAAACATGGATGTATTGTAGAATTCTCTGTGAAGCAACTACAATTACATCCACATGTAGCAAAAATAGCATATTATCATGTGGATCATACACGAGAAGATGGGACTCCTGCTCATGGACCAAATGATCCAGAATCTATTGGAAGAATAACAGCCTACCAACCAAGGATGTCTACTGAGATGAAGGCTTGGATTAAAAGGAAATTAAGTGAAGGGTTTACATCCCTTCAAATTTTTGAAGAACACAGGCAAAATTGGACAGAGAGAAGGAAGCTGGAACTACCATTTATTCGCAATGATTTCCTAGAGTTGCAAGATATAGCATACTATGAACGACGAGGGAAAATGGGAATTTGGCGTTGAGACCCAAATGACTTTTCCAGTGTGAAGATGTGGGCTGAACAATACCCACAAAATGTCTTCATATGGCATGAAAAAGATGACATCACTGACTTGCCGTTCATTTTGGGCATTCAAACTGCGTGGCAAAAACAAATGATGATGAAGTTTAGTTACAAAGGAGCCATCTCTATGGATGCAACACATGAAACCAACATTCCAAATTACTTGTTGTAGTCTTTACTTGTATTTGATGATTGAAATAATGGTATTCCTATTGTTTGGGTTTTATCTAGTTGATCAACTGAAGAGGACCTCACTATGTGGTTGGAGCCTCTAAAGAGACACATCATGAAAGATATGCCAACTTTCTTACCCTCTTGTTTCTTCATAGATGACACTGCTGAGATAAGGAATGTCCTAAAACGTGCATGGCTAGAGGACAATGTTCCAGTGTATTTATGCGCTTTCCATGTAATAAAAAATTGAAAAAATCATATTCTGCATAAAGTTCCAAACATAGGGAACTTACGAGAACTTGTATTCAAAACAATACATGCATATTTATATATGCCTATTGAGTACAAAGAACATGAGTCTACCTTCATCGCCCGTGCTCAAGAGCTTGGAAAATCTCTTTTCCAATATTTTTATGTGGACAACATGAAAGCCTACTTTGATGCACACTACAATCATTAAGGTATGTGAACTTCATATTTTCAAATTTAGAATTTATTGTATTTATTTCATAATTATTATGAATAATGGTTTTCCATCTTCTTGAAGGTATTTATTGACCTCACTATCTGTCAATTTCAATATTATTATAGCCATAATAATAATTTTATTTTGTAGAATTATGTCTTATTAGCCATTGTCGACATCATCATTCTAATCAAGACACGCTGTCGTATTGAGAGGAGTGCGCTTAGGGAATACGCAAGGTATTTGGCTGCAACTAGAACTAGTTAGCCAGGAACTTCAAATAACCTTCAAGTCTTCTTGTCTTCAGTCTTCAGCCTTCAAACTTTAGTCTTTCGTTGGCCTATCTTGTGGTGTCTCTATATGGGCCAAGGTAAGGGTAGGGTGATAAGAAACCACAGCCTCGGACGGGTAAAACGGGACGGCTGTCGTAGCACAGGAAAGCAAAAATCTTTCTCTAAGGCTCAATATTTCTTAAAAGAGGCCTTAAAGTGACTCGAGTATTGTTCCCACGAAGATTGAATTCCTAGGTTCACAATTACCGGAAAATGGTAGAGTGATGGTCACAAAACACAAAACCCCAAGCAAAACAATAGACCGGAACTCTACTTGGTCTCATTGTTTTCTTGGACAAACACGACCGGATCCCTCCGGTCCAACAATTACTAATACACGTTAGACCGGATCTTCCCGATCTAATAACACTGACCGGATCTAATCCGGTTTAACACCCACTTATTTATCACACAGACTCTCTAACTGGTTGGTTTCCTACCCCACATCTTTACACTATCCCGTAACTCTCCCAACACTTCTATTCACATACCTCTAGTAGTTTCCCGTATTTACGTTTTACAGACCGTAACCAGGATCCGCGTTTCCATAGATCTAACTTTAACCTCTAGTATTCACATCCGGTCCAGATCTCTACTTGTAACCATGTCGAGTTTAACCTCTAAACGAAGAGGGATCTGCTAATTGGGATTCAAGAAGGAAGCTTAATTCCTACCCTCCGATTTTAAAGTGTCAGAAGTTTCACTATGTGATCAAACTTTCAAAAATAAACTTTCAAATCCTACAAATGAGAAACACACCGTCCTCACAACTGGAAAGGAAACGCAGTCGTGTCCAGCAGGTCACGCAAGCCGGTCTAATTCCTCCTAACCAATGCTACAACGACAGCCTACTGAGTTAGTCCTAAATCCGGTCTGAACTAGCGGGGACCAAAGGGGAAACGAGCGCTGTGGAGGCGTGTTAACCCTTATTTCTTTCGGAGAGTACCCCTCCTCCGTACTTCTTCCGAGTCCATTCCTAGTCCACACTAGAGATCCCTTCTGCCTCTGTCCACGCACACTAATCCAATACTGGACCGGATAAACTCAACATCCGGGCACACCTTGTATCCACTTATACTCACTTTCCAATCTGGACTTCCAAAACACGGACAAGTGCCAAGTACACACAACTATGATTTGTTCAATCACTCCAAGAGCGAACCCTCAAGTATTCATGAATATAAGAAAATAAGATAAAGATGCACACCGGGACCAAGCAAGTCCCGGATTTAAATACTAAACTACTCCCTCAAAATCCTATCCTAAAAGTATCCTACCAGCCAATCAAGGCCAAACACGTTTCATTCCCTTACTACTTTCTAGCCTTGTTGACTTTCACTTAAACTCCCACTACTTTCGCTAAAAGTGGATCTCAGATCCTATAATTACGGATCCGGTCACTTTCCAACTGCTAGTGGCCATGTCACTCAAAAAGTAAACTTCCTAATTATGTACAACTATCCCAAAATTTTAGGCTTTCACCACCCTATCCTCAAAAATTTACCCTAAGTAACTTTCTAAGTTCTCAACTTCTTCGCGGCCGGCTTCTTTACGGTTCCGGTCTTTTGTCCCTGGCGTGTCTTACCCCGAGCGGCGAGCTTCTTCTTCTTGGTTGCTGCAGCCTTGGTCGCCCGAGTCTCTGCCAATGCTTGATCCGGGTCAGAATACGGCTCCGAGTCTTCCTCAGTTCCGGATTCTTCATCCTCGTCCTCTTCTTCTTCTTCCTCCTCGTCATCGTCCTCTTGAATCGGCCTCTTCTTCTGTGCTGACATAATTGGAGGCTTCTTCTTCTGCGTGGTTGGTGTGGGCGGAACCTTGGCCCTAGCACGCTGAGGAGTAATTTCTTCAATTGTTCCACCCTTCCCGGATCCTTGTCCTTGAGATCCGGTCTTCCTTTCCACCCTCGACCCGAATTCACTTCCCAAAGCTAACTTGAATGGGGTGGAAGGAAATACCTTCTCCTTCTTTGCTGGAGGGGTTGAAGAAACTGGAGATGATTCACTTAGGTCGATAAACTTGCTGCTCAGCCCTAGTTTGGGCACGTTCTTCTTCGCGGGTGATTCTAGTCCAGATTTCGTCTTTTCTTCATTTGCGGCCTTTACCTCCTCCTATGCTTTCTTCGCCTTGCCTGTTGTCTCCACTTCTCTGGTCTTCTCCTCCTCAGCAGCCTTCACTGCTTCTGCTGCATTGAGAGCAATGTCCGTTACTTCCCCCAGTAGAGAAGTCATTTCTCCCTTAGGCTCAGGCCGGATGGGAGAGCTTGGTACGTCCTCCACCTTGTCCTTCGCCTAAACTTCTTCTGCGGGTACCGAAAGGAGTGTTGGTGCGAGTTCCGGTTCCGTTTTCGGTTCCTGCTCCCGCTCTCCTCGTTCTTCTACCTCCTTCATCACCTCGCGTAGTAGCTCTGTTATTGCCTCCCTCTTGCGATGGTAGGACATGAGGGCCATCATTAGGTTTGCTGGATTCTGCTTTCTGGTCTCCATCACATTTTCGTCAAATAGCATCACTTTGTTGATGACTTCGCCCGGATTGCCGATGAACTCCCGGATCGCCTGAAGATTCTCTGAGGTTGTGTTGGTGAATCTCTTCTGCTGATCCAGTTCTTCTTTCTTGTCCTCCAGCTTCTTTGTCAGCTGGTCCACCTTACGTGTGGCCTCGCTCAGCTCTCTCTTCACCGCCTCTTTCAACTTCCGGTCCAGTTGGGAAACAAATTGCTACGGCTGACTGATCCTGAACAACTGGCATAGCTCTTGGATTGTCTCTTGATTCTTCCCGTACTGGACCCGGAACTCATTGAGTTCCTTCACAATCCGACCCAGAGGATCCTGGTTCCAAACCGGATCGACACCTTTACTTCCCTCTCTTACTTCCGGGTCTTTGTCTTTCCAATCTTGCCTCCTCCACTGTCACTCAGTTTCCTCGACTTGTGGAGTATCTCCACCTACCTCGGCCTCTGAATCTTCCTCTTCCTGCCCGGCTTCCTCATCCGGATTTTCTATTTCAAATTCCGATATGGCTTTGGCTGTATTGTATGAATCTAGTTCTTTATTCGTAAGCCAGCCATGAGCTTGGTACAAGTGATAGAGGAAAGGGGTCATAGGGGAAGGTTTAGACTTCCCTATGCCCCCTACCAACCTCTTTGTTTGATCCCTCACCACTACTCTCCAATCTATTTTCCGGTCACCCGACAATGCACCAAAAATGGTGTTTGTTAAGGTGACCGTAATCCTATTCGGCCGCTCTGGACTGAGGATAGCTGCAAGATACTTCATCAACCGCTTCTCCCTAACGTTTATACATTCCGCTACAGGAAAGCCATCCTTCTTCGTGGGAGGATTCTAGAACTTACCAACAAAGAAACGGTCCGTCTGCGAAGCCGGTCCTTTGTTCGTCTTCTTGAAATCGTATGTTTCTCGCCATAGCGCTAGAGTCCAGTCCTTGGGTCAGCCCCTCGACGTCCCCTTCCATTTTTTCAATGGTGCGTCGATCACCTCCCTCACAATATCCTCATCCTTCAAGTTCCATGGCCGGGCTACAAAGCCTTCACATCCCATCTGTCGGAGGTCCTCTTCTAGCTCCGCCTTCTCTTTTGGATCAGCCGATACTGCCGGCTTCACCATGCGTAAAGACACTACTACCTCCTCTCTCACCATCGTGGACTGCTTTCTCTAAAACTTATCAGTGACCGGAATCACTCTTTGAAGTTTCAAAATTATTAGTGCTCTAATCTTCTCACTCTACTCAGGGATCCTCCTCAAGAGTCGCTTCAACAGAATACTTCTAATTCTAACGCTCATTTGTGAACTTGTAAGAGTGCTCTCCTCTTGAGACCTGTCTTCCCCTAATCTGGACCGTAAACTAGAATGGATGCGCCCGTAACTCCTCCTTTGGTTAACCTATGAAGACACCGCGAATGCACTTTACAAACCTCTTCTTAAAGCAGCTTTCAAGTAAAAGGAGGTCTCAGCCCTTGCCCCTTCTATTTTAACTTTCTAGAGCTAACTTCATTCATACGGGACCGTTACAGGTGACCGTTTCCTGAAAAATAGATCTACTCTCGAGTGCGGTCTAGAGCTAGGTAGGCACCCGTTATGCCCGGATTGCCTGCTATCCATTTCCGGTTTCTGATAAAATTCACTCCGTCCTACTTTGACCTAACTATCCTGTTTCCGGGTTTTCGGTTTTCGGTTTCCGGTTACTTTTGTTAACACTATTATCTATTCTAGAGTAACCCTATTTCGGTATCCAGTTCCTAACTATTTACGGTCTATTTTTCTAAAAAAAAAAAAAAAAAATAGGGAGTAAGGAGTTCTAATCCCCTTATTTCCCTTCTAAACCTAAAAAACGGATTTATGTGCTCCCACAACGGCCAGACCACGAGCTGTGCCGTCCGAAAGATTGGCTCCTAAACTTCAAACCTACAGTGACCAGCAATCGTGCCTCACTAGTGGGAACAATAAAATGTGACCATGTGGGTGATCAATCCCACTTCATCACCACGAACACAAAACGGGGCTACTCTTGGATTCCCATAGAACCCGCAACAAGTTTTATAATGCAGAAAGGAAAAACAACTAGCCTTCAAAACCGGCTAGGAATAAAAAAATAAAAAAATAAAAAAAATCAGGCTACAAACCACAACACACAAATGGTTCCAAGAGTTTCAAGTCTTCATTTCTTCATTTCTTCATTTCTCCATGTCTTGTATTCTTGAAGTGTTTAAAAACACAACAAGAAGATCCAAGACTAACTCTAAAATTCCTCTAAAATTCAAACTAGTACTACAAACGCCTCACAACTCCAAATGTTTAGTATCTTAGTTTTCTGAAAAGCTAACAAAATATACTAACACTCCTCCAAAATTTAACTCATTCTAAGCTATTGTTCAGACACTATAGACAAAACAAATCTCAGCCATCCTTCTCTAAAGGCAACAGACCTCTCCACCTTCAAATCTCCATATCTCTCTAAAAAATACTCCAATTAAGAAATGCAATAACTTTTTGAAAAGCTAACTACATGATCTCCAACCTCACAAAATCTCATACAAATCCAAACTACTTTCCGTACATTACAGGCCTTGAAAGTCTCGGCTCCTCTTAGTTGGGTAGCCACAAACTTCCTATCTTCAAACTATCACAACTTCCTCAATAATTCTTCAATCAAGCTTGCAAATTCATTTTGGAAAGCTAACTTCACAAGGAACAAACTCACAAATTTTTATTTCAAGAACTTTCATACATATCGAGATATCTCTCTTCCCAATTCGGTTTCAAAAACTCCTTTCAATACACACCTACATACACTCAACAAAACTAAGGAATCTCCCTATTTTCCTTTTTCCCCCTTTCTAAGGTAAAAGTGGGGCACATCAGCCCATACTCCTATCTCCAAAGTTCACTCAAATGATTCTTTTTACTTGCCCTATTCACACTACCATACATCTACATTCTTTAACCATTTATTTTAATTAGAAGGCCAATACTCGAATCATCTCTAATTCAAACCTAATAAAATAAAATATAAAGGAATTACTAAAGATCCTTATCAAAGGCCTCTATGTGCCCGCAAAGTCGTACTAAAGGGTTTTGAATCAATCTCCAACCGCCAAGTCGTGGACTTGGTTGGTTGGAGATGCAATGGTCATAGGTCGCCAGTTGGTCTGGGTCTGAAATCCATCGATTCAGGTTCGAATCCCGATGGGCTCATTGATTGGCTTGGACGGCCTACGGCTTGGCACGCTAGTGAGGCAGGAAAGTTGTACCAGCCAACCTGCTACCTACCCCCTTGAGCTGTACATGTGACAAGAGCAGTAAGCACTTACAAGGTGCAAACTGCCCCCAACAACCGTGGTTCTTACCGCGACCAAACCACTTTTACTAAATATTATAAATAGAGTTAATAAAGATTAAATCTAATATTTACATAATGGAAGAATTTCCATTAGGACAACGCAATCAAGCATCAAAGCTTATCATGGAGCATTGAAATGGTGGATGTTGGTTGACAATCGAGATAAGCGAGGTAGACGAATTGATTTTCTTGTGTGGCGCCTTACAACTCCGGTGATGAACCATTACATGTACATGCAAGAAAGAAAATTAAATGGGTTTGTTGTAAACAAGTCTATTGAGAAGATTGTGGAGAATGGAATCATACGGGCCAAAGAAATTCCATTAGAAGATATTGAGCAACCTACTTATGAGGACAACATATGGAAAGTGAAGTCTCAAAGTGTACAAGACCGGTGGTACAAAATTCCTGAACCGTATACTCAATACGCTTGTTGCTCGTGTGAATGGAATATACGTGGCAACTTTTGAAAACATCAACTAGTAATTTTGAAAGTTTCTACAAAATTATCTTGGAATATTATTCTTGAATATCTAGGCACCTATTATGGTTCTATTCGAGAAGGATTGGTAGCTATGTTTCAAGAGCAAATTACACTTGATTTATTTGAAAATTTCAATGATGACAGTGACTACAATGATGACAAGTTTGAAGAGCAAATTCCACTTGATCCATCTGAAAATTTCAATGATGACAACAACAATGACAATACATTAATTGGGAATGTGGAGGAGACCCACTATGATGACCCTATCGATGGTACTCATGAAATAGAACATGAAGAACCGCAACCAACTATTGTAGGGTCATTAGCACTAATTCAAAAATTAGTAAAGGATGCTATAGAAGAAGCAACTGGTGGTGGTATTGAACTATTGAACCACATGCAGTCTATGATGACTAGAGTGGTAGCTGACATTAGGCGGATCCGGGTTTTGCAACATGGTCAACTTTCACATCCTTATGCAGTATTTGGAGTCATAGAGAATGATGATGGCAATTCAGTGAGGAGAAAAAAGGATTGGAGAGAGCGACTGCAAGGATCAAGAAAGAGAAGGAAGATTTCATCTCCAAAACAATGAAACTTGAGTTATATTTTTGTGTTTTGGTATAATTTTCATGTAATTGATTATGAAGATAATTTAATTAGCATGGTTCTTTTTTATATCTCTTTCAATTACAATTGCAATTGTGTAATGGTTTATCCTATAATGTTGAAAATTTTAGTAATATTGTCATACACATATATTTAAAAGATTTAATATGCAGTGATATACAATAATATCAAAATAAATAATTATGAGGATAAATACATGCTTCCATGCAAATGCAATAAAAAATTCCTCCAAGATTTAACTACTAATTTACTATAATGCATTAAAACTTTAATGGATATGAATTTTTTAGTGGAAAACTAGAGTTATAGAGACATATAATCTAACATTTTTTCATTGAAATTGAACATTGGATGTGGTAATTTTGGCATGTTCACAATATGGACATTAGCCACAATGATCAATTGCCTAAATCAAGTACATGTTTAGGGTATTCATAGCCAATTAAGAACATATTATGTCATTAAATCCTACTAGATATTCTGAATATATAAGGCCTAAATACTTCATTTGCCAAGTTTACTACATGCATTTCCAAGCTATGTTGGCTCTTTATTTAATGCACCCCTAACTCCCCAAAATGTGTAATAATAATTATCATGTTTTCATTTTTCAACACATTATAAAGGAGGGAGGGTGTTAATTCATTTGTTGTGTAAAATTTTTATTTTGGCATGTCTATGATATAAGACCCCTGAAAACAAAGAATTTTTTTTATAGTACTTAAAGTGCAGTCACTTCAAAATGCAACCCTCAAATTGCAATTGGTTCTTAAAGCCATGCTTTTTGGTATATGAATTATTTTGCATGTTGCATCACTTTAAAACAATGAGTAGGCATTCTCAATAATCAGTGCCAATCCCGATGTTTGGGCTTAGAAGATTGCTTTGAAATTCAAGCTATCAACGGTTATGGTTGTTTGGAAATGCTAAATTTCATGTGGTCAATTATGAAATGAAACAAATAAATAGTAGCTAGATTGTTGATTATGAGAGCTATCTTGGAAGTTGAAGAATGTGAATCCCTAAACCTCTCATCATAAAAGATTGAATGAGTATGTTTTGTAGAAATTGGAAAACAATATTTGCATTGGGTAATGGTACTAGGTGCAGGTCAATGTTCAACCTTGTTTTGTATGATATTGAAAGATGCATTTTCCTCTATATGTTGATCTTACACAAATACACAATAGCTGACATTGAAGTAGAAATAAATTATGTTTCATAGGTTTGTGAGACATAGAATTGGAATGGCAAAAAAGATTGAATGAATTGTTTTCATAAATTTCATAAAATTTTCACATCAACAACTAATTATAGGGACAAGGATTTGACAGAGCCGGAACTTCATAATGTAACCTAAGTTAAATTTTCTTGATATTTTTGGTTATTTGATTTTACATATTAGGTCTTGTGTTAGGAATTTTTCATTTTTTGGTTACTATTGAGTGCTCTACCTAAATCCCAAATTTATGAAGGTATTTTTGTTTTTAATTTGAAGTTTAATATTCACCCCTTTATAGCTTGGAGTTGCAAGTGTGGGATTTGAAGACATCTTCACCAAAACCAAAGAATTGACCCAACAAATAATTTAATGAATGCGTCTTGTATTTGCAAAATATTCCATTCTTACAATAGATTAATGTGACTTCTATAGTTTTTTGTGTTTACATTTTCACTTGGAGTGGTTCAGTTATTCAAATTTCAAACTTGGATATTCTTATGCTAGGTTCTTCTCAAAGTACAAGGAATTCATTGGCTTTGGAATAAAAAATTCATTCTTAGTGTAACTTATGGTCACACAATAATTACTATTTAAATTATCATTTTGAGAGAAGATTTGTAATTACAAAATATTTTGTTAATGAAATGAAAAACATATAAAATAACTTGATAAATCTTTAATTTGTACAGAATCTATAATTTTTTTTAATTTCAAAAAGGTTGTATTGCAAAGATTTAGGGATGAAACCTTTAAAAGACCATGCATTCAAATTTTAAGCAAGTTAGGGAAGAACACAAACATGTATTGAGTGAACACAATCATTGTTTTTTCATCCTTCTAAAGAATTGTTCATGGGGTTTTCATATTTATTTAGTATAGATGTTGAGAACTTCACTTTTCAAATCTTACGTAGTTTAAAGGTCATAAATATGTTTGACCTGAAAAACTAATTTTCTTGAGTTTAAAATATGACCTTTAAAAATGATTTGAATAAATAAGTAAAACAAAGTCTTAGAAGATTACCATAATTAAAACTTAGAATATTGAACTTAAAGAAAAATATGTCATGAAAATCACAAACATTTTAGAAAGAATATCACTGAGTATAACAATTGATGGAACTATATGGTCTATAAATCTTATTTTACAACTTTTTTTTTGAAAGTCTTCATCAAATTATATTCTTCTAAGTTTGATTTTATAACATCCAAAAACTTCCATTGTTATGTTTTTTACATTTTTTTAGGTATGATTGTTTGAAAAATCTAAATCTAAACTCAAAATTCGAAAGTAGGATTTTTCATTATATAAAAATATTAAAAAAATATTTTGGAATTTTGAATTGAAAAACAACTTCTCTTTCCTTCAACTAAAATGAATGAATTTTTATCACTAACTTATGAAAGCAAGTGAAGTTTATTATTTACATCTATGCAACATGATAGGGATTCAAATCCTCCTTTCTCCATAATTTCGATTTAAATAATGAAAATAAAAATTGCAGAAATAAAAATTTATGTTTTATTTTATTTTAATTTAGAATCTATTGTATTCTATTTCTAATAATGAGCCAAAAGATTATGTTATCCTTACTCTTAAATTCTTTGTTTATACATTACTTATTTTTTTGGTTGTCTTTTTGTTTTCGGTTTTTTTATCAAATGATCATGGTCGTAATCTAGGACGTAAAGAATAATTTTTTATATATAAAAAAATTAGCAAAATGAAGAAATAAATATAAATATAATTTTTCCAAATTAAAAAAAAATTATTTGTTAGTTGAAGGAGAGAGAGGGATTCGAACCCTTGGTACAAAAAAATGTACAATGAATTAGCAATCCATTGCTTTAAACCAAATAATAACACGCTATAGAAGTAGAAGTCTAGATAATAATAAAAAAGTTATGCAAAAACTCAATTTAATAGATTTATTAGTTTTAAAATAAATGATATGGTAATAATGGTATGTAAAGAAACAATAAGGAATAATTAAGTTACTTCAGTTCATGAAGTCAATAACTTCACTCAAAACTAACTCAATTTCTAAGTTTTGAAGGGAAACATTGGACCAATCGAATTAAACGTCTTTCAAAAAAATTCCACACTAATAGAGTTTGAAATTTAAAAGGTCGCATGAGAGCAGGAGGTCGGAGTGGGGGAGGCCAGGAGCAGGTCGGAGGGGCTGGGAGCAGGTCGAAGGGGCCGGGAGCAGGCGGTAGGTTGGAGGGGGAGGGAGGCAGGGAGGTCGGGGTTGGACGGGAAATGGCCCCCTCATCCCTCCGTCATCCAGCCCGCAGGGCAATGAGGGGGTCAATCCCTTGCCAGGAAGAACTGACCCTCATTGCCCCGGCCAAGGTTAATTGTGAAAAAAAGCCCCCTATTTTTTGCCATAATTTTTTTTTAACCCGTATCTAATTTGGGGCCGCTGATTGCAAATCTGAATTTACAATTTGCAAAAAAAATCATCTTATTGCAAATAAAAAATTCCACAGCATTTTCCCAAGGGGTAAAACGGGGCAGCGAGGGGGTCAGTTCACCCTGGCCCGCGAGTGAGGGACAGATTATATTCCACAACGCGCCTCCCAATGGCCGTTCCATATTACGTCGTGGACCCTGCCACGGCCTCGCTATTTGCCTTCGCACTCGCTCTCAATCTCGAGAGCGTCGTCTCCTCGTCATTTCAAGGTACATCTGGCCTCGCTTGGTTTTGTATCGACCTCGCGCGATCTGTTGCACATTGCGTTATGACCGAGAGGAAGGTGTTCTGATCGAGAGAATGTGTAATCCAGCTATCTAAGTTAGGGTTTTTTACGTTTTTTATGGGAAGGAAATTGGAGTAGTGTCGCAAGAGGATGCGGCTGGTGGTATGGTAACTGGCTCTCTAGTTGTGAGGGATGAAACTTGTTGGATTCTTGGAGAATTGGAGCTGACCATGAGTGAGGATGTTGGATTAGATTTAATTTTGGAACACCATGGGATGTATTGAGGAAGCTGAGTTATGGAATGAAACGGTGGAGGTAGCTTGGAACTGTGCGTTTTGTTGCTATTTTTGATTTGTCGGTATGGTGTAAGTCTCAAATAACATTCTTAGTAATGTTGTCATGGTATCTTTTGAGAAAAGTGCCACTTAAGAATTAAATTGAGTACGTTCATGCCAAATCATAGAATGTTAAGCGAAACCAAAGCTCTGGATAACTCTCACATGTGAAGACATTGTTTCATTGGCTTTAGAAGCTCGGACTTGCACGAATTGAGCTCTATTAAGTTACAAAACAAGTGTCTGGGGATTCGTTTTCATTTATCAAGGTTTTCTTCATGGTAATTCAGAGGCTACACTACGAGTCAGAGTTCTTTGATGTTACGGTTCATGATGCTATTTTTATGTTTTTTAGAGTTTTCTGTGCCATTCTTCTCTGACATCGTGATTATTTCTCTCAAGTTTTCTCAATTTCTCTCAATTTCTCTTCTCTTAAGTTCGGATTCTTTAGATTCTCAATCTGATTTAGAGGTGGATCTTCAGGATTTATAAGGAAGAGCTAGTGCTAGCAAGAGGGAGGGATTTGATTAGCGAGCACGGACGGTGATGCGACATACTAGCACTTCGATAAGGAAGGTGTGTGCATTTTGGTCGAATCAAGATGGCGAGTGGGTACCATCAGTCGGTTCAGAACAAGACAGACTACGTGTTCAAGGTGGTGCTCATTGGAGATGATTATGCCGGTAAGACGCAGTTACTTTACAGATTCTCCCGGAATGAGTTTAGTCTCGCGACTCAATCCACCATTGGAGTTGACTTCGACAAGCGCCGTACCATTGTTGTGGACCACAAGACCATCAGAGCTCATATCTTCGATACAGCTGGGCAAGAAAGGTATGTTTATTTTCTTTCTCCTATCTGTCTGGTTTTGAATTGTAGTAGAATCACCTTTACAAGTGATCTCTAGGTTTGGATTTGTATCTATTTGATGATCTTGGTTTTTGCTCATTAGTTTTGAATCTGTGTCTAATGTTCTATGTCTAATTAATGTTCTATGTCTAATTTAATGCTCTTGAAATCTGACATTTTCTGTTGAAACTGTTTGTCTACCGTCCTATACACAATCTTGACATGGTTCTTGTATCTTGGTCACAAAATTTTATCGAGCAATATATATGCTTTTGTGGATGTCTAATGTAGTGAAAACAACTAAGTGCATAGCATTCTAATTTGTAGTGGAGTCTCGCAGTTGAGTACGGGAGTTTGTTAGCCCTAATAGACAAATAGAAAGAAGAAATCATACTCTACTTTTTCAAGTGATATCATTATGATCTGAGAGTTACTATGATGGACAATTAGCTGCCAAACTGGATTTTCTAGTTACAGCTTGACCAGGCATGTGGGTTAACTAGAACTTCAGACATTTGCCCATTTTCCAGAGATTTTTTTTCCTTTACCATTTTTCACTTTGCATCCTGTTTAAGATTTACGACACGTTTATTTAATGAACTGGTTCTGTCAACTCACGTCTCAGTTGATATGTCGAGCAGATATTGGGCATCAAATTCTCAGTACTATAGGGGTGCTGTAGGTGCAATGGTTGTCTACGATATCACAAAGCAACCGTCATTCGATCATGTACCAAGGTGGCTTGAACAGCTGTCGGAAATCTACGAGATTGTTAGCAAAAAAAACTCTCATTGCTGATGACGCTCATGGGGGAGTCCTCACGGAACGGGAATCGATCTTACAAACAACAACGATGGCATTCCGACCAAGCAAATAAGACGTTGCTCGAGTTAAATCCTTGAATCTTGGTGTCTCTTGATAAGGAGGACTTGTGCTCCGAGAATGATTGGGGGCGATTAGGCAAAGAGGGCTGATGCCTAGAGACAACGATTCTAAGTCTCAGAATCATGCACTGAAAATCATGCAGGGCCAGATTTGGAAACAAACATTAGCGACAAAGGAGGTGACAAAGTAGGTGACGTTCCTTTGGAGATTTGGAGGCATTAGGCGGGTCTAATCCTTTGAGAATTAGCCCCCACTTTAGTCCCCTTTTACATAGTGTTTGGAAAATCTCAGATTTTCTTTGTTTGGCCAAGCTAAAGTATGTGACTTTAATCCTAGTTAACATAGAATGCATTACTTTGGGCTAATCTATATTCCATTAACCTTAGCTAAACCTTTCTTTGTTAGCTAGGGTTAATGCTATTTGTAATCAAATCCTATGTGGCACTTTTTATGACTCACATGGGTTTGCAATGACATTGTGCCAAATGGATTAACAAGTAAACAAGCACAAGCACCAATAACATTGGCAAAGACTTTAGAAGTTTTAATTATTATATAAAATTCATAATGGGTACAATATATATGTGTCTCTAATTCTAATGTACTACTCCCTACTGCCTATGCCTACTTCATAATTAGTGAAACTACTCCTAATCCACCTTCTCGCCTCCTATCCAAATTACGATGTTGGCTAAAAGCAGGGCCTTCATATCAGGTGTGAAGTCTCCTGTGAACTCCACCTGCAAAACAAAGAAATGTTATACATTCATCCAATCCTCAAGTTGTGAGAATTATTAGTTCATCAAAGTATCGCATCCACTCATTCATCCCTCACTGCATTCGTTGGGAATCTACCTGCATTCCAAAATAGTGACAGCATAGGATTGACTGGGACTTGGATCAGCTTACCGGCACGTTTTGTAAGGTACGCAACTCCTCCACTGGGTCAATTGTTTGGTTGCCATATTTGGCAACAAAAGCAGCAAACTTCTGCTCAACAACATCCACTAAGTAAAGATACAAACTCAGCAAAGGACACAGCAAAGGACTGAGCCCTTAATAAAAACTCAATTTGCAAGTCACAGCAAAGGACTGAGCCCTTAATAATGACAAACATATAAGCAAAAATGTGCAAAAATTCAAAAAAGGATTGGGGGATTTAAGGGTTAACAAAGAGAGTCCATAACAAAGACGAGTCCATAACACTATTCCACTAAAAGACAGATCATTAAGGCCAGTCAGTAGCACATTTTTTATTATAAGATGTTTGATAAACTGATCTTGTCATTCAGCCAATTCAGTGTTAGTCCTTTATTTTCCTTTCTCCCACTCTCAGTTTCCACTTTCAGAGTATGCAAGAACGAATTGAGTTTCTCTAACCAAGAAAACCTGCGAGTTGAATTATTTGCTCGGACAAGAGACATAATTTTCTGCTTTGTTACTGTTACTCTTGGGGAACACAGTCTCAGAGCCTACCTCCATTGAATAACTGAATGTAATGTACCTTAACTAGACAAAAGTTTTACATTTTATTTTGCATTCCACTCAACATTAGAATCATAGAGACAGTGAAGACATGCATGACAAAAGGAAACACTGTGATCAACATATCCTTGAGATCAATGAAAAAGCTAGTAAGCACAACAAGAAAAGAAGCATCAAGGTAAAGTAAAGAATTTCTGGCACTAAGAGAGTTATACTTGCCTACAGCCAACTTACCGAATAATCAAAATGACGAGCACCAACGTTGCTACACTTGGACCAATTTTGGCAATGAAAGTGGCAACCCCATTCAAATGAACTTGCAAATGCAAAATAAGAAAGTTTAGTTGATGAAATAAGAATCAAAAAGCCAACACGAACACAACTTGACATCAAATATGCTTTTAGCATTATGTCACTCCAGTACCTGCACAGGGGTTTCTTTTCCATTGTCTTCGCTAACTGATGCCATGACCTGTCCCTACTCTGTGTCATCACTGTTGAGAGGTTTTAACAAGGAATAATAAGCAGTTTGCACAACTACAGCATTCAAGTGGGCATGTTCCGAGCACATACTGTAGAGCTTGGACCAAATCGGGAGCGAAATCATGTATAGACTCCTCAGGCAATCGCGTATCCTGCAAACGATGTTAGAAAAGGAACGAGAGGAAACACTCTTACATCGAGTAAATAGCACGCGTCTCAAGTTTCCCCTTGGCATTCACTCAAATGCCCTACAATGGAATGAGAAAGACTTCATGGACATGCACTTGAGTCTTCCTGCAAAAGAAAACATGTAACTATGCTCTTGAGAACCATCTGAAATTGAATCTAACGAAAAGTGAGACTTGACAGTTCCAGGAAAATTAAAGGGCAATAAATGGACTTTGGACTCCGTGAGTAAACTCTTAAATTCAAGTCGTGTTCATTCCAACTCTCAAACAGAAAGACACACCTATCCTTCACTGAAAGCTTCTTCAGGAAAACCTGGAAAGTTCTAATTGAATTGATACTTTGCATAAACAGAAGCGGAAAGAAAAGACTTATCGCCAACCTGCCTAAGCAACGTTAAGAGATCACCGACACAGTACTCCAAAACTAGCCACAAATGTGCTGAGGTTTCATACCTGCCAGAACAAGACAAAGTATGAAATCAGAACCCACAACCTTGAAGTATCCAAACGTGATTCCTCAGAAAACAAAACTCACATGGACTAACAAGGGGTCATACGGGCAGCAAATATGAACATCGAAAATTAAGCAACTTTGCGGATCGACAGCTCGCTTGAACTTTCCAACGCGAATCTCATACGAATTTCTGACATCGACAACTACCTGGACGAAGAATCCCAAGCATGGGAGATGTTCATGTCAAACTGCTGATTGATCATGACATGTAGTAGTGCAAAAACACACCGAAGTATATTGTTTCAAATGAATCTCTTTGTTTCTAATGCTTCAGATCTTCGGAACATGCGGTAGAGACAACAAATATTCGTCATGCAAATCAGCTTCTACAAAGCACACTCCTCAAGAATTTGCGGAATAGTCGCAAACTTTGTATCTGGGAGGTTGGTCACTAATAATCCAGATACACGACAAATTCCTCAAGGCAATAACCGTAGAGGGAGTCGCAAAAACCAGAAAAAACATGAGTATACATCTACTGCTCAACATGCAGATGGAATAAGGATTCTTTGACATACCCTGTCAGGATCGCTAACGAGTTTGTTCCACTCCTTGGGATTCACATACTTTCCCACCTTGTCCGCAGGATTCACCCCCGGCACACCCATAGACACCACCTGCAACATGATCGCTCAATTCTCAGAAAAACAAAGACTGCCGCAAGAATCCAACATTACTAAACAGTGCATGCAACAAGGTCACACAACATTCCATGAATTCTCGGCACAATTCAGCAATTGCCTTGATAATTCATGATATCATCACTCTGAATGGCAGACATCACTACCTCCATCTCTCGCGTTCCACAAAGACTCCCATTGATTCCCTCCGGAGCCAATATTATACCTCCTGACACCGTGGATTTCATTGACTTTCTTTGAAATTTTGGTCTCCAAACTCAGTAGCAACGCGACCCAATCTTGTAGCTGGTGGTTGTGTGCATCAGTGAAGTCCCTGGAGTGGTTTGGGGATTGAATTTTAGAGTTTAAAGCATTGTCCCTCAGACTACTACGCCAGTTGTGTCTTAGGATTTGATGACTGTCATGTAGTTCAAAATGCGTTATTGGAATTCAGTCGTCCCGGTATTCTTTGTATCATGTTCTTGTGACGGAACAAATCTTGCATTCCTCACTAATCGCAAGACTCCTCTGGCTCAATCGATTTTCTTTACCGAGTCATTTGGGCGCTTGAATGTTGTAGAGTTGAAGAAATTGATTGTGTGGGTGCTTAACATACCATCCATGCTCATGCTACATGAACATTGGGTCCTTGTCATGCTACATTCCTGATTTTTTTGCCTCCTGAATCGGAAAATAAAACAAGGTACCAGAAGATTTGCATCAAAACTACCTCGAAATTGCCATATTGTAGCTTGATGAAAGGAAAATTTACCTTCAAAATTAGAATGACAACATTCCAAAGTATCTGGATGCACACATTGTGCTTTTCACCACAAACGAATTCGAAGTGGATCAATACTTGCCAAAATTGAACACAAATTTAAGAGCATCCCCACCCGTCTTGCAAAATAGATGACTTCTTAAGAGGGAGGGCCTACAAGCTAGGGGACTTGCATATTGGGGCCATTTTGCAAGCCACCCATTGGCTTGCAAAACAACAAAAAACAAGAAGTGGTCCCCCCTCCCAAAACCTCTCACCCTTTAAATTGCTCAAATTTACCACATCATAGCATCCTTCTACCCTAATTTTACATTGTTATATTCTGATATTTGGTTTCTACCCTAATTTCACATTGTTATATTCTTATATTTGGTTTCTATCCTAATTTCACATTGTTATATTCTTATATTTGGTTTCTACCCTAATTTCACATTGTTATATTATGATATTTTGATGACATGACTTGTGACTTGATATGTTTTGATGAGCTTATCTACTAAAATTTAGCTTTGGTAGTAGTTGAGCCTTCAAAGGTGAATAAAAACTTCTAAAAGGAATTTCCCATAACCAATGAAAGTTTGATGACCCATGGTGATTGTATATGAATTGTTCGCCTACTTTAAGATCTATTTGATAGGTACGTTCTATTTTTTTTTTGGCTTAGGCAGATTTGTGTGTAGAAAAGAGGAATAAGAAAGCCGTAACTTTAAGGGGCCATAGCTTTTAATATATGTCAAATTTTACAAAGAAATTTTGAAGGTTTGCTTTTCAAGTTTTTGTACTTCCAAAAAAACCATTCTTACTTGATATGAGGTCTTGAGTGAAAAGTTATAAGCAAATGAGTAGAAGAGGGTCTACTGCCATTCAAATAAAAAGGAGTAAAGATTCGAGCAATTATTGTGATTTGTAGATTTCATCTTTCTTTTTGAAATTTGAAATCATCAGAATAGTCTTTTATAATTTTCTAAAAACTCAATTTTTGAAGCATTTGAAGTATTTTAGTGAAAGTTATGAGAGTTTGAGTGAAGGAAAGTCTGGTGCCTTTCTATTTGGAGAGTTTGGATGAAGTTTGGAGGTAGATGCATTTTATACATTTTATTTTATTTTTATTTCTTGCTTAAGTATTATTTGGAAAAGAGAATCCAGTGTGGATTTCTTGGTTTTTTATTTTGGTAACTTCTTCCATGGCGGACTTTGTCCCGTCTTATGTTCGTGGTTAGGCGCTTTCAATTTTTAATTGTATCGTAGTGGTGAGGTTGGGTTAACGGCCGACGAGACCATTAAATGTGCATCAAGTGGGCAGTGCTAGTTTTCCTTTGTGGTGAGGTTGGAGTGATGACTATCAATCCATAAGGTTTGGTGATGATGCAAGTGCAGATTGCCCTTATCCTGTAGATAGTTGCAGGTACCCAAATAGTCATCAAAACTAATTAGAAGTGTTTATATTTGAGACTTTGGGCTAGCGGTAGATACTAACAAAGTTTTTGTAAGCCTAATCGATATTGGATATTACTAGATGCCTCGGGTCTTAGGTACAAATTGGATTATTAGTCGAAAACAATCTATGTTTTGAAAACAAGATTGGTCTTAGGAGAATTTATTTCTTTTTTGAATCTTCCAACTCCAAATCACTTTCAATTGCAACCAGATACTCAGTGTATTTCCAAAGCAAACTTCTTTCACCCCAACAAGACTCATACTAATCACCTAGAACTTAATTCATTACGGTCTTTACTTATAATTCAATTACCAAACCATAATCCTATCAATACTAGATTTATTTAGAATTGAAAATTTACAAATTTATCATTATCAATTAAATTTTCAATCTCTCTTCTGTACTAGTTCTTTTGTCCAATGTAATTTCTAACTATCAAATTAGTCAATTTGTCACATTCACCGGATATTTCCACAATCACACAATAATCTAAAAGATCACCAAACTTCTAATTACTCAAATAAGCAATTACAATGGCTAGACATTTATAAATCACTTACTCAATTAGCATTCTGATCTTTGCTGGCTACTTTCCTATCAATTTGTTAATCAACATCTTGCTTTGCCCAATTGATTGGTCTTTGTTGCAACCAACCTTTTTGTATGTCACCGCATCAAATTATCAAGTGCTCCAACTCCACAAATTTCACACCAACAAAAAAACTCAACCAATCTTACTCATTTTAGCCCAGTCAATTGTAATCTACAAATAAGTGGACTTTCACACACATAGAATCACACACTCACAACTAATTATGGAAATCAATAAGACTAAATTAAACAAAAGTTTTATATTCCAACACGCTTAGTCCACAAATACCAATTCAACCACTAGATTAATCAAAACTCCAAATACAATTCGTCAACAATAAGGTCATGGTTGTCATACTGGACAAGTTACTATTCATTTCTTGTCCTGTAGGACGAGTTACTATTCATCAAATGTACTTGAGGACGAAAAATGAATAGTAACTTGTCCAGTATGACAACCATGAATAAGGTTGGCTTAATATAATTTAACAACTTGTTCTGCAATACACATAGACTCCAATCCTGAAGCAATACACCCACACACTTGTACAATAATGATTTGACAATAACACCACTCAAGTAAGCCCAATCGTTAGAACACTCATACAATATTCAAAATCAATTTGACAAACTAAACAATCACTAAAGCCAATCGTTGGATCAATACACTTGCAATATTCTAAATAATTCAATCTAGCCAAAACACAAGATAATTAATAATATCATAATTGTATTAAAAAGTTCCATGATACAAGGAGACAACATAGACTTTCCACAAAAGACTAAGATAAAAAGAGAGAAAATGAATTGCCTGAACATATACTACTTAAAGCAATTGCAGCTATTCACTTCAATCGATGCTAAGACAAATTGTTTTGGTTCCTATCCAACCTATTTACAGTCTTTAAAATCCCTATAGTTTTAATTTGCTTGCATTGCTATGGTAATATGAACTCAACTTGTCAATTGGCTCCTTTTTACACCAACAAGTCATTTCATCAAAATTTTAAAAGTTTCATACAACTATAATTATCAAAAATAAATTCATCTATATTTTTAGGACTTTAATATATTATAAATACACTTATTAAACAATTTTTCATTAGTTCCATGAATCTTTAATCTTGTCAATATTTCATTTGCTTAATTATTAAATATATCTTATTTCCATAAATTATTCTAACCATGCATTTTTGAACATCTATTTGTAGTTATATACATTAAAATTAAATTTGAGTTTTTGAAATTAATAAACTAAAAATTGAAAAAACTCAAGAATTAAAAATAACTGAAATAATTGATATCTAATTAAATCATAGTATTATAAAATAAAATACTAGTTTTATGTTTAGATTTGAAGTTATAATACCATATATTGTGATTTGAATTTATAAATTAACAATTCAACAAAAAAATTGCATAAATTGATGAAAAGTATAATAGTGTAAAAAATCACTTTTTTATATTTTAATCCTAAATATTAAGTTCTAATACTTATATATTTAAGATTTATGTATATTAATTTGATAATAAGTTAATAAATATCTATCAAATAATTTATAAATACAATTAATATATGATATACATATATGTTCTTATTTTTACAACTTATATCCATTTTTAGATTAAACCTTAAACATTTAAACACACCTTTGAAGTCAAGAAAAGCCGCACAATACTTTTCAGTTCCAATAATGTTGTTTTGATTGTAAATTTTCTAGTAGTGTTTTTTTCAAACTTTGATTCTTGGTCCCACATTGCATACATTTTACAATTAACTCTTGTACTTCAAGTGCTTCTTCAAACTTGAAACATTAAATTGGTCATTGTAGAATTCATCCTTTTTAGTAGAGTGTAAATCATTTGCTTAAAAAAATCCAAAAGCATTTGTTGGAGGTTAAGCTACAATATAAGACCTCCTCCATTATTCGCATGAAATTCTAAAAATAAAACCAGAGGATGAACACCTACAACTCTATCTTACATATAAAGATTATTTGTCATTCATCAGATACTTAATGTATGCAGTGATGTTACAAGTTAACAATCGGATGGTGAAAAGACGGCTTGTTGGCCCTTGGAATAAGGTACACATGCCTATTTTATATCAATAATTGTCTTGAATTTTTGATTTGAAATGTTGGACTAGTGTTAGTAGAGACACAATTGAAAAAAAGACAATAATGGTTATAAGTACCTTAATTCTTGAAGTACAAAAGGTTGCATATTTAGAAAAAAGATCAATTCAATTAATTATAGAATTTAGGTGAGGCTCTATTTTATATTAGTAGAAGATTCAATGAAAAGCATTACATGTGTTGGCAGAAATAAACCAAATTAAACCAAAAAAAAAGTCTACAAATAACTTACTCAAAGTGGATAAAAATAACATGAGTCCAAATTAGACATCTTGGTCCTTTAGGTATTAAAATACTCATGATTTGGACTTGGTTATATTTTTTTTTTATAATGAATTATTTCCTCCATTCATATCCAAGGAGACATTCAAGAAAATGTTTATAAAGGTGGTACTAAACATTATTTCACTCATGTAGCATTTGCCACTTAACTTTCCATTCTTGTGCTAAAATATGAATGAAATACAAAGGAACATTAAAGATGAAATTTGGAATTTAGCAAGTTCATGAAATCAACTATTATTAATAGCTTCTATATAGTAGTCAATTATGTACAAAATAATACACTTAGTTGAGAGCTTTACAATTTTATTCAATATAAAAAACAAATGAAATAAGCAACAACTAGTAGTGTATTACATTAGAGTTAAATCATTTTGAATGAGCCACAATATTTAGCTCAGTAACATTTGAACATAGATAGGACCCAAGGTTATGTTATAAAACAATAATACAAAGTGCATGCATTGAAACCTTATTTGGGAAGTAATAGTAGGTAAGCCCTTTTGTATGACAAAAGTAGTAAAATTATTGTACCTCTCTAGTGTTTATTTAAATTCATCAATTTTACAATGCTTTCAATTTTTCTTTATTTTTTATTTTTTGCCTTATCATTGCATCACCTTTTATTGCAAAAGACAAAAAAATCCAATTTCATACTTTTGAAGCATGTTGGGATCAAATTCAATGACCCTTTAAATATAACTCTAAAATGAAAGGTTTAATCATTGTAAGGAGTCATAATAGCAACAACTTATTTAATGAATCTTGAGACATAATAGTGGTCTTTTGAGCCATGTAAGAATCAATCAACAAGTTTCATGAAGACAATTAGGTTTTTCAATCCATGTACTCCTGTGTATATGTCATCAAGTTGCTAGAGAATACTTTGGATGAAGGCATCCTCTATAATAATTGTGCCAATCATGTAATCAATGTACTACTAACAATTGAGGAGATAAGATATTTGGGGTATCTTTTGAAACTAGTCACCAAGGGTAGCCTCGACTATCCACATGTATGAGATTTATCCACTCTCTTCAAATTGACCCTTCATGAACAATAGTGTACAAGTTAGCATTACAAATATAGGATAAAATTAAGTTTATCCAATATTCAATTTTTAATAAACTTTAATTTAACAAATTTCAACATTACCTTGGAGCTTTGCATATGTCAGAAGAACTTTGTAGGTCTATAAAATTGAGCTTGAAGAATGTCTTTGAGTTGTGTCTTATAGTAAATTATTTAAGGAATTTTCAATTCAATTTAATTTATCCTATTATCTATTTTGCATGTTGTGCTCCATTCTTAGTACCTTCAATTCATATTTGTTAAGTTCCATGTTTAGCGTGCTTCTAGTATGATAATTATGATTTGGTTACTGGCAATGATTACCAAGAGGATCACAATGTATTGAATTTATTTTCTCTCAAGAAATATTGTCATCAAGAAGAGTGCAAGGGATGAAATTCAAGTGAGAGTGATCATTTGAACAAAAGGAGGTTCAAATTAGAGTGAGTAATTCACTAAGTAAGGTAAGAGGTTCTAAAAGCACACAGGCTCACTCACCTCCTCAAATGTATACTATTTGTATATGTTGCTTTTTAGTAGCCTTTAGCAATGTACAAAAAATTTACATTTTAGGAGGTGGATTATTTTAGAGCCCTATGCCATTTCAACTTCAAGAATTTGTAACTAATTCCACAAAGCTTAAAATACATGAAAAAACTTGGGTTAAATGCCCATTCTACTTGTCTTTCAAGGAAATTTTTTGAAAAATATTTCAAGAAGCTTTCCCTATCTAAAATTAGGTTTCAACTCTTAGGTGGGCAATTCATGTACCTCCTACTGTATCCATCAATATTCTTTTGGGTTTGTTTAGCACTGAAAACTAAACCTTTTGTAATTTTTTTTTTCTTTTGAATGTTGTTAAAATTGAGTTCAAAAATGGATTCAATATGTTAATTTTTCCAAGAAGATACTATGATTTTTTACAAAACAAGATGTTCCATAACTTTCATAATGAATACTACTGTACCCATTGGTCACCTTCAACACTTTTTTGCCAAATAATCAATTAAAGCCCAAATGAACTTTGGTACTTTAAAATATAATTTCTTGAAATTTGGAATTAAAATCAAGAAATTTAAGTTTATTCAGCATTCATTGCTGAAAGATTTAATAGTCACTTTTGTTGTATTAAGTAAGGATGTACATACAATCTCTTTATATTTTTTCTTTTACAAATTATGTTTTTGTCTACTTACATGTGAATCTTTGATTCATTCCATTTGGATTAGTGATGTGAAAGTTATGGACAATCTTGTTTTTTGGGCAATCTAAGCATCTTCTTGAAAAAATAACTTATAAGATTCATTTCCCTATGCAATATTCACAATTTTTCAAAAACATTATTTGACAAGGTTAAGTTTGCTTGTTAGAATAATCCTGCCATTGAAATTATTGTGTTTCAATCCCATCTTAGAGCTATTAATGATTTAGTTTTTCTTTCGATCTTGGACCTACTTCTACTTGATAATTTTTAAAAAAAAATCAAACATTTAAAAAAAAAAAAAAATCCTAGACTTTCAATTCTATTCTTCAATACCAAAGTTTTTTTAATTCAAAGTTCACAGTGCAAATTTTTTCTACAAATGGTGGTCAAAGTCGTTTGATATTGCAGGCTAGTGTTCAAAAAAACTTTATTTTCCAACTTTGATTGCTTATATCTTCTAATCTTTATATTCAAACTTCATGAAATTTTTATTACATGATCTCAGACAAAAAAGGACAAGATCCTATAGTTTGATCCTAAAAAAAGTAACTTTTTTTGTTTTCTTGAGTGATTGCAGCAGAAATGGTAGGTTTTAGTGGGTTTTGGTTGAAAAATGGTCATGGTCTTTTAGGGATTAATGTAGAACTTCACACCTCATTCGGGCATAGTAGAATAAATTTTTGCAAAAACTTTTGACTAAGAAAAGTTGGTAAATCAATCTAAATTTCATATTCAAAAATTAGTTTGAGATTTCAAGCCTCCAATCAAAAGTTATAGACAAAATCTAGAGAGAGTTGGGAGGGACATTTTTTTGACATTTTCAAACATCCTTTCTAAATTTTGTCTATGACTTTTGATTAGAGGCTTGAATTCTCAAATGGATTTTTGAAGGTGAAATTCAAATTAATTTACCAACTTTTATAAGTTCAAAGTCTTTTGAAAAAAATTTACCAACTTTTATAATTTCAAAGTCTTTTGAAAAAAAATTACCATACTATACTAAAATGAGGTCTAAAGTTCTACATTGAATACAATTCTTGCATTTGGACAGTAAGTGGTCAAGCTCTCATTTTCAAATTTTCCCATATCCTTTGAGGATTCATAATGGACAATGGATTTCATTATAAAAAATGACCTCTCCACTCATTGTTTAGAGGACTTGTGTTTGCATATAATTGTATTGGTATATTCTCTAGCATTTCGGCTTCCTTCTCGATTAATTTTCTTATATTTGGCAAATGACTTGTTAATTTTCATATTATTTGACATTGAAAATTTTGTTTATTTTTTGCCAAAGGTGACCTTTGGCTATAGTAATCTAAATGAAATGAATCAATTGTTCTGCATATTAATGCATAAAAACAGAATCCATAATTTCTCTTAAATAGTTTCATTTTTGTGATTTCTTTTATTGCAAAAGGTTGACTATTTTGAACTTTGTATGCATAACTTTTGCTCTTGGGCATCGATTTAAACAAAATCATATTATCCAAAAGCTAATATCTTATTCTATCTATTAAAAGAGTTTAAAAAGAAGTATGCCTAAAACTAAGATCATAGGAACCTAACTATACCTTCAATTGCCTAAGGGGAAACTTGGGACTTTAGGGGTTATGGAGTTAATCAAAATAGAATGGATCAAAGATTTTTGAACAAACATCAATCCATCCAATAAAATAGAAAATTAATTAATATTTTTAGGTAAATTTACTAAGATGCCAAATTGAGATGAAAATTGAATGAATCTCATTATGACTTTTGCAATAATCACCTTTCAGATATTTTTGTTTAGAATTTTGAAGAAACTAGCTATTGCATATGACACATAGTATTGTTGGGAAAGCAAAATTTAACCTTCAACAATGATCACTTCCAATGAAAGTTCCTTTACCCATTGGTGCATGTGATCAACTAACTTCCATGGCCATTGTAGCTTATACTTCATGCTTTGTTTGAGTTAGTTGCTCTAATGCATACTTATTCTTCACAAGAAGTCAACCTATTCTGATAGCTATGCTTTAAGGGTTCATACAATCACATGAGGATTGAATATCTACTTCCAAAATCTCACAAGTTGGAAACGGACACTCCAAATTTTCAATTTTCAATAGACATCATTGATAATGTAGAGAATACCAAAGCCCTAGTATTTTATAATTTTAAAAAAAACTACACTACACTACACTACACTACACTACAATGGCATGTTGCTATAAACCTAAACTTCTTTCTGAAAAAGGCAAATATACAAGGAAAAACTAAATTCAACAAACATAAAGAAAATGGACTCACCAAAATTACCCTACATGAAAGTCAGATTCAACAAAAATTAAGTCATTTTTATTTTAAAGAAGTGCCACATGTCATCCCCTGAATGGTCCGAAGTAACGTAGACCCCTTCAAAATCTAACGTGGAAATTCAATTTTGGCAGTCCGGTGCCGAATCAGAACGGTACTGGAAGAGAGACGTTGCTGACGTGGATGGGTTCCGGAACGAGAACGATACACAAGGCGCCAAGTGGCAATCCCAGTTGGCAGGGCTCCTTTTTCTCCTCACGTGGAAAAGAAGCGCTCACCTCATGCCTCACTGTGGCAGAAGCCCCGAACGTTCGTGTCCGACTGACTAAACGTAAGTCACTATTTTCCGAGTAGCTGCTTGTAAGTACAAATGCTGCCATGGTAGTAGTACAGTTGCCGTAAACCACGCTTGTACTACCACCTCATCCTCTGCCGCCGATGAATATCAGTACACTTGAGGTTTCTCTCTCTTTTTAAATTAAAAAATATGTTAGGATCAAAGTGTTTTTTTTCATTTTTTTCATTTTTTATGAAGTGCCAAAGTGGTGATATAAAATGTTATGGTGGTGCTCCAAATATCATCATTCATCCACATATTGGATAGAAAATATCACATTCATACATTGGGAAAGTATCCCCCATTGCAACAATATTATTTCAATGCTTTCACAGTAGAGTATTAAAAATATATTGTTGCAATACTGCAATAGAATACTTTCAATGGATAGAGTACACACCCATTGAAGTTTGTATTGTTGCAGTACTACAACAATATGCTTTTAATATTTTACTGTGAAAGCATTGCAACAATATTGTTGCAATGAGGGGCTTTTTCCTGAAGTAATGCATATCACACGTCTCTCATTCTGTTTTCATTCACAATTTGGCAATTTCATCCAAGATTTTTTTTTTAATTCAAATTTAATTGATGAAAAACTTCATGATTATTTGCCATTTTTTAGCCCAATTATTTTTTTTCTAATATAATATGGACTAGAAAGTCCAAAAACAGAAGTCTTAGTTAGGATCAATAGGTTTTAGGTTTGATGTAACAGTGGTGCTAGAGAAGGGTTCACCCCTAAATGCCCAAGCCTTTTGAAGTGTGTTTTTCCTATGAAAAAAGAACATAGGCTTATAGTTTTCCCCAACTGAATGGAGCAATTTTTTTTTCAAAATCTAACGATATAAATGTTTAAAGAGCTTGCTTATTAGGATATATTCTATTTTTGAGTATGAAATTGCATAGGAGTTGTGAGATTGCAATTTCATAGCTATCAAACTCATCACACAATTCACCTTACAATTGTTGAAATGCAATTTTTTTCATAAGTAGAAATTGCAAAAATGGACTATTTTCAATGCAAATGGATATGCAGTACAATTTTTTAAATCTCAAATCAAGTGAAATTGGCAAGCTTTACTCAAAGCGAGGAAATAAAGTAAAATTGGCTAATGGTATATGTAAGCATTTGAGGACCTTTCAAAAAATCAAGTATTTACCTTTTTCAGTGAAAAATGAAAGTTTCCAATAGTTAATCTTCAAAATTGCCCATAAAAAATTTAAAATGGTCAAAGAAATTTGACTGTCTATACCAAAATGAACTTGAAATTTCATATTGACTATATATGGTTGGTTGGACAATTAGAGGTTAATTAAAATCAATTAAGGTAGGAGGTCCATAATGTGCCTATTTAAAAGCTAAAACTAAATTTGGGGGTGTAAAACTTCTTCAAATTTTTTTGTAGTAAATTTTCCTTGAAAGGCAAATGGAATTGGCATCTAACCCTCGTTGTTTCATATTTTTTTAGTGCTTTGTGGAATTAGTTATGAATTTCTTATGTTAAAATGGTATAGGGTTCTAAAATTGCCCATTTCCTCAAATGTATACTATTTGTACATTATTGGTACAACAACAAAAAACAAATACAAATAGTATAAATTTGAGAAAGTAGGTGATTTTAGAGCCTGAGCACTTTTAAATCCTTCTCTTTTAGCACAAAAGAAACACAACACCAAATTTTATCAAACCCTGATTTTGGCACTCCCTAGAGTTCCATCTTCAATTTTTCTCAAACTCTAACTCTTTGTCCTACATTGCACACACTTTACAATTAACTCTAGTACTTCAAGTGCTTTCTTGAAATTTGGAACATTAGACTCGTCATTGCATAAATCAATTATTTTGGTAGAGTGTAAATCATTTGATTAAAAAAATCTGAGAGTATTCATTAGAGATCAAACTACTTTGTAAGACCTCTTCTTTTCATACAAAATTCCAAAGATGAACATTTGCACTTTTGTCTTAAATAGAAGAATTCTCTATCATCCATTAAACACTCATAGGCCATTGTTATAGGGTTAATCATGGAATGCTGAATTGATCATTGTAAAAATCTATCATCCTTTTGGGTCACATGTGAACCATTTGCTTAAAAAAATCCAAGAGCACTCATTGGAGGTCAAATTACTATGCAAGACCTCCCTTTTTTGCACAAAATTCCAAGAATGAACAATTACACTTCTGTCTTATATAAAAAGATTCTTTATCATCCATTGATCACTTAATGTTTGTAGCCACATTCCGAGATGACAATTGGATGATGCAAATTTTACGTTTTAAGCGTACCATTGGTAGAAGCTCTCTAGTTGTGTCTAAGGTTTGTTGGCCTTTGGAATAAGGTACACATATCCATAATGGTTCTTTATCCATTTGCTTCTTATATCAATAATTATTTTGGATTTTTAGGTTGAAAAAGGTTGGATTAGTGTTGGTAGAGGTACAATTAGGAAAGTAACGATAATGGCTATGAGTACCATAATTCCTAAAATACAAAGGTTTGTAAGTTAAAAAAAGGGCCAATTCAATTAATCATATTTTATAAAACAAAATTTATATGAGGCTATATTCTATATTAGCAAAAGAATCAATAAAGAGCATTACAAAAAACATGAGATCAAATTGGGCAGCTTGGTCCTCTAGAGCTTAAAATACTTATAATTTGGACTTGGTTATATTCTTCTTTTATATTGGATTATTTCCCCCATTCATGTACAAATAGACTTTCGAGAAAATGTTTATAAAAGTGGTGCTAAACATTATTTCACTCATGCATCATTTGCCACTTAATTTTCTTCTCTTGCATTAAGAGAACATGGAAAAAATACAAGGGAACATTAAAGATGAATTTTGGAACTCAACAAGCTTACTATATCAACTATAGCTTTCTTATAATAGTCAATTATATGCAAAACACGTAAGCAAGAGCTTTACATCTTTATTTATTCAATAAAAAAACAAATGAGATAAGCAATAATCAATTAGTGTCAGCAGTGTGTTAAGGTGGAGTACAAGGATCTTGAATGAACAACAATATTTGCTTCAACAACATTTGTACATGGATAGGGACCAAGGTTATGTTATAAAACAATCACAATAATACAAGGTGCATGCATTCAAATCCTTATTTTGGAAGTGATAGTAATAAGCTCTTTCACATGACCAAAATAGTATAATTATTGTACCTCCCTAGAATCTATTAAATTTTTTTTAATGTTACAATGATTTCAATTTCTATTCATTTTTGTTTTTTGCCTTATCATTGTAGTACCATGTATTATATAAAATAAAATAAAATAAAATTTTATGTCCTTGAAGCATGTTGGAATCAAATTTTGTGATCCTTTAGATAACAAATCTCCAAACATATTATTGGTCCTTTAAGCCATGTAAGAATCATTCAACAAGTTTTATTGAGATAATCAAGTTTTCCAATTAATGTACTCCACATGTATCTTTTATTGAGTTTGGAGGATACTTTAGATAAAGACTTCCTCTTCAATGACTCCACCAATCATGCAATCAGTGCATTGCAAACAATGAAGAAGATAAGATATTTGGAGTATCTTTTGAAACTAGTCACCGAGAGTAGCCTTTACTATCCCACGTATACAAGATGTGTCCATTCAACTACCCCAAACCACCCCTTTATAAACTCTTGGTGTATGGGCTAGCATAACAAATATAGAATAAAATTAAGTTTGTCTTATTTTTGGTTTGTAACAAAACTTTAATTAAAATCTCTATCTAATAACATTTACTCCTTAAATGCTTTATCATCTTTTAAACTTCATATATTAAAATTAAAATTAATGTAAAACATTGAGAAAACAACATGGAACAACTTAAAGAGCCTAATTTATAAAGTTTAACTTCCATCAGCTCCTTGAATGCTTCTTCTTACCACATAGTGACTCCACCTAGCAGATATGTGTACTGCAAACAATCAATGAGATAAGATGTTGGAGGGATCTTTTGAAACAGTTGCCAAACGTAGCCTTTGTTGGCCACGTAAGAGAGATGTGTTTGCTCAATTACCCCAATCAATGAGATAAGATATCGGAGGGATCTTTTGAAACAATTGCCAAGGGTAGCCTTCACTGCCCACGTAAGAGAGACGTATTTGCTCAATTACCCCAATCAATGAGATAAGATATCAGTGGTATCTTTTGAAACAGTTGCCAAGGGTAGCCTTCCTTGCGAGCTTCGTTGCGAGCTTCGTTGCCCACGTAAGGGAGACTCAATTACTCCAATCAATGGATCTTTTGAAACAATTGCCAAGGGTAGCCTTCGTTGGGAGCTTCGTTGCCCACGTAAGGGAGACGAGTTTGCTCAATTACCCCAATCAATGAGATAAGGTATCGGAGGGATCTTTTGAAACAGTTGCCAAGGGTATCTATGAGACGTGTTTGCTCAATTACCCCAAACTGACCCTTAGTGCACGATGGCGTACATGTTAGCATCACAAACCTAGGGTTAAACTACATTTCACCAAAATATACCATTTTGTGACAAATTTTAGTACAAACCTCTACCCAATAAAACTCTGTCTAAGCACACTTTAACATCCTTCAAATTTTCTTTCATTGAACTTATTCTAAAATTTCCTACTATTCAATTTGAGAAAATAGTTTGAAACAACCCAAAGAGCCTACCTTAGTGAGCGCCAACCTCCTTGCTTCCTTCTTCGTCTTCCTCCTGCGTTTGCTTCGGGAAGCAACAACGCCAAGGATGTGGATGAATAAAGCCTTACCTTAGAGAACCTTCCTGTTGCATTGCCAGCCTACTTTTGTATGATTTCTTACCACTATCCTGGTCTCAGGGAGTCAACAATCATTTTGCTATTTCTCTGAAGTGGAAGTAGTGTTGCAGATTCATATTCATGGCCTTGCCTCTGTTACTTCACTCGGTTTGCTTGTAAGGTTTGGTCGTCGGAGCGTTGCGAGCTCCGGATCCCTAGTCGAAATTTCGCAAGGATGTCAAGCTTCCGCACTTCGTTCAATCCAAGCTTCGAGGTATGTTTCCTAATCGTTCTTGGGTTTCTGTAGTTGTGCCAAATTTCGTGGCTTGACGTAGGGTTTTGAGATCCGGAGGTTTGGGAGGAGGTTCCGTAGCCGTTTTGTAAACCATCGAGAGTTTTGAGTGATTCTCGTGCTGTGAGGAATTCTGAATCTTTAGCTTCAATTTTTGGTGGTTCCAGGTTTTGGTGTGGTGGTAAGGCTGGAGACGATCCGCGATTTCTGGGAGTTTTGATGTAATTTGTGCTCCGCGAGCGCGGATTCAACAATAGGTTTGCTCCGGTGATGGGAGTGCCTGCTTTCTTCACTCTGGGATTGCGTTAATTAGAACTAGTGTTCCTTGTGAGAACCGAAGGCGGTGGTATCAAAACCTGTGTGAGGGTTTTGCTAATCTGTGAACAAAAGTTTGCCCACAATGGACACCGCCAAGCATGTTCAGTTGACAACACACGACAGCTTCGCTCCCAGACTGGACTCCGAGAATTTGCCTCTCTTGAATGGTCCAAGCAGCGATGGCTACAACAACATCCTTCTGGAGCCCAAGAAGAAGCGGTTGGAGGTCTCCGTGATCGGCATGACCTGCGCAGCTTGTTCCACTTCAGTTGAAAATGCTCTCTCCCAATTGAAAGGCGTGGACTCTGCTAACGTGGCTTTACTCCAGAATCGCGCTGTTGTTGTTTACAATCCCGACGTCCTCTCTGAAGATGACATCAAGGAGGCCATTGAAGACGCCGGGTTCGATGCCGAGATTGTGTCAACTACAAAGGAGGAGAACCCCGTTGTTGCCAACATTGTTGGCCAGTTTCGAATCCAAGGGATGACTTGCGCGGCGTGTGTGAACTCTGTGGAGAGCGTGCTCATGGGGTTGAATGGCGTTTTACGTGCTTCTGTTGCGCTTGTGACGTCGTCTGGTGAGGTTGAGTACGATCCGAAGCTCATCAACCGGGAGGATATTATTGAAGCAATTGAAGACGCAGGGTTTGACGCTTCCTTGATGTCAAGCGGCCAAAGTGATCAGGTGAAGTTTGTTGTGGTGGGGATGTACTCTTTTGTGGAGAAGGCGACTGTGGATTCCATCTTGCGGTCTTTGCAAGGAGTGAAAGATGTCTCGATTGATCCATTGTCAGCCAAAGTGGAGGTGTTGATGGATCCTGAGGTCATTGGACTGCGGGCTATAGTGGAAGCAGTGGAAGTGAACGGCGAGTTCAAGGTGGTGATTTCGAATCAGTACACGAACAAATCCCCGGAGAATAGTGACGAAGTGGGCCATATGTTCCAGTTGTTCCTCTGGAGTTGCTTGTTCAGTATCCCCGTGGTGTTCATTGGAGTGATTTGCCCTCACATCTGGGCTGTGCAGCTTCTGCTTCTGGTGAAGTGCGGGCCGTTTTTGCTTTCAGATTGGCTCAAATGGGCACTTGTCACCCCCGTGCAATTTGTGTTGGGCCGTCGATTTTACATTGGCGCCTACAAGTCCTTGAAACGGAAGTCAGCGAATATGGATGTGCTGGTCGCTTTGGGTACCACAGCGGCGTATGTGTACTCCGTCAGCGCTGTCTTGTATGGCGCAGCTACAGGCATTCAGCTACCTACTTACTTCGAAACAAGCGCAATGCTCATCACTTTCGTCCTTTTAGGGAAGTATCTGGAGGTTCTGGCAAAGGGGAAAACCTCAGAAGCAATTGGGAAGCTCTTGCAACTGGCGCCCACGAGTGCATTACTTCTAACGGTGGACGCTTCCGGCAGGGTGTTGGCAGAGCGAGAAATCGACGCCCAGTTGATCCAGCGTGGTGACATTTTGAAAGTGTTGCCTGGAGCGAAGGTGCCAGCCGACGGGATTTGCATATTCGGCCAGAGCCATGTGAACGAGAGCATGATCACAGGCGAGGCGAACGAAGTTGCGAAAGTCGTTGGAGACGCTGTGATCGGTGGGACTATAAATTCCAATGGTGTCATTCACATCCGTGCAGCGCGAGTTGGTCGCGACACAGCGCTGGCGCAAATTGTGAACCTGGTGGAGACCGCGCAGATGTCCAAAGCTCCAATTCAGAAATACGCTGATTACGTCGCTAGTATTTTTGTTCCAGTGGTGGTGTCGCTGGCGGCGCTTACGTTTGTGGCGTGGTATTGCGCTGGGAAACTGGGAGCCTATCCTGACTCCTGGTTGCCCGTGAATGGCAACCATTTTGTGCTGGCACTCATGTTCGCAATCTCAGTAACTGTCATAGCTTGTCCCTGTGCTTTGGGGCTTGCGACTCCAACTGCAGTCATGGTTGCAACTGGCATTGGAGCCAACAACGGCATCCTCATCAAAGGAGGTGATGCTTTGGAGCGTGCGTACCGAATTCAGTGTGTGGTGTTTGATAAGACTGGCACCTTGACAAAAGGCAAGCCTTCGGTCACGCACCAAACAGTGAAGATCTTCAACAAGACCCCCTTGGCTGAGTTTCTTACTGTCGTTGCGTCCGCGGAGGCAGGGAGTGAGCATCCTTTAGCGAAAGCTTTAGTGGACCATGCCCACAACCACTTGGTTTTCACCGAGCCTTTGACTCCGAGATCAGCAGAGATGCCTAGAACCAGAGACTTGAGCTGGATGAGGGAAGCATCCGGGTTTGAAAATATTCCTGGCGAGGGGGTGCGTTGCAGAGTTGGTGAGCTCTCGGTGTTGGTTGGCAACCGGAAGCTAATGCTTTCGTCATCTGTCACCATATCCGACGAAGTGGAAAGCTATTTGCAACAAACTGAGGATCTTGCAGGTACAGGAATTCTCGTGGCTTTCAATGGGGCAATTGCTGGCGTTGTCGGCATTTCGGATCCTTTGAAGCGAGAGGCTCCTTTTGTGGTGGAAGGTCTGCAGCGCATGGGCATCCGGTGCATCATGGTGACGGGAGACAACTGGGGCACTGCGAAGTCGGTTGCTCATAAAGTTGGGATTGATGAAGTGTTTGCTGAAGTGCTCCCTGGTGGGAAAGCTGAGATTATCAAAGGGCTGCAGAGTGATGGAACTGTTGTGGCGATGGTGGGAGATGGTGTGAACGATTCCCCGGCTCTCGCAGCTTCGGATGTGGGAATTGCAATTGGGGCAGGCACAGATATTGCCATTGAAGCTGCGGATTACGTGTTGATGAGGAATAGCTTGGAGGATGTCATCACTGCTATTGATTTGTCGAGGAAGACGTTTGCGAGAATCAAGATGAACTACATATTTGCAATGGGGTATAACGTCCTTGCTATCCCTGTGGCTGCTGGAGTGTTCTTCCCGTTGTTAGGTATCAGTCTTCCTCCATGGGCTGCAGGGGCTGCCATGGCGTCCTCTTCGGTTTCTGTGGTTTGCTCCTCACTTTTATTGAGGAGGTATAACAGACCTCGGCTCACAGAGCTGGTGCAGGTCAAGGTTCAACGATAGGATTAGTTGTATTAGTGCCAGACATTGTTCATTCATTCTTTGTAAAATAATCATTAATACAGTTTGGAGATGTTTTCCTGAATCTCGGCATCCTTTTGAGCTTCAAGTTTCAAGTCTGTATTGTTGTGCTTAGAGTTTTCTGATGGGGACCTGGAATGGAGTAACTTGTGACCTTTGAATTTGCTACTTTTTGTATGCCCCTTTGAATCGCAAATAGGATTGTAGGAAGCACTATGATTATTTCTGCTTCATGAATGAAGTCCTTGGTCTTTAGCCACGTCAGATTGCACAGCTTGAAGCAACAAGCTTAAATTTTGAACAAAATCATATACAAGTATACTGCTCTTAGCAAAGTGAATAGCCTGAAGGTGCACGTAATGAGATCACCTCACTAACACTCGTGAAAACATACACTTAATAAGATAAATATAACCAAATTGCAATGTTTACATTTTGGATAGAAAATGAACAAGGTGAGGATCCAAAATGGTTCTTAAGTTAATTACACTTAAAACTATCAAATTAAGTGTTTGAGAATGTAGGTCTTGTTGCAAGGGTGAATATCTTAGAATGCATTTTTCATATACCAATTGAATAAATTGTGAATTTTGAGAGTATTGAAAATAAATGCCCAAATCAAAAACAAGTTCTTATGTATAGAGGTGAGACATTTTAGGCGAGAGTTCATTGCAGTTTAGGATCACAATTAGGTGCAATACCTTAGTAAAATAAGGACAAGGTAAAGTCACCTTTGAAAATTTATAACTAATTCATTGTGCTTTTTAAGTACTTGTAGTTTGCCAATGTGAAAAATCTCTTCATTATAATTTTGGGTAGAGCAAATGAGGTTCATATTATTTTAATGTATTTTATCATTGTTTTTTAATTTAAATTTCTTCAAATAATATGTCATATAAAATTTGGACTACAAATATATATATAAAACTTTGGACCACAAATATAGAGTCCATTAAGAAGCAAACTAGAAAACAAAAATTCAAGAATGATTTTATGTATGATTTTTAAGAAAGAAAAAATCATAGAAATGGTATGGCAATTTGAACTCCAAATCTAATTATAGAAATTTAAATTTAATTTTTTTGATATTTTAAAATATTGAGATGATTATAATTGTTAGCAAATCAAGCATCAAAGTCCTAATGTTGCAAAGTATGCTATTTATTGTGGCCTATTTAAGTTTGTGATGAACTTTTGTATTACTAGTAGCTTAGTTAAATATAAGAAATTTAAGAGAGAAAAATTAATTTTAATTATACTATAAAAAATACATCATATTTTGAAATTGAAATTGAAATTTAATAAAATATCATATTTACCAATTTACAAGTTTATAAATAATCAAAGTCTTTTTTTAAATTTATAAATCTATAAATTTACAAAGAAACAAATCAAAATTTTATGAATTAAAAAAATTTATAATATACAATTATAGAAATTTAGAAATTTGCAGATTTTAAGTTTCTATAATTTTAAAATAATATAAATTTTAATTGGACATCGTTGATAGTATGAACATTGGAGATCATTGAAGTACATTAGAATCCTAATGAGGAAAAAACATTGTGTCCTTTTAAATGCAAAACATAAAGAAATCAATTATTTTGTGACCTTTTCTATTTAAGATTAACTTTTATACTTCTTTCTTATTTTTTCTAGGTTGTGGCCTTCCATCACTAAAAAAAAGTCTTTTCAAATAATATTCATACTTTTTCATCAATTTTGACAATTTCATACATTTTAAAGACAACAATATTAAAAAATTGACAGAAAAATCAATTTTGTTAAATATCCTAAATTAATATTTTCTTGGAAATAGTGCAATTTGGCCCTTATAAGGTAGTTGCATTAAAACATGTCCAAGTAAGTAATTGAATATTGTTCATATTATTGAATTGACTAATTTTTTGTTGGATCTTATTGGAAATCAAAAGAGTAATCACTACAACAAAGCTATGCTAAAAAGACCATTTCAAACCACATTTTGTTTGCTAAATCTGAGTTGAATCAACACAACTACTTTTCATATAACACAAATTAAACATAAAACCACGGCTTGAAATGGCCTTTTTAGTGTAGCTTTGTACTAGTGAATCTAGATTATCTTCTCAAGCATTTTTTGGACACTCAATGAATAAACAAAAAAATTTCAAAGTATTCAAAATGGACATACCTATAACTGATTCTAGCTTTCATGAATAGGACTATTATACATTTTAGGCTAGAATTTATTAGGATTGATTTCGAAAAAGGGGCACATTTAAGTGTGGTAACCTTAGGGCATCATTAATGAGACATGACAAATGGGGTGGCAAATTAAATACCTTTTGGAGGATTGAAATAGAATTACAACTTAGAAATACTATCATTGGAAGTACATAAAAAAATTCACATATTAAGTAGATGCAAGAAATTTTGGATTTGGGCTTTAGAAAACCAAATTAGAGTCCATTAGAAACAAGGTAGAACAAAAAATATAGAGAGCCATGGCAAATTATGCCTAGAAAATAAGGGAATGATATAATAAGTAGCCAAGTATTTTCCATGATTTTTTTTCTAAGCACTATTTGCAGTGGTTCTCTGTAATTTTTGTTTTTTAATTTGTTTTTTATGGCCTCTACTTTGGTTGCCCAAAATCCAAATCTAGATTCTCTTGTCTCTATGCTATGCAAGTTTTGATATATTTCTAATGATAGTAATGTCACATTCTAATTCCACACCAATCAAAAAATAGAAATGTATTTATAGCTATGTTTGCCACGATTCATTGATGATGCTTTTAGAGTCCCACACCCTCAAATTTTGATGAATACATTTCACTATGGACACCATTAGGGGCAATCATAGTGGAGAACCCCCATTTTTTTCCCAACGTGTTGGAGAAATCCTTGTGGAAAGAGATGAGAGGATAACCAAGAATCCTTCCGCCAAAGCATTATTGAAGAAACTTCTAATCATCCTTGGAGACAAACAAATTTTTTGGCAAATTTTCATTAGAAATTTGGCACTAGCTCCTTTAATTCTAAAAAAATGTTTGAAAAAATTAAAAAAATTGCCAAATGCTCCTCAAAAAGATATTAGATTCACCAATATTTTTATTTAAGCTATTAATAATAAATAATTTTTTGATGAAAGTGCACATATAAATGATTCTATCAATTTTTTCATACTTGCATATATTCCATGGTCTAGTATGACAATATGTAGAAATATTTCAAAAACTTTGACAACATAGATTCCAAGATAATTGCGTTCAACGTGAAAAAATCATGGTTTGGGATACTGTGGCAAACTAGTTTATGACTTTGAATCTTTTAACTTAATTGAATTGTTAACAACTCTATGATGGAATTAGAACACACAAATTAATTCCAATGGTGAGATTGTTCCACAAGGTTAACTTTGCATTGAAAAAATGTGAAAATTGAATTCAAAAAGAAATCCTATATGTTATTTTTACAAGAAAATGCTCTCATTTCTTGCATAGTAAGATGTTCCATAACTTTCACATTACAACTTCAAATTGAACAAATCAAATCTTTTCATATAAAAAAATACAATCTATAAGAAATAATTTTTTTAAGTTTTTATTTTAAGTTTTTGTAGATTTCTTTTATTGCACAATTAGGTTTATTGTGGTATAATTCTTGCTTCTAGGCACCAATTGAAATAAAAATTATATTTCTAGAAAGCTAGTAAGTTTCTTTATCTCATAAAAATAGATTTTAAGAAAATTGCCAAAACTTGTGTATATAAGAACCTACTCAAAATCCATTTTGTCCCTGTAGGGATAATAGGACTTTAGTGGTTAACATGCACATTGCCTCTAAGTAGCTTCTGGATAATTTTGAATGATCAATAGAAGTGTAAATTGCAATTTTTCATCCAAGTATTTTGAGAGAGTTCTTTGAATACATTTCTAGAGCATAATAGTAGGAATTCTTTCATTGAGATGTTATTTGAATTTTCTATAGAAGATGCTAAATAAAAAGATCATAAAAGATGACTTTCTAAGTGTATTTTGACAATTCCTACTTCCATGTTCTTAATATGAATTTTAGGCATGAAAATGACCTTTTTTGAATTTGAATTCCACTACACTAATGACGGTATTTAGTGTTATGTTACTAATAGTGTTACTTGAGCTTTTACCCTACCCACTCTAAATGTCAATTAGTTGGCATTTAGTGTTGTATTTACTTTTCAAAGTAGTAACTTTTTTCAGCATATAACAGATTTCTTGGGTTCATACGTTTTTTTTTGCATTTTGATGAAATAGTCAGGTAACACTAAATGTAAACTTGTAAAAAATTTATACCCAATAGTTGACAAATAGTGTCTATGTTGACATTTAGTGTTGGTAACATTAACCGGATTGTTGACATTTAGTGTTGTGCTTCGTAATTAGAGTTGCCAACACTAAATACCATCATTAGTGTAGTGAAATGAAGGTTTCTAAGCCTAGTTTCTTCTCCATTTTGAAATTTGAAAACTTCACAAAATTCAATATTTATTACAATTTGAACGTTGGGTCTATATCCATGGTTGCTAATTTTTTAATTTTAGAATGACACATAACTTTGGTTAACATCATGGTGTTCTGCACTATAATGTGTGTTGATGCTATAAATTTTAGATTTTGTAAGTATATTTGATATTTGATATGAATTTTCTTCATATTCTCTTAAAAAAAATCCAATAATTTCAAATTTTCATGAAAAAATCTGAAAATTTTGAGGTTTCTAGAAAACATGTGATTGCATCTTTGGAAAAAAAATTAAAGTAAAATAATATATACTCAAATGCATAGAAAAATAGAATCTACAAAATAAAGAATTTTTCAAATTCTTTCCAAAGTCATGTAGGTTTAAGGGGTAAAGTGATCTTACCTTACCAATCCCCCCTTAAATATTGGTTGCTTCGAGGTGAGTAAGGTATCTTTCATTTTGCTAACTCATTATGAGGTGGCCCCTCTCCATACACCATTGACCCAAAACCGCCATCATCACTCCACAAAATCAATATGTACCTATGTGGAAGAAACGATTTCAGTACCTCTACCAAGAAAAACTTTGACCCTTCATAACTTTTGCATATAATATCCAAATGTTACGTTCTTTGGTGCAGTGGAACCTCCTTTCGCTTGCCAACAAGAAAACATGAAAATTTGACGCATTTGATAATAGGAACTAATAGTAACTAAGCTTAGTAATAGTAACTAGTAATAGTAATTAGTAGCAAAAAGTGTCGGTTTGGGGGTGCCCACCATAAAGTGACCCCTATTATTGTTGCTTGCTGATATCGTATGAACGTGTCGTATACTCAAGTATACGTTCGCATGTCTGCTTCCGTGGCCCCTCTCGCGGTGCTCCTCCGCCATAGCCTTGACGCTGAGGCCTTCGTTGACAAAGCCCTTACCACGTCGATGGGAGCGAAGGAAATAGAGCAATAGCCTCTTCCCGGAAGGCTGAAACCGCGTGGAAGAAATTGCAGCGTTTGTTGGTTCTGTGTTTTCGAGTGGGAGCTAGGGTTTGTGAATTTGAGTGAAGGTTGGGGTTAGATTGAGACCCTATTGTAGTGTGGACGATGTAGGCTTTGGATCTTGTATGAAGGGACGACGTGTGATCGGCGATGGCAGGAGCGCCGCTGGTGCCTGGAAGATTGTTTTGTGGAAGATGGATGTAGTTTTGGGGAGGTGAAACGCGAAAAGAGATTTGTGAAATGAACAGGTTTAATAACAAGGTGACGTGTTGCGATGATAAGCTTACGAGAGCTCTGTTCTCGATCCGGGAGATGGAAGGCCTTTGAAGAATGCGATTCTACGTATCGGTTTCATCATCTTCGTCATTGATCCTGCTCTGTTCTTGCCCGTGGATGAGGTAGGCTTCGCATCGCACAATGCACCTCGTAGAAGTCATGAATTGAAAATTCTGCCTCCTGTAAAGTTCCCACTAGTGTTAAGAACTGGATACTTGGCATTGATGGTGTTTATTCTCTACAGAAAATCATTAGTTTGCAATTCGATACTGGTTTTCCTCTTCCGGTAGTTGCTGCTACTGGTGTTACAGATCCGGTCCGAATCTGATAGGTTTTTGACTGAGCGCATCATGTGTCTAGTTAGAGCATCAGTGGATCACAGCAAACGACCTAACAAATATTTCACTATCTTTGATTGGTGTGTAATTAGAACTTGAGTTTACTATCATTGGAAGACATCAAAAATCGCATAGAATAGACGCAAGAAAATCCGGATTTGGACTTTGGACAACCGAGTTGGACAGGTGTCGCTGCAAATTTGAGTCACGTGCCGGCAGTCCGAGGCCGTTCCTGAAGGGGACCGACGTCACTCTGGTTGAATGTTCGAATTCTATTTCAATTGAAGCAGATTTAATCAATGGGTGTTTTTCTGATTCTTGGAATTTGATCCGTTTGCATGTCGATGGGTTAATCTTGGTGTCGTTTGCATGTCGATGGGTTGATCTTGGTGTCGTTCGTTGCACTCCCCATCTTTTGTGGTGGTGACAGCGTATTCTAGACAGCCAACTTTCGTGTCGGTGATGGCCATATTCTAGGTACTCGTGTCGCTCTCTTGGTCACAAAAAGGATGTAACTTACAATCCTTCTATTCAATGTGCCCTCTGATCAACCAGCCAGTATAGATTTGGATATTTAAGGTTCTAGAGGACGCAAACACGTACACCAGCCACTTGCATTAGGAGTAGGAGTAGGAAAAGCAGGAGGTTAGGAAGTAAGTTGCGCTAAGTTTGGAGCAGGAGTAGAGAATTTGCAGTTCAGTGAACCTTATTCAGATACTTGCAGCAGACACAAGACAACATGCTGAATTCCAAATACGTGGCGCAAGTGGAATCTCCCTCTGTTTCTAAATAACATTGGTATTATTTAAAAACAGAGGGAGTATATCATATTGCTAACCCAATTAAGAACCCCTAACTTCCAACTGGTGAAAACTGGAGTCGGCTTCAAGGTATGTTGGCACAATGTGACCCATCCCCATACGAAGCAAGCTAGAAAGACAGAAATTATAGAGAGCCAAGTTTTCTAGCCAAATAATGCCTAGAAAAAAACAAAAATCATGGAAAGGGCATGACAAATTGTTGCACCATTTCCTCGGTTTTTCTTAAGCATGACTTGTCGTGACTCTCTATGATTTTTGTTTTCTAGCTTGCTTCTTATGGGCTCTACCTCGGTTGTGCAAAGTCCAAATTCGGATTTCCTTGTGTCTACTTCTGCGAGTTTGTGATGCTCTTCAAATGATAGTATTTCTTAGTTCTAATTCTATATCAATCATTCACAAGGTCTTTAATTTTCTGTCCCGTTTGCAATGATCCATTGATGATGCTTTTAGGACTTAAAAGGCATTGATGGAAGCCTATCTAATTATTGGAAGTTTTCGGCGTGAGCAGCATTTGGATGTCTTTCGTTTGCTAGTTTTCATCTGACGTTGAACTCGGAGGGTCGGATTTCTCTACTGCCAGGATTAGTTTATTCTCAAATTACACCAATGTTGCGTTGACGTCTTGAGTTAAAAGAAATTTCGGTAAGATCGACGCATCTGTAATGACAGGTTCAACTGCAGCATCTTGTTACATAATCCAACAATCTGTGTAAACAGCGATATGATGCTGATGTTTATGCGCTTCTGTCTCCAGAGGCGATTCCTGATTTATTCCAGGGCAACATTCATTTTCCCTCGCTTTAGTCGGCCTCAACCTCATATTTAAGGATACTGTCTGGCGTCAGTTTGCAATATGGTACCAGCTGATGTGGAAGGCCTGAGGGCCGAGAATGCTCGGCTGGCAGCGGAAATGGCATCAATGAAGAACATGATGCTAGCAATGAGGAAACAGAGTGCAGAGGTTAAATTAGCGCAACAAAGAGCTGAAGCAGCTGAGGCTACTCTTGCGGCTTCTTCCAACGGAAGCCTGGATGCGATTGACTCGCTTTCTGGAAATGAAGGTGCTTCTTCTGAAGTCATACCGTTGGACCGAAGTTTGGTGTCCAACGAAACTTACGAAAGTGGTGGGGTTAAAATTAGCGTCGATTCAACGGTCTCACCGGAGAAGGATTATTTAGAGGAGCGCGAAGCACTTGCTTCGGAAGCTAGTCAAAATGCCGAAGAGAGAGAGAAGTTTGAAGCTGAGCGTGAAGCACTTGCTTCAGAAGCTCGTCGGTGTGTTCAAGAGAAAGAGAAACTTGAAGCTGAGTTCAGGGAACTGAGGTTGGCCTCTGATCAGATTATGGCGCAACTGATGGAAAAGAACAGGTCACTTGAATCTGAGCTGAAGGAAATCACACGCGCAACGGTTGAGGAGGTTCAATCCTTGGGAAGCTCTACACAGCAATATGAAGGTTCTGGAGATGGTGGAACATCAGGCTCGGGAGGAGTTTCGGATATTGACAATGTAGATACCCCACCGAATTCTCTTCTTGAGCTGCAATTGAAGGAAGCGAATGAGAGAATACAGATGCTAGAAGCTCAGCTAGAGGAGCGAGTTACTGAAGCTGCTGCTCATGATGCCAATATGGCTCGTCCCGTAGTTGGTGAGAGTTCTCCTGACCTCAGTGAAAAGCTTCAACAAGTGAACAAACAGCTTGAGGAGGAGATTACGAAATATACGGAGCTGGATGCTAAATTCGGCCGCTTGCTTAAACGTTCAAAGCAACGTATTCAAGAGGTCCAGAAGGAGAGGGAGGACGTGGAAGTACAGCTCCGAGCGTCAGAGGAGAAGGCTACAGAAGCACTAGCCCGGCAGGCTGCATTGCAAACAAATCTTAATGCCACACGCAAGCAGGCGGGAGACGCTCTTCGCAATTTGGATTCTGAACGTCAACAATTAAGCACATCCCTTCGCAGGGCTAAACAGGACATAGAAGAGATGCGGCAGGCCATGGAAGCCAAGGAGCACAAGCTTATTGAAGCATCAGGTGTAGTATATGAGAAGGAGCTGGAATTAACAGAGCTGACCTTAAAGCTGAAAGAGGCTGAGTCAAATCAGGAGGTTGCAATGTTGGGACTGAAGGAGACGTACCAGAAGGTCGTTGAAAGTTACGAGCAGCAGCTGTCGGAGGCTGCCAAAGAATTTTGCAAAGGGGAAGAAACTGTTTCTTCTCTGCAAGTCCAGCTTGCCGACAAAGATGCTAAGCTGGCAGAAGTTGAAGCAGCCAGTAGCGGGGAGTTGGTACGTTTAGGTGCCTTGCTAGATACAGCTCGAGGAGACATCCAACGGCTCATGTCTGAGCATGAGAAAGAGACTGAAGCAAAACGGGATGAGCACAAGTCAATTGTTTCATCGTTGACGAACAAGCTGGAGGCATCTGCGTCGTTGCTAAATCAGGTGGAAATGGCGGCCGGAAGCAAGCAAAGTAAACTTGAGTCGGAACTTGAGGGATGTCGTCAGATTTTGAGTGCTACTCAAGCCGAGCTTGCTACGGCCAGATCTGAGACTAAATTGCAAGCACAAGAGCTAGCTGCCTACAAGGTGAGGGCCCATGCTTTACTGCAGAGAAAAGAGGCAGCGCTGCAGGCTGCCCAAGATTCGTCAACAACGGCAGCACTGGAAGCATCTCTGAAGGAGGCAAAGGCACAGGCTGCAGCAGCTACCACGGCCAGCGACCAAGCAGTGAGAAGGCTAGATGCGACTGTTGCTGACTATGAACGCCAACTTAATGCACAGGCTGGGGTTATTGAAGAAGCAAATCTTCACTTACGAGAATTGTCTACTCAGCTTGACCTGAGTAAAGCTCTGGTGAGGTCTCAGCACGTAGAGTATGAACGACGTCTTCACCAAGCAGAAGAAACCCTATCCTCAAGACCGGAGGTACCTGCTCCAACAACTTCGCCTGTGAACGAGGATCTGGAGAGGGAGCTTACGGCCCTACGCATTGCACAGAAGCATTTGCAAGGAGAGTTTGAGTCTTACAAGGAAATGATAGATTCCATGATGGCAAATAAAGATGAAGAAATCATGCGCCTAGTCGAGGAGAAAAACTCTCTACAGAAGCGTCTCTCACAAAAGGCGCCTGACGATGCGGTGGACAGGTCGGTAATCAATTCACCTCCCCCTCCTCTTGCCGAGCAGCAGATCTTGTCACTGGCCCGGCTTCAGGCACAGAAAGAGGAAGAAGTAGCTAGGTGTCTGCGCCACATTGAAGCACTGCAGGAGGAAGTCAAGGAACTGGAACAAGAGAACCGACTTCGGGTTCACCAGATTACAATTCTGAAAGAAGAGTATCAGAATTCTGAACGAAACCAGAAGAGGTCAAATGTGGATATGACTTATGTTAAGAATGTTATTTTGAAGCTGCTGGAAACTGTTGAGGTGGAGGCTCTTTTACCTGTGATAGCAACGCTTCTCCAATTTAGCCCTGAAGAGTTGCGACGATGTCAAGAGGCCTACAGGATGCAGGGTGTAAATGATGGTCCTGTTACTCTGAAACGCGTTTGGAGCCAAAAAGTGGCTTATGAATGATTTCAGATGCACAATAATAGATGAAGGATTTCAAATTTTCATCTAATTTTTTGTATGAGAGCTCTTTGACTGTGTTTACAGAGGAAGATGCTATATAAGTAGATCACAAGAGTTGTTTTTTCAATGTATTTTGGCAACTTTTATACTTCATTGATTTTTTTGAATTCAAGCTCTATTGATGAAACGGAGTTTTTGGACAATATTGCAATTTGAAGTGTTGAAATATTCCTAAAATCAATATTTTATTGCAATTTGAATTTTTACCTAGAACCATGGTCTATTGATTTTCTAATTATAGGATGTTATAAACTTTTGTTTTTTTATCATGATGTCCCACACTAAAATACAAACCAATGGTGGAATTTTCAGAATTTTTTAAAAACGAATATTGTATTTGATATGATATTTTTTTCCTTCTTCAAAAGGTCATCATAATTTCAAACTTTGAGTCACTTTCTAGCTCCAAATGTGTTTAGAGTTTAAGATGAGTACATCCAAAATTGCACCTTGCCTAAAATGACCATCATTTGGGGGATATCTCCAAAATCAATATGTATGTATGTGAAAGAAATAATTTTAGAACATCTATCCAAATTTTTTTTTATTCTTTATAACTTAGGTTCATAGTATCTAAATATTGTAGTCTTTGTTGTGTTAGAACCTCCTTTCATTTACCAACAAGGAAATATGAAAATTTGACTAGTCTAATAATAAGAACTAGACACAATAGCAAAAAGTATTGGTTTAGGGGCTACGAACCCTAAGTAGGTCTTTTTCTTTGTTCTAATTTTATTATACAAGTGCTAATGTTGATGCTAGTTGTTGACATGTCACCTCATTGAAATTGATATATTATACTATTGGGTTCGATTTGGCATGTATTGTAGAATAATTTAATTTTCAAATTTAGACTCTACAAAATGTCATTCAAAATTTTTGGAAATTTTGAGGGAAATCACCATTTTTGAGGCTTATAGTTCACAAAGTTAAGAAATTTATGTAGACAAATTTTCTTTGTTTTTTGGATTTAATAGTATAATTTCTTCAAGTTTTGGACAATTGGACTTGTTTTAAAATTCATCTAATTATTTACAAAACTTACTTAGATGAAAGATACATATTTCTTCAACTATTAGAACATCTCATAGTTTAGAATCTCACATATTAGAATTTTGGAAATTCACAATGAACTTGTTAGTTCACATGTATACCCTTAGAAAACAATCCAAAAATCTGAAATTTTGGAGTTGTCTTTTTCAAGCATAAGGAAGTGTTACCATGACAAATTATAGGAACTTTTGCATATTTTCAAAAATAGTTTTACAAATCAATCCCCTAAAGATTTGGATGTTTTTGATGCAAAGATCACAAGCTTTGGTCACTTATTAAGAAGGTTGATTGTTAAAGACCCTTAAATTGTCTTCAAAGGAATTTTCATATTATAGATTTTTCTTAAAATAACAAAAATGAGATAATTATTTATCAAAATGACATTCACATGTTTCCAAAAATTATAGCTAAATAATGAATCTAATGCCACATAACTTGTAGTGATATATGATATATTAAATATCCATGTCAAAATAAAAATTGTGAAGCATTCTTCCAAAACATAGTTCATAAATTCCATCTATGTATATTACACTATTTGACTAATTACAAGCATATGGCCTACCATGTATGTATAAATTACATAATGATTTTATTTCAATAAATTGACATTCAATAGAAAACCAATCTTTTGACAAATTCATTCTTTATTCAAATTATACACTCTAGCTCATTAAGGGCTTGATTCATTAAAATTCTAATTATGTATAGTTACTTTAATGTATAATATTCTTAGAATTTTCAATAAAAAAAATAAAAAAATAAAACAAAACATTTTTTGATTGTACACTTGTTATTGTTTTTCTTCCTATTAATACAAATAATTTACTCAATTCCATGGAGCTTCTTTAATTACTCTTGACCATTTGGACACTAAAGGTTAATCAACTCTGCAAACTAATTGCAGCCCTCATTTTATTTTACTCATTTTATTTTTACAAATTAGGGTGGCATTCTATATGCAAGGGACTTCATTATTTCACTCTTCACAAAAATGCATTCTTTAGGAGAATTTCACAATGGCATTTATAGAATAATTTACATCACAACTAATTATTCATCCATGTTGGAAATTTGGAGTGATTGGAATGAGATGATTAGATCCATGTTCTCTTAAATATACTATGCATAGCCACACTAAAGGAAAATGTCTTATGTTAGTTGTTGTATATGCAACTTTTGAAGAAACAAAGATCATAATTGAGGGGATTTTTCAAACAAGAATGGTCATGACACATCTACAAAGCAAAAACTACAACAAAAGATTTGGAAATAAGATAACCAAGGGCTGGAATAAGAATAGGTACAACTAGTGTTGTTTAGAGTGAAGAATGATATCCTCAACTCTCTATTTATACTATTTGGTTGAATAGACTAGCCTAGCCTACTTTGAACTCAAGATATCTCTAATGCAATGACTTAAGTCTTGAATTACTTGGCTTCTACTTTAAGTAACCTAAAGGCTTTGCCTTGTCGTTCAAAGCACCACCATTGCATCTTTAAACCTTATAGGAACCCTCTATATTATGTTGAGGCATTAATCTTTGATTGATGACCATTTAAGGTTGATATTTAGGTGCAAACATGTTATGTATGTGACATCCTCAAGAGGGTTAAAATAATCACACTAAAATGGAGTAAAAAGAATCCCACTATGTTTCTTTTTTTAATCTCAAATCTACATGATAGTAGGGGTTATTTAATCCCTCAAAGGACACATTCACAAAAAGTTGGAAATACAAAAAATTCAAGGGGTCAAAAATTTTAACACAAAAGAATTTACACTAAAAGAAGTGAATCTTCACGTCTATTCCTATAGAAAGGGTGGAATTCTCTTTGTTCTTTTTGTTCTTTGCTTGTCTTTTGAAGGCTATATCTCCTTGTTTTATGTGAACAAACAATTGTGAGGTTAAGTGTGAAGGAAAATTTTCATATCTTTACATAAGTTATATTCCTAACTCTTTAAATCTATAATTAATTACCATAGTTAAACATTAGGTTCACCACATTTGAGACAAATAATTTAGAAAATTTAACCCCTAAAGGACCAAAGAGCCCACTTTGGGTTTTTGAGAACTCAAGCAGGCTCTATTGCTTTCATAATTTGGAATTTTTCCATGAATTTCTTAGAGTAGATGCTTCTTATTATAATCTACATGAGAAGCTTTGTTTCATGTCATTCCAGTAAATATTGCAAAAGTTAAAAGGATTTTTTCAAATTCAATGTCAAATTTGGTAGCAAAAAATGAATTCTTAAAAAAATATGAATTATTTTTTTGGAATTTTATAGATTGATACCTACTCAAAAAAATTGAACCATTGAATTCCAAATGATGAGGTAAAAGTTATGAGGAGTTTTATTTTGCAGGCAATGGAGGTAGAAAAAATATATGAAATCGTCTTTAGTCCAAATAAAAATAAAGGATATTAATTATTCACTAGAACATTTGCACCATTGAAATGATCAATTCTTATATTCTCCCAAAAATTATTAGCATATTAGTTATATCTTTCATTCAATAAAACCTTTCACTTTACAATTTTAAATAAATGAATGTGAAATTTTTTTTGGTCAAATTTTTCAATATATGTTTTCAACCCACTTTTCAACTTATTGACTAAAATGCACAAGTTATAGGACATACTTGTTTTCTTTCTAAAATGTTAAAAGACAAAACTTCACCTTTGGAAAGGACTAGAAAAGCCTGCATTTTGAAATTTAAGCACATTGAACTTGCAATCAGTGGGGATATTCACTCTAAAATTTTGGAACAATGTATTTGTATAAGTTAACCAAAATATCATATAGTTAGTTTTCTTAAAAAATAAATATTGATGAAGATTTTGACCTTGCTTTGGGAACAAGTATTTGGAAGCGGTTTAGGGCCTCTAAACATGATGGTCGTTTAGGGATTAATTCACTTCATTGAGTATTATTAAAATCCTTTGTTTTTTTTGGAATTTTTTTTCAAATATAATTTTTTCCAAAAATTCAATTCCTATTTTCTAGAAATATTTTTTGAAGAACTTGCTATTCAACCGCTAAACTTCTCATCAGGGAATGTACTCAGGGTCAAGATATGCACCCAGCGGAGCAAATGTACCCTCACGAATGATTTCCCATAATCATCCCTGTCGGATTCTCGGATTATGTTTCCTCAAACATCTACATTTTCATTGATTTTCCTTCACAAAGATCTTACTCCACCGTACATGTCAAATCCCGTGGGGTTAGTTATATGAACTGCAACAGAGATTGCACGATTATCTACATTTATCGTAGATGTTTATTATGTACATTTAGAGAATAATGTACGAGTCGGTTCGAGGATTGAAGGCGCCGGAGTGGACACGGAGGGGGGGAGTTGGCACCTTCCTCGGGAAGAACATCCATCGCCATAGCCGCTGAGGTTGCATGCTCATCTCGACAGGCTCCGGCGGGCTCGTGTCGCCAGGAGGCCTTTCCGGCGTATACAGATTTTGCGCAGAATTTTTCGAGCGTTTCATCGGTCTCTTCTTTCCGCAAAATCGTGGATAGTTGCGGTCGCCATGGTCGGAATGGTCTCTTTGCTTTCTATGGTCGTGAAATGTGTTGGCCGTGATGTCTTTCCGCCGGGTTTGGTCGAGATGTGGTGAGCGCTTGTTTGGCGGTGGAAGATTTTGAGGTTGTGATTCGGATTGCTGGATAATTGGTTGATTGGTTGAAGAAGAGGCTTTGGTTTCGTGAAGGCAGAGAGAGTAGGAGTCTTAATTTTATATTCATACGAGGCTTTGGTTGTTGGCGATGGCGAAGTCGAAAGGTGCCAAGAAAACTCTGGACTCGTATACTGTGAAAGGCACTCACAAGGTCGTGAAAGGTGAGTTTGGGGGAAAAAAAAGCCTAATCTTCTTGACGTGGTTTTTTTTGGAAGTTTTCAGTTTGATACGCAATGAAATACATTGCAATTGAAGTATTGTACGTGATCCTGATGAAAGGCTTCGCGTTCTGGCGAATTCGCAAGATCGCTGATTGACAAGAAACTTAAAAAATCTTCTTTCCTCGTACAGCTTAATCTCTGCTTTTTTGTCGTCGAATGCATCTCTAGATGGCAATATTGCCGGACTGGAAAACAAGTAGGAGAAAATGCCCTGGGACAATTGAGAAGTTGATAATTGAGAGTTTGTATTCTGAGGAGCGTCATGGAATCTGGTGATGCAGTCTGACAGAGTGAGACTCGCATCTAGTGAATTTACATTGATGAGGTGAGCTTCAAGATTACGCAGACGTATTTAGAACTTCGCGAGGTTACATTTCTTGAAAAATATCTCACAAGAATCTTCTGCCTTCTGTCCTCGGAGCCTGGCGCATTGAAATGGAAGTTAATAATTTCGAGGAGCTCCTTTGATGGCTTCACTCTAACCACATTATTCTCATGCCAAGAAACGCCAGTTCCTTTAAAGAAACAACGTTTTTCAATTTATGTTTAAAGAAGCGTTGTAAATTTGAATTTTAGGTTGTTTAGGTCTGCCTCTGAAGTTTATTTTCCTGCATGCCCTAATTTTCATCACGAAGAATACTACTCTTCCAGCAGTGTTCAACGCTAATGAGTTTCGACGTCTGTGAAGGCGTCTAGTTTACAGCAGGCTTCAGATCTCAGTGGCGAGAGCTTTCTTTGGTCTTTTATTGAAATTTGCATTACCCATGCGTTTACAACAAGGATGTTGTATCAAGAGTTGTTAGAATTTAAAGACAAAGGTGTACGATTTTTAGACCTGTGACATCTACGATGTATATTGAACCAATGAGCGACCAATGCAGCTGATAGAGTGACAGTTCCTGTGAAGCTCTTGGATTGATACCTGATATTAAGTAGTAACAATATTTTGGATTGAAATTTCAACGATTTCCACTTGAACCGTCCTTTTCCGAGATCGAGTAGTTTAGGCGTCTACTCAATATGGGGAGGGAACTTAACCTGAGTACTGTATGTTATGTGAGTGATTCTACTGTTCTTGTGACAATATCCGATGTAGTTTACGAAGTGTCATTTGACTTTATTTGCTGTGGTATTTTCAGTTGGAGATTGTGTCTTGATGCGGGGGCAAGATTCTGATAAGCCACCCTACGTTGCCAAGATAGAGAAGATCGAAGCTGACAATAGAAACAATACTAAAGTACGAGTTCGATGGTATTATCGACCTGAAGAATCCATGGGAGGGAGACGGCAATTCCATGGTTCTAAAGAGCTTTTCTTGTCTGATCACTACGATATTCAAAGCGCGGACACAATAGAAGGAAAATGCATTGTGCACACCTTCAAAAATTACACCAAGCTGGAGAGTGTTGGTTCTGAAGACTACTTCTGTCGCTTTGAATATAAGGCTTCCACTGGTGGATTCACTCCTGATCGAGTGGCTGTGTACGTGATCTTTCACTCTAACTATTTGTATTTCTGACAGCATGACTGTTGGACGAGGTTTTGGAACTGACCATGCATCAGACTCATCAGCGTTAGCGATACAAGACTGAATTAGAGATTTTTGCGCGGCGTCTGTTTTGAGTGCATGAGTTTGCATCCAACGTGCATTTCAGTGTGCATCTGAATTGAAGGGTTCCACTAGTCTAACATTCATTTTGTCGAGTGTCTTGCTTACTTGTAACGTTAAAACTGACATATTTGATGTTCTTTGACGGTTTTGTGTAGGTATTGTAAATGTGAAATGCCTTACAATCCGGATGATTTGATGGTTCAATGTGAGAATTGCAAGGATTGGTAAGATCGTGACTTCCCATCCTTAACTCGAAGTTCTAGGTAGCTTCTTCCAAGTTCTAAGATAGCAACTAGCTGTTTACTTTAAGAAATGATTGGTAGACTCTGGATGTTTAATGCCTTTTGGAAGCATTGTTGGAAGGTTCAACCAGATTTGTATTATGGTGACCTTTACAAGTTAGAAATGCAGAAGTCCAAAGTGGTTTACGTTCTTAAACTAGATACTAATTTAGTTTATAGTATCAATTTCTTAAACCATATAGTATCAATTTCCCCTCATCACCCTCTTTATGCTTTATGAAATTCTTGAACCAAAGTCGAGTTCTTGGCTACTACTGCTTGTCGCGAGGATGAAGTGTTTTTTCAGACTAACTTGAAGAAAATATCCGTAATTTATTAGAAAATATGCTAGTCTAAGTTTTGTTTCCATTTTTGGGTACAGGTTTCACCCTTCTTGCATGAGCTTCACGCCAGATCAGGTGAAGAGGATGGAAAAATTTGTCTGTCCAGATTGTTCCTTGCCCGATGGGGACAGGAAGATGCGCCATTCTTCTCCTGGTTCTTCACCACCTCCTGATCATTTCAATAAGGTACGCCGCTACTAAAATATGAAGCTAGGATAAAGGTTTTTTTTCCATTTAATGACAATGGTCAGGTGAGGGCAATGTATACTCATCAGCTTGTAGTAAAATTGGAGGTTAATCCTTTGAAGTTAGCTAATTTTTTCATGATTGGCGGTTTTAATACACTTCTATTGAAGACTGGACGTCTGTGCTTTCGCTATTTTACTCCAATTTGCGATCACAGAAAATTTATAGTCTTGAACACATATGATAATAATCTGTGACTGATTTCGATAGCCAGCGCACAATCACTTTCTAAATCTGCTCCAGGGTAGTTTAAGGTTTCTTATGGATCCTATCAATTTATCTGCTTCTTGAGTTGCAGCCCGAGGCAAAGCGGCGGAAGAGGTGACACAAGACCTCATTATTTGTTGTACTTTGGTGTGCTCATGCTGCGGCTCAATTTTGTGTAGAAGGGATGATTCCGAAGAAATTTATATAGAGGGTCTACAGATTTGGTGCAGAGGAGAAAGGTAAATTATGTAGGATACCAGAATAGGTAGAAGGAACCTAACATGGGAGGATTGTGGGGGTCTTCGAAGTGGAGGGTTTCAGTCCAGGTTTGGACGGGCCCAATGTTGCACTCCGGACGCTGGGCTTGCGGTCCATCTTCACTGTAGATTAATGTGACAATGAGTGTCCTTCCGCAATAGCACTTCATTACACAGGATTCATGTGGTTCCTAGAGACTTGAGCTGTGCAGGGGTAGTGATTGATCTTGTCCAGTCTAGTATTGAGGGTGTATGGAAGGGCGGCAATATTATAACCGCACAATGTTGTGGTCATGTTAATAGTCTGAATTCACAAAAATGATCACATTTTTGGCCTGTTTGAAGATCGTGATGCAGCTTGGGTACTAGTGAACTAGGTAACCGGCGATGGTTTTGAGACCCGAATCTGTTATGATTCTGATGATAGCGTTGATCGTGACCGCTGTGGCCGCCGTGGCCGCCGTGGCCTATTTGTTACGGTGGGATAATTCAAGCAATGTTCGTGTGTGGAACGAGCTGGCACAGAATCACTATCAAGGGGTCTCGCGTAGCAATGAAGTAGTTCTTGTGTTCGCAAACACGATACCAGCTAGTCCACAGTTCAGCAATGGCATCTAGAACTAGCAATCGGCTCACCTGCAAGATGTCGATACAAATCATCACCTTCCTGCTTGTAACCACAATTGTCCCCATTACATTGTCTCTTCCTGTTTTACAGGCCAAACCGTGGCTTGCAAAATCACCCCAAAATGCAAGCCAAGGCCCACTTGCAAGCCCTCTCTTCTAACAAGTCATCCGTTTTGCAAGATGGGTGGGGCACTTTTGCAAGCCGCGGAGCCTTGCCCTTCCCAGCACCAGATTTACAAAACTGCAAAAGCACAGAAAACTGCTGTCCTCCCATCCATTCTCGACACCCATGAACCACCAACTAACGAATGAAGTTCCAATTCCAAACCTTTTTACCCCTTCGCATCCGGCCTGCAGCAAATCTCGTAGACACAGATTACTCAAAGAAATTGCAAAAAGCGTACGACCCTTACGCGTGCGCTTCCTGGAACAGATGGAAGGTCCCTGAAAAAACACAAGCCAAGCTGCGACTACTGCGATTACTGCGATTACTGCGACAACAGCTTCTACTTCAATTCGAAGGGAACGAGTATCGATCCGCTGGTTTCTGCCGTTGTTTGTTTGTTTGTTTGTTTTGTTTGTTTTTCCATGAGAGGATCTTGGCGAGGTGGTTGTTGGAGGATGAGTTTGCGTTGCGGTACGTTTTGGTGCGGGGATGATATATATATACACGAGTGTGGGGTTGGGGTCTGGGAATTGAACTTGATGGCTGTGGTGATAACACTTCGAGCTTGGTGGATCGATGCTGATCGGAATAAGTGTGCGCAGAGGCCGAATATTGTTGATTTGGTGAATCCCTTAATTTTGTTGGTAAGCCGGGAATTGGATTTTCAGATATGAAATGGGTGATCCATATCTTCTGCAGTTACTGCAGCTTTCTGCATGTTCAAAACCTGAAACTAGAGTTAACGTCCGTTTCGATAAATTGACGGTACTAATGCTTTGGCACGTCCTGAAACAGAAATCTGTACTAACTTATCCTAATTTGAGGCCTGAAATTAGACCTTTTATCACAATTTCTGACGCCAGAATCGAGCCAATTTAACTTGCAATTGCGATTAGTTGTTGTAGCTAGTTTTCTAAAGAAGAGTCACTTTCTGGTTCAAGGGTCATCTACAGTACATGGCGGTCCTTGCTGTTAATTTAATGGACAGGAGTTGACTTGAACGCCAATTTCGTTAAAGCGACGTTGAATTGGAGGTACATACAATGCGCCCATTTTGGCACTTGGATTAGCTCATGTGGCAAAAGAGATGCAAATTGCATTTCATCCGCAACTTTGTGCATAAGCTAGGATTTCTAAGCTAGGATTTCTAAGCTAGGATTTTATTCAATGTAAATGTGGATTTTTCATTGGGACCCATTCCGGTCTCATAGACTCACTGACTGTAGTTAGCTTTGGCACTTCTCCCCAAGCAAGGAGGGAAGAGAGATGAATGGATGAGAAGGTGCAAACAAAGAATCTCTCTCAATGAATCGTGCATTCAAGTATTGTTCACAATAGGTCAGCCTAAAAAGCCATGACATAGTGTTCTTCAAAATAGGTACTTCTATCTATGAATGCTTCATATATCATTCATAGATCTTTCTAGACAGAGTATTGTGTAGTTAAGGTAGCCGACTTCTTTCCAACAGGGCATGTACCCATTTTTGCTAGTTAGACTATCATGTTTCCAATCAATTGTGGTTTAGGTGACAACTCATGTTGATAGCTCAAAAGTAGGAGCACCACAAATGTTTGGGAGGTGTACATTGAAAGCACACAATGTTCATAAGATGTATATTGGAAGCCACAATTGAAGCATTGTCAATTTTGTAATTAGCCTATGGTACGAAATATAGTGATGTATATAATAAGAATAGGTTGAACGGAATCTTCATGAAAAAAATCCATGGTAATTTTGTGGTGTTTGAAGAAAAAATTGTAAAAAAATATGAAATCCTTCTAAAATCTATTTCTAAACAAGGGAATTTCTAAATAGGGAAATTTTCCTGAGACCATATCTATATTGCAAATATGCTAAGTTGCTTAATTGTTTGAAAAACGGGTTGGTTACCTTATTGGCATCGTTTCATAGCAATGAAACTGTGACATTCAAGAGTGCTTAAGTAGAGCTCCAAAAACAAATTAAAGATTTGTATTGATCCATATTATTGATCCAGGTTTCAGACGTGGATCAATAACTTGTCTTTTGAGTGGATAATAACTTGTCTTTTTCACCCACACCTCCCCACCTAAATTATATGTATTTAAAAAAAAATTCAATCCAACACCCAATCCAAATTAAATATTTTTTTTAATTCCCCAAATCAACCCCAACCTCACCCAAATCCTAAACATCCCCCTACCCTAATTTGTAATTTGAGATTGACATGAGATTGTATAATTGATATGGTATTTTTGTATACATCTTTTGTATTTGTATTTGTACTCATATTCATATTCATATTTATATCATATATATTTTCTATACTTGTATCCATATTCCATATTGGTATTCTATATTCTGTACATATATTCATATCCATCTTTTGTATAAGTATCCATATTTGTATTCTAAATCCATATCCATACTTGTTTTCATATACATATTCGTATCCTAGATCGACAGCTTGGAGATTGGCTTTATTTTTTTTCCTATGAGGGAGGTTGCATCTTTTCACCAGATAGGATAGTAATCTCTTGAAACTTTGCCATTTAACATTCATATTAATTACATTAACATATTCGGATTTATTATTATTTTATTTCTATGCGCTATTTTCTCATTTTATTAGATAGATGTGACTATACCAATAGATCGATGCAAATTTACTTTAAAATTTGGTATTGGTCCACAACTTTGAGCATTGCTAAGCTCATCCCCTTCCTCCCACACATCCCGAAAATAATTTAATTTCCTCTCTTTGTTTGAGGGTCCAACTTGCCATTTTAACCTTGAAATAATGTGACCCTATCATTAACCCTTAAACATTGAGGCGGACCAGTTTTGCATCTGATGGATAACAAAGGATCTCTCTATGTAGAACAAAAGTGCAACTATTCATCCTCAAAATTTTGCAAAAAAAGGGGAGGTCTTCTACAATAGTTTGTCTTGCAATGAGTGCTTTTACAATTTTTTAAGCCAATTAATGCTTCACATGGTCATAAAAACTGATGATTTCCAAACTCATGCCGTCGGCCTTTACGGGTTAAGTGCGTATGGGCCATCAATTGCAAAATAATATGAAAATTTTTCCATGTTTCCACAACATTGTTGAAAACTTGAGATTCACCATTTCCTGTGAATTTCAACTTAGCAGATTCTGTGTCTGAGTCTCATTTTTCTGTCGTTGATTAAAATAAGACATTTGTTCATATCACCTGCTCAAAAAGAAAGTCTAACAAGAGGAAAATTGCTGAAATTCAAAGGGAAATGTGAGGCTTGCAAGGAAATGCAAACCCATTTTTCTCTAGGAATGGAATATGAGATCCTCAAGTGTTGTAGACACACCTTATTGTTGAAAGCTCTACGTATATTTTCCTACACTAGAATTTTTGAGAGACTTTAACCCTTGAAAGGCCCTTGACTTTGACCCTTGAAAGGCCCTTGGGTCCCTCTATACGACCCACATTTAGCCTTATAACTCTTCAATTGTGGTTTTTTATATGATTTGTCATACATTGTTATTTACACACTACCATGATCATTAATTTACTTTGTACTAAACAATATTTGGTCAATGTTTTTCTAGTCAAATACCACCGTTTTCATAATATACTATACGACCGCAAAGGGCTTTGAAGCCCTTTTAGGGTTAATGCTTTGTTTAGCAAATCAGAAGAGGATCAATCATATTCACCAAAAAAATGCACTATTTGGATATCACATTCAAAAGTTATAAGTGTTTGTAGTTTTGTTGGTAGACGATCTAGGAATCTTGTATGAGTTCCAATGCTGAGTTTTGTGAACATTGTAAACATCAATATGTTTTGTGCAAAACTTTGGAGTGTTGCAATTAGGTGTAGTTACTTGGGTTTTGGTGTCCTAAAAAGAGAATTTAATTTTTGGTGAATTTCATCAAAGGAGTTTTATTGCAGCAATCAACCAAATTGAAGTATACACAAAATTGTAAAATTAAGTTGCCTTAACAATTAAATTGCCTTATCCCAATATTGTTACATTTAAAGCTATCAAAGCCAACAAATACTTCTATAGATACTTCCATTTAAAAACATGGAGATTCATGAGTTCTAATTACAACAATGCCTAATTTTAAAGGAGTGCATTCTTGTATAGTGACTATAAATATTTATATAATGTCAAATGTTGAGAAATTAGTATGGTGCAACCTAATTATTTTCACTATTTTGTCATTTTGTGTAGTATTTGTTTTTTAAAATGCCAAAATAAAGTTAGTCAAACAATCATACCAATATGTTATTACAAAAGACTTGAAGGATGTTAAATATTCTACCAAAAATGCAGTCATACCAATATGTTTCTACAAAAGACTTGAAGGATGTTAAATATTATACCAAAAATGCTATCAAACGCTAAAATTATAGTATAGTTGCTAATTGGGAACTAAGTCATATATAACATCACTAACGCACGTTGAAGTGGAGAGTTGCACTACATCAAGTCTAAGTTCTATGGTTAACTCTAGAAGGATAAGCTAGTCAATGTGGAAATCATCCTTTTGGACTAGTGTGTGAATCATTTGTTTAAAAAAACCAAGAGTAATGATCTATTTGCAGCATTTATCAACCAAAAATTTAAGTTTGGGATTTTTGTGTGGATGATTGACAGCCAACCAAGTTGGAAACCATCCAGTCCTGAGGAGAGTTTTGTATTTGAACCATTGTGAACAACAACCCTACTGAGTGTGAGCCTCTCCTTAGTCAGTTGGAGTTGGCTAGGAGGGGCCTCATGTCCCCACCTCCCTCATGCCTTGCTTGCCAATTGTTTTGTTTGTTTCTCTTGTATTGGGTCTTTGTCCTTGTTATCTAATTTGAGTCCCTATCAAGTCAATTGTGGCTGGTAGATATTGTATTTTACATCTCTCTACAATGAAATTTTGTTTCATTTGTTTTAAAAAAAACAAAAAAATAAGAGCACTCATTAGAGATCAAACTATTGTGTAAGACCTCTCTTTTTCATACAAAGTTTCAAGGATGAACATATCCTACATAGAAGGATTCTTTGTCATCCATCTAATACTTAAGTGTTTGCAGCATCTTCCTAGGATTAATAACTATATTTCAAGTAACTTATTAACAACTTTGAATAAAGTACGTTATGGAACCAAGCTCAATTGTAAGCCTCAATATTTTTTTGTGCTTGACTTTATGTGATTACCAATGAAATTTCACTAAATAATGTATGGATGCAACACTCGCAAGAGGTTGCAATTAGAATGTTTTTTAGGTGATGCCACACTAGATTGAATTGTGCAACTAGAATGGTTATTAGATGATGCTATACTAGATTGAATCATGCAAATAATTTTTTATGGTTATATTTTGAAAAGGAGATGATTTAGCTTGACCTACTAGAATGTGACATTTTTGGCTTTGGACCAATGGGCATTGACAAAAGCTACATATGGAAGGTTTGACTAGGATATTACTTAGAAATTCCACTAGAGCATGGAAGGTTTGACTAGGATATTACTTAGAAATTCCACTAGGGCATGATGGATAGTGCCTCTTGTATTGCACATAAGATAGCATAACCTTGTTGATTTCTCCCCCATCAATTGGATCCTACGACACACAATAAATCTCTTTCTAAGAGACCTAGGGAATTTCAATTTAATTCAACATATGTTCTTTGTCAATGGTTTGGCCAAGGCTTAGTGAAGGTCACCCACCATTTCATGAGATGCAAAATGACCCTCCACATTTTATTAACAATATTATACAGTTGCTTCAAGTGTGAGGAGATGGATTGCAGTGGTGGGGAATGAGGGTATACATTGCCCTACAGTTTCATATTATTCTTATTACACAATACATACTAAATGAGTTTGAAGTCAAGCTCCTTGTAGTGTAGAAAACATCATGCACGTGCATGTTTTGTGAGAAAACAAGCAACTACAATATTAGAAGCTTTGTTCATATAACATCAGCTCACTTTCATATTCAAATTATACTTCAACTTCTTCACAATTACTGTTAACAAAGAGCATCTCCCATAGAAATAAAATCCTCACCAACCTTTTGAGTATACTGTATGTGCATGCAATGAGGTGCCCAACCCATCTCATGGCACGAAGAGTGTGGACTACCTTACCTTCCCGTATTCCGTTTTCAACCCACAAATCAATAAAGAGATAAATTCATCCTACATCTCAACAGCATAAAACTTCAATAAATACAAGTTTGATTAAAAATCAACAACTCAATCACAATCTAAGCAAAGAGATTAGAACTAGTAAGGTAAGCCACCCTCTTTTGTGCCACTACACACACAAATAACGTACATTTCAAACTTTGAAATGTACCCCAACAAGTACACAGCGACCACAAAGCGGGACTCCCTTCCTGCATCTCCTTGCCAACCCCCAAAACCAGCAAGCGGCAAAGCTCATCTCATATCCCAGCACCCAGCACCCAGCACCACAACCTTGGATAAAATACAAATGTGATCAGCAGCTTAAATTACCACATGAAAAATCCACAACTGAATCACAGTCTAAGCTACACAACTGATCTCCCTCCCTCCCTTCCACCTTCTTCGAGCTCTCTCTCCTTCCAGCTACAGCTTGCGAGCTTTGGTGCCCCTGCTGCGCGATCCTTCCTTGTCGCCCAAGCTTCCTATGGGTGGTGGCAAAGCGTCCAGGCTCGGGGCGTGGACGCTGGGCACCAGGGAAGGCCCGGACAAGCGCATGCTCAGATCGTCCTCGGCCAAGTCCACGGACTGTCGAGCTAGGTGACGGGGATGATGCAGGTGCCCGCCAATGCTGGAAGAGGATAACAGGTTCATCACTTCTTTCTCGGGCTCTGCATTGGAGGGACCTGGGGATGGGGAAGAGTGGAGACGGACTTTCGGGGGGGAGGAGGAGGGGTCGAGCCAGGTGGGGGAAGAAGGGGGCTTGGCGGAGGCTCCGACGTGACCTTGCAGCGCGATGGCCTCTGCCGAACAGACACACAAAGGGGGTAAGCCAAAAATTTTGAACCCTTGCAACAACCTTGCAGCAGGCAGACACATGGGGTTTAACACTAAATCCTAAAACCCTAAACACTCTTGCAACACCCTTGCAGCATGATGGCCTAAATCCTAAAAACCCCAATCCCTAAACCTTAAAACGATAAACCTTGAAGACCGTGGATTTATAGGTTTAAAAATACGGCTGTGCTGTTTTGATTATTTGTACTGCAGAAAGTGCAATTTAGATGGCGATAGAATTTATATTCCTAGAGTTCAACAGCATTGCACGCAGTGATTCCGAACACTATATTCTTGGACAACGAATATCTCCACATAAACTCCTCAAACCTAATAAAAATTAGCTTTTGGGTCTTTCAAGGGTTAACTATCAGCAAAATATTTGCACAAAACACCGGTATCGGTGTCTCCATTGCTTAATATGTCGCAGTACTACAAGTGATACAATCTCCCACAATAGCCCATTGGACTTGGACAATGGTTGTGATTTCATGTACAAGTTGCAGAACAGACTTCCAGTAAAATTAAGACTGTTTCAGGAAGTTTTGGTCATCATAAAGAGAGTCTTCTCCATAATTCTTGGAAAGGTCTCCCTAAGGTCATTTAGAGGCCTCTCTTTGTATCATTCGGAGGGCTCCGTATAGTGACTACGACCATAGGAGAATTCTTTATGAACTATGGAGAAGATCCCCCTCATGACAAAGTCTAAGAGTTTCTAAAACAATCTATTTTTACTGCAAGGCATGAGAGGGCAAAGTTGCTTCTATTCTACATGCTTGTAGAAATCAGAGATTCAATGTATCAAAACACAAAAGAAAATCATTGCTGGTTTTGCACACAATTTCCCGAACGTGTAGGAAACGCAAAAAGGTCACAATCAGAGATTCGGGTAGAAATGGGATTCTCGCTGCCAGCTTCAAAATAGAAGCATGCTGCAGAGATGTAAATTACTGGTAATAAGGGTGGAGGCCCTATTTGTGCCATGTGACTAGTTGTGTTACTTTATGGTCACCACATACCAAAAGAGTGCATTTGAAAGTTTGAAATGTACACCTTCATGTGTTTGCAAAGTGTTAACAGCACACAGACTTATTAATTAATAGGTCATGTGATATATAGTTTTAAGGGGAAATGTGAACGTACCTTGTAACTCATTTTCTGTTGTTATAATATCGAGTTGAAGGATGTCTAGCAAACGACCGAGATCCACCCCACTTGTCCAGTTTTCAGGTCCATGATCCGTACGAAGTTTCAGACGGCCACAATTAGCTGTACCACCCCAGATCAGTCCCACCGGTTGCAGTTTTTGCTCATCACTCTCGTCAGTCAGCAAAATCAAGCTGCCGCTGTCTCCTTCCAGATCAAAACTTTTTTTATTTTCACCGACAATCAGAAAGTCCGTTAAGAAACAGAAACCATTCTCATCATTGTACTCTACAGCATACCCCATAATCACTCCCTTGGTACACCCCGAGCTCCGCCCCACTTTCACCACTTGTCTGCCCACTATGCTTCCTATTTGGGCTTGCAAGTCGACCTTGTAGACTTTGCCCATAGATCCTACTTCTTTGATGGAGGTCGTCACCTTCGAGATGTCAAAAGTTTCAGAAAAGGGAACGAAGGCTCCATCTGCTCTCACAAAGGTTTCTGTATGCAAAAAAATAAGCCTCAAAAGTCAGTGTGGAATCAAACAAACTGAAAAAATCTAGGACTGAAAAATCATTTTGAGCAGCACATATCGAGTTTATAAGCATTGGAAATCCTCATTGTTGGTCTCGAAATGAATGCAAAATCTAGGTAATAGAAATAGAGAACAAGAGTTTAGGAAAGGGAGAAAAGGGAGATATTGGACCTGGATTCACGCCAGCAAAAATACCATACCACAGATCATCTTTCACAAAAGACGTGGCTCTCTTTACAGAACCCAAGGGCACCCCTGGACCCAGATTGGGTGGCAAGGGGTGAAACATCTTCTGACAAGGGAAGTCCAAATCTACAGCAACATGGCGGTTGGTGATGAAGCCAAGTTCACGTAGACCAATTTGACTCTGAACTAAGGCTCCAAGAGTACCATAGGTCTCCTGACTCGCCACCTGTAAAAAATTTTAAAAATAAAAATTTAAGAACAAAAAAAAAACAGATGCACATCATGACCTACAAGTGAACGGGCTACCATGTGTGAGAGTGCACACTCATTAACAAGGATCTTACGTAAAATAAGTATGTCAATACGATTCTATCAGTTAGCTCATCAGAGAGACCCACAGCTGATCTGGACAAAAAGAATTCCTGAAGGACTCCCAATGTCTCCATTCACTGAAATATATTATCTTAAACCCTAAGTGTCCAAGCTAAAAGAAGAAAGTCCACGTCGGAAGCTTATAGTACACTGATTTATCCAATTAGTGTGTGTGACAAATTTACCAATGTGACACTATTTTGATTTACTGCAGATTGAAATAATACTGTACTATACTAATTTCCACACAAAATAAGGTTTATAGCGACACTAATATTGCGCCCTAACTAATAGGATAAATCAGTACGGTGGATTAAGTAACTTTCAAAAACATATTCCTATCATTCAAAAATACATTCAAAAACGTAGGACACGATTTCTACTTTCGATTCATACATTTCCTTACCTTCCTTGAAGCTTCCTAAATAATATGAAAATTTCCAACTCCTAAACAACATGAAAATTAGGTCAGAAGGAAAGCAGGCATTACCTGTGTGCCTGATCCGATAGTGGCATCCATTCCCCTAAGCCCGTCCAGAACCTTCGAGAACATTTGCTCCTTTGGGATTGTCGCAGGAACCCCAAAGTAAGAGAATTCCACTACATCCACATCACACCATATGCCCCCAGGGCCCTACATGAATGCATCACACCGCGGAATTCTAAGGAGAGAAATAGATAACGTGGAAAACCCTAAACAAGCAATAGCAGTCTTGGTTAGGAAAAAATGAAATGTCACTCAGAGGTACAGAAACTTGAGAGGTGGTTGCAATACACAGAAACTTAACCACCCAAAAATCAGAACAGAATGCAAAGAATGAGGATGGGAATATAGGATGGGATTAGTTTTGTTTACAATGCTATTTCGTACAGCATCAGGCAGAGGACATGAAACATGAAGCAAAAATGTAAATTTCCAAAACATGAAACATGAAGCCTGAAAGTAGCTCTCTTAAGGTAGAGAATACTAAATCCGTAAGAAACCATCTCCTACAAGAACCCCTGTTCCCAGAACCAACTCATCTCTTCATACGCTTGATAGGGCTAAACGTGCATGGCCACTGATCTTTGAATGGAAATAGGGTTGTCCTTCCCACTTTGAAGATTGCATACGAAATTCACAAATAGTGATAAAAATTGAATTTCAAGAGACTTTGACTCTTGTACCCAAAGTGATCTCTCAACAGCATCTATACTGATCTCCCAATGAACGCACATATTTAAAACGCTTAAAGTGACGCAAATAGTATCCTTTTTCTTTGCATGAAGTTCATGTTCTCTGCCTTCAAGTGCTCGCTCTGAAACATGTCACTCTTCAGAGCGAGCACAGAAGCCTGAAACATGTCACTCTTCAGCATCTGAAAAGCCAAAGCCTTCCCAAAATAGTACTCAACTTCAAAAATTCGTAACTGACTCATCCGGTATTCAAATAGTTCATTCTCTAACCCATTAGAATCCTCTAGAAAATGAGCACAAGATCCTCAACAACTTGGACAATAGAAAACACACTCAGCACTGGTATTGCACAAGGACATGGGGGATGGTTACCTCAACAGAAGACGGCAAGATTTGCAGTTCGTGAAGCCATTGCGTGTGGACCTTTCGGGCCACGAAGACGATAATGGCAGGAGTGGAAGTGAGCTCCCCGTTGCGGGTCCTGAATCCTATGGCCGTGCCTAAGCCACACTGCCGTAAGGACTTGCTGTGGTAAGTTCTTATGGTCATAAGCTCCAGCAACGTGCTGGCTTGCTTGCCAGTCGCGCCATCGGTGTACGTAACTCTGCTGGGTTTCTGCAGCCCCTCAAAGCAGGCCGCCCTCTCGTCCGCTGTGCCAGGCAGCTGTTCGTTTCCAGGTTACAGTAAGTCAGTCGTACTAATTGATTTTCTTACCACAAGATTTGGTGACACAATAGTAAGAGAAGCAGTAATGGTACAGGGCTAAATGGTACCCTAAATTTCCACCTTCCACACTGCACAATGGGTATATCATCCTGATGTAAGAAAAGCAATGGTGAAATAAGACGATGGGTCGTCACGATCAAATACACAGCTTCACAAGGTCTCCCCATTGATAGGAGTCATTTTTGGGTATGGCCCGAAGGGCTGGTCTATCTATCTCCTACCACGAGCTCAATCAAGAGAATCAACTCAGACACTGCACCCCCTCAAAACCAGCAAAATAAGCGTGACAACGAAGGCCTTACAAGAAAAAATTGGAGCTCGTGGTACTTCGAACAAAAGTAGAGGCTCCATTAACCATACAGTGTATTAGACGTTCCATTGACATACAGGTGAACTATAATTCATGTTAAGTGTGTAAACATCTCATCTTTTGACATTTAGTTTTTGCAATTTGATTTTTTAACTTCACACACAATAAATGTGCAAAAATTGAGATGACATAAGTTTCTAGATTGTTGTAGGCAAAGCCTCAAAGTTCACATGTATGGTGAATGGAACCTCTCCCTCGCTGTATGGTGAACGGAGACTTTACATTACTAGCAACTTACCGTAAAACTTCCCAACCACATTGAATTCACCACATCGTTCCATTCAATCCGGACATTACATCCGTTACCTTTAGATTCAGACCTAATATACTAAAGCCTCACAAGATCACACCATTGATAGATGCTTTCCAGTGCCGGATTTTTGGCGGTTTCGTCTAAACAGCTCGGATATCAATCAATCAATTTAATCAACTCAGATACTGCGTCCTAACTAAACAGAAAAATCACTCGTCGGCGTGTAAACCAAGGCCATACAGGAACGAAATTTATACAAATGTTCCTATCAAACTGGTCGCCCCCCTCCCCCAACCTCCCCGGACCAATTGGAATCCACTAAATTTAATCACCCAACCAGAGACGCCATCAATTTCAAACCAACTTAGGTACTGCATCCTAAAAAATCAGCAAACGCCCTCCCCCGAGGCATGAAAATCAAGAACAAATTTTGCAAAACTACTACTACTATTACGGTCACTTCAAACTAGTAGCAACCCACCCAAAAACACGTTTGGAATCCACCCGATAACTCCTGCCATGCGCTCCATCACCAAAGATGCCGCATCCCCAAATCACCCCACCGAAACCAGCCGCCAACGTGAAACTCAAGAAAAGATCTGAACTCCAAATACTACCACTGCCACTACCACTACTAGTAGCAAACCCCCTTAAATCAAAATCCAACCACATTGAATCCCCTTCCATCTGTACATTGCATCCGTTCCCTTCCTCCCAATACAGAAAACCTCACACGCTCACGGCATTGACAGGAGCTTCCCCGTTCCCGGCGTTTCGTAGGTTTAGACCCAACCATGCACCCGGTCTCTCTTCTCTCTCTTTTCTCTCTCTCTTTTCTCTCTCTCTCCCCAATCGATTCAATAATCTCAAAAAGCCCCAAACGAAACAAATTGGAAACTCCAAACCACGCAACAACAAAAACATATGGAATCCACCAGATTGTTACCTTGAATCCAGACATTAGAATCCAACACCGACCTGTTCCATTCACTTCATCCTCTCCCATATCCAACGAATTCAGCGCCCCAAGCTCCAACCTTCGCGCTGCCACTACAATGAACGTAACCACTACTACCCAAACGAGCAAACCTTATTTGCACACAAAAGATAAGGTCAGCGAGACCTTCCGAAGCCCAAACATGGCGTAAAGGAAGAAAGGAAGACAGAATAAATGAACGAAAAGCCTTAGGGTTATCCCACCACTGACAACACCCAAGGGAATACGAAGTTTGGTCAGAGCTTTGGCAACAACCGAACGAAGAAGAAATCGGCAACAGAACCACCCCAGCAGAAACTAGCAGAAAGGGGAAGAAAGGGGAGTAATAGAAACGCGAGCATGTGATGAACAGTGAGGGCCTGGTGTGAAGCACACTCCGACACTACAACTAAGCTTAATCTCACTTAGATATCTTCACTCCGCTGTGACGCACTGACGCCCGAGGCTCTTGTCTGCCTGAGCTTTTGTCTGTTGGGGCTTTTCTTCGCTGTTGCATGCCGTGCCTCCATGCACTGATTTTTATTTGCAGATCTTTGACACTGGTCTCATTGGCTCGGAACCCACTGGCCCAGTGTGAGAGTCTTCGTTTCGCAATCAGCTGGTTTCGGGAGATTTGGATGTCTCATTCAGTTTTGCTTGGGTGGGTGGGGGAGGGGAATTCATCGGCCTTCTGTCCAGGGAGGGGAAGACTGGTTCGTTACATGTCCTTAGCTTTTTTTTTTTGGCTTTTTTGGCTTATTTGCTTTCGCTTTTGCTTTCGCTTTTGCTGAGTCGGAAGATATTTAGGCGGATTCTCCGCTTGGGGTTTACATTCAGCTGGCGTGCAGAAAGAGAGAAGTACGGTATCTTAAGTTAAATCACTGGTTTAGTTTGCCCTGATGGCATTGTTGAAAACATTTTTTTTTTAATTTTAAATCCCAACACAAAGGCAAATGTGAGGAATGGGGAGTGCAATTGAAATTTTCTTTTTTTTTTTTTTTTTGACAAAGTGTGAATTTGTTGTGAATTTTTGAAGCATGGTGTCTCAATTGGCATGAAAGAGTCTCTAGACTGGTACCCTAGAACCAACCAAAAAGTGTATCCATAATGGTCATCTAGACCCACCTACAGGAGTCATTGTGTTGTGTTTCCTAACAAGGTTGCAACATGAAGGCCTGAAAAAAGTCACTTCATGTACTGAATTGATATTCAAAAGATGGAAGTTCTTGTTGCAGTCACTACTCACTCCATTACCACCGTCCAAGACATTGGTTGTGAGCACTAAGTCAATCTAATGTGACATGAATCTCATGAATTGAAAAGTAAAAGGACGCATCCTTATTACCAAGGTAGTCAGAGGTCCAACCAAGCTTAAAAACTACCTTCTTTTGCAAGTCCGAAAAATCAAAATTAGAGTAAGGTATGAAGATCTTAACCGTACAATATTGTAGTGTGCATGTTGTAGATGGTGTGGAACAAAGTTGGGGTCATTTGACCGTATAAATTGAAAGATTATAATGTTTTAGTGTTGAAAAAAGGTGCTGAAATTTTCATTTGGAGGTGAAATTTGATTTCTAAACCTACTCAAATGAAAAAACTTTAAACTCCAAAGTAAGTCAAAACCAGAAAATATACAATTTGGTGAAAAAAATATCATTCAAAATTAATCATTGTGTCTGCAAAATGGATTTGAAATGTGAGAAAACAGTGAAAAAAGTAACAAAAAATCACATCTATGACTGAACCTCCTTCTATTAAAATTCTTTTCAGTCACTCATAACTTCTTGGATTGCTATGAAATTTTACCCACACAAACTAGACTAGTATTCTGAACTTCTCCAACAAGTTTTATTGGATTTGGACATTACATGAAGAAGTTATAGGCCGCCGAAGTTCACTAAAATTCACCAATGTTTGGATTTTGAACTTTGAATTGCTCCCAATCATTCGAAACAACTCGGATTGACATGAAAACTTTACCACAATAATTAGACTTTAGTGGAAACAAAACCCAACAAATTTCATTGAAAACAAACATTAGATTACAAAGATACAAGCCCCCAAAGTTGCAGCCATCAAATGCAATTTGGTGAGCTCAAATTGAACCTGTGAACTTCGATTGGCTCCCAAAACTATTATACATCTTGTATTGATCTAAAACTTTTATCACACAAACTAGACTAGTGTGCGCAACTTTTCCAACAAGTTTTATTGAATTTGGACATTGGATGCAAAAGTTATAGCCCTTTGAATTTGACTTTTAGACTGTGAGGACGTTTTTCGTCCCCTGTGACGTTCAGGGGTTAATTGCTCATCTGGAGCTCAATTAACTAACAGCGCTCTTCACAATCTAGAATCTACGTTTTCTGTTGATTGATGCGCTATGTAACATTTTTTGGGATTCACGTAACTGCACAAACAGTGTCTTCATTCATTGACTTGACCATTGTTCTTTTCTATTGCCAGCTCAACGTCCACCTAGGATCGACATTTGCTAAAGAGCAAGAGTGCGAACACACACGATTCTCTTTCTAACAACCCCTAAAAGACTCTAGCTTAATGCCAAGTGCAAAAGCGCCTTTATCCAAAAATTCTAATCTATAATTGAAAATATACCTCTGATTCATGAATTCCAATTGCTAATAGTAAAAAAAAACGTTTTTTTCTTTTTTTTCTTGGAAGGTGCCTCCAACTACTAGTTGAATGACTTCTTTTGAGGGTAACTTAGTTTGGGTGTTTTCACCTTCAGTTACGCCACTTCCTCCAGAAGCACATGAGTCCCCAATTTTTGAGTTGTTTTTGCATGCTGCCGTCACAGATCTTTTCCAGTGCCCATATTTTAAAAAACTTGGTGGCAGACAAAATCAAAACTTAGGATCAAACTGGCTTCAGTTTTGTCTGCACGGTCACTTGGACTGGGATATGGTATCTTACAGTCAGGGTTTAAAATCCTTCTATGAGCTCTGTGCTTTGTGCTCTGATTTATCCTGATGTAGGTAGGTCCATGAATCGCCCATTTAAGAGCTGAAACAGAATTTTGGGGGAGGTGAAGCTTCTTGAAACATTTTTCAGTAAATTTTTATTGAAAGACAAGTGGAATTCGCATCTAACCCAAGTCGTTTTGTATTTTTTGGAGCTTTGTGGAATTAGTTACGAAAATTTGAAGCTGAAATGGTATGGGGCTCTAAAATCGCCCACCTCCTAAAATGTACTTTTTTGGGGACATTGTTGAAGGCTACAAAAAAGAAACATGTACAAAAAAGTGTGCATTTCAAGAGGTGGGCAATTTTAGAGCATGTGCACTTTTAGAACCTCCTACCTTATTAGTGAGTGCATGTGACAAATTCTTTCAAGGTCACATTATTTTATATTGACCATTTAAGAGCTGATTGCCTTTTGGGGGAAGCTAAGTTCTTAGAAATAGACATTCTTTTTTTTTTCTCTAGGGCTCTCCTTTTGGCTTTCGTTGCTTGTTCTTGCTTCATTTCTTGGGATAAATTCTAGGTTTAAAAGAAAACAAAAAAAATTCTTAAAACAATTTTTAGTAAATTTTCACAGGAAGGATAATGGAATTGGCATCTAATCCAAGTCATTTCATATTTTTTGGAGCTTTGTGAAATTATTTGCAAACTTTAGAAGTTGAAATGTAGTGGTCACTCAAAGCAACCACCTCTTGAAATGTACGCTATTGCTACATTGAAGAAAGCAAAATATACCCACGTGTTATGATTGCTTTTAGAGTAGGGGAGATTTTAGCCCTTAAACATTGACAAGGTCATTTGGCATCTAATAGATGACAAAGAATCCTTCCAATATGATAGCAATTCATCCTCACAATTTTGTTGTGAGAAAAGGAAGTTTTCTGTAGTAGTTTGACTTCCAATGAATGCTTTTGCAATTCTATAAGCAAATGATTTACATGGTAACCAAAAGGATGATTATCACGGTCACCAGTCTATCTTTTAAGGGTTAAAGAAGACTAGCTTGGAGCAAACTAGGACATTATTCATTACAAAAAATTTGAGCCCTATAGAGGGCTGTTAAGAACATTTGTTGACCATCATTAGTGGTTTTCAGAAGTGCACTATTCCCCTGTACCCGCTCAATTTGAAAGACAGGCACGATCGGGCTCAAAAATGGACCGTCTAGATGAAATCACAAATCCTACTGGTTCCACAAGTCCGAAAGTCCTAAACCATACTAACAACAATTGATTCACTTCTACACATCACATTCAATAACAATAAGAATTCCCTTCCCTTACACAAAATGATGTAGAATATTTCACATCATTTCATCCTCAGATGATATTTTGTAGAATATTCTACATTCATTGAAACTAATGCTTTAGTTTCCTCATTGCAATTTGAACAACTTTTATGATTTGTGGGTCAAGATTGAGAAGACAAATCTTTATATACATTTGGTGTGGTAGGAGGCAAAGTAAACAATGTGGGATAAATAAATAAAAGTTAGTAGGAGCTCAGCCGCTCATAGGAAAGTCAAATTAAAGCAAGAATTCTATTTAAAGTAAAATTTCAGGCCTCATTTAGTCATAGTAAAATAAAAAAATTCAAAAAACTTTAGACTAAAAAAAGTTGGGAAATCTATATAAATTTCATCTCCAAAAATCCGTTTCATATTTCAAGACTCCAATAAAAAGTTATGGACATTTCAAGGAGGGGTTGGAAGGGACATTTTACATCTTGAAACATCCTCTTTAAATTTTGTCCATGACTTTTGATTGAAGGCTTGAAATATGAAACAGATTTTTGGAGATGAAATTTAAATAGATTTCTCAACTTCTTTTAGTCCGAATCTTTTTGAAAAAAGTTCTTCTATTATGACTAAATGAGTTTTGAAATTCTACATAAACAAAATTTTGACATTTTGACAATAAGCGGTTTAGCACTCATTTTCAAATTATTCCATATCCTTTGAGGATTCATGGTGAAAACTCAATTTCAATATAAAAATGACATCTCCAACCTTCACTTCCTCAAATGTTTTCTACTCAATTCCTTCATAGGTCTACCAAAATTATTTTTTGGATGGGTTAAATGACATTGGAATTTTGATTCAAAGGATTCTCATGGTGTTTGACATATCATCTTAATGTTTCTTTGAATGTTTGGTTAGTTGGTCTGAAATTTAGAAGGGAAAAAAATGTAAACCATGTGTCCATTGCCACCGATAGTCCTGACACGTGGGAAATTAAAGAACCATAGGTTTTTGAACTTTCCAAAGTTGTGTTGGCACAAGTAGTGCCAACTCAGACATGCATGGGCAATCAATAGGCTGGCATTGTAAATCATTCCACACACACCCCAAGTTAGCAACCTTCCCGTGGCCTCATTTTTTTTTTAATGTGTATTGTTCTAGTTTTCACAAATCAAAAGTTTGTATGGATACTAATTTTATAAGTCACACTTATGCTAGGATAAATTCTATGTAAGGGGTATTTGAAAAGTCATGGTATATTCAATTTGATTTTTTTTATTTTGAATTTTTTAACCCTTAAAATGTCAAGACTATGTTTCATAAAATTCCATTCCGAAGCTACCATTTTCAATGCAAAAATATTGCATTGATTTTGCATTGAACTTGCATGAGAATATGTCAAGAAAAAATTCATAACTTCAACCAAGCAGATTGTAAGATTAGTATTCAAAGTGAAAAGAAAAAATTTGCACCTTACTATTTTAGGTTTTTTAGACTTCAAATCCTTTTAATTGAAATTTATGAGCCAAAGAGTTTGGAGTTTAAATCATTGTGGTGGAGAATTGAGTTGAGAATCTAGTTTTAAAACTTTGAAAAACAAAAAGTGATTTTCATTCATAAAAAATTCTGAAGTAAGAGTAGGGCAGGCACTCAAAATTTCCTTTCTATTAGGATGCACCGACTCATACCCGAATCTACAGTAAGTTATACATACTTGACCTTATTTGAAATCTGCGTCAAGGGAAGGCTTCCTGTCCATTAGTATCTGGAGTAGTACAGATGCTGCAACAAGCTTCGTAAAATTTAAGCGTTACAGGCATGCAAAGATACGGAACACAGCTGACACGCGAAGATTTGACGACGTACTAGCAAGCTGGAAAAAAAAATGAAAAAGAATAATCCAGATTTGGAATGTTAGTCCACTTATATCAACCTCAATATAAGGCAGCTTTCTGTGTGACCTAAGTTCTAGAATCCAAGTGCAGGAACTGACACAAAATCTTTTGCCAAATCTTTTGTGTGAAGCCAGAGATCGTCTACTACTGAGACTCGATAGCTTAGGCAATAGAGTAACTCATCCTACTAATAGACTGCACTACAAGATACCATGTGTCGAATGCATGACTGAAAGATGGAACCCTCTAGTCACTCAATACACTTCCTCATTGAAAGGAATGATTGGAAATAGGGAAATTGGGAATTGCAACATTCTCATACTGCTCCCGCCTGCCTGCGCTTCGTTGCGTTTGAGACAGCGATTTTGCTAAGTTTCTCAGTGTTTTCAGCAACAATACGGTTGCTGTTAGGAGAGTAATGGCGCAGCCACTCCCCTTGATACCACTGCACAATGGCAATACCAGCATTAGAAAAGTAGAAATAATAAGGCAGAAAATTTCGTACCGATAAGGTCTTCTCAAACTCGCTTTTGTGGCCAAGACTATCAATACCATTTCGAATATTAGAGTTCCTCATCCATCCAGAATGGCTTGCGTATGGTTTTCAGCAGGATTTGAAACAAAGTGCTGAATAAATCGCTAACCTGCTGAGGACGCATGATTTTTGTGTCAGGGTCGTCAATGGATTCTTTCCAGTGGGCAAGATATCCAGCCATACGGGGAATGGCGAAGAGTACTGGGAAAAACTCAGTTGGAAATCCCAGTGCCCTGCACGAATAGAGCCAAAAAACAAGTCTAAGAGGGTAGACGATTGGATAGATAGAGAAGCCAGACGACTCAAAAAGTTATTAGAAACGCAAAAGGTTCTAAGATTTACGCATTTGACCATACAACAAGCAAAGAAGAAAAGCAATAAACGAGCAAAAAATATTCAATCCAAGCAAAAGTATCTGACTGTGCTCAACACAGCGGACGTTCTAAAAGCAGTTCACCCTAGCGACTTAATTTAAAAGTGACAAGCTTCTTCTCCTGAGCAATATTGTAGGGATTACCTATGAATTTTCCCAAAACCAAAATCTAGGTATATGTTATCTAATCACTTGCCAGCACCCAACATTTTCGAAGGTTAGCCGGAAAAAAAACGCACAACATCTAACAAGTTACGCACCTGTAAATGACACCCGAATAGAAGTCAACATTCGGGTATAATTTCCTCTTTACAAAATATTCATCCTCAAGAGCAGCCTTCTCCAAAGCAACCGCCACCTGCACGCAAAACAAGAAACTTGGGAAGGTGGATCAATCTGTTATTGATGCTGAGTCTGGCCTCTAGTGTAACATTACGACTCATGTAGTAACAAAAAGCATAACGAAAGCAAAAATAAAGCATGCAACATGATAGTCATTCATATCACAAGCTTACAAATGCAAAGGGGAAATTAAACAGTTCAATTCGCTAAATGCTACATCCCATAAAACAATCTAATTTTTCTCCATGATTTTCAAGGGACTGACAGCACAACTCGCATAGGTAGAACTCATGCATAGTCTATACAGGAAAACGGAACAATGCTCTTTCCAATGATATCGAAGGCAGAATGCAGCGTCAAGTGAAAAAAACAGGCTGAACTAACCTAGAGTATATTTTCACAAGAGCAAAGCGAAAACAAAACTGACTCACCGAGTAACTAAGACTCTAAAATTTTACAGAATGTGGAATTTTAAGGCGTCTTATCTACTAAAATCGATTCACAATCAAAGTGAAATTAACACCAGAGCGAGGTCCCCTTCAACGCTGCCAAAAACTTGTGTTTATAATTCCACGACGATTTTCTTCAGAGTAGAATATTCATGCAAGATCAAGGCCCAGAAGTTGATAGAAAGATTTCAAGAAACAAACCTCAATGAGTGGGTCGCGACCTACTATGGCGAAGACTTCCTCAGCGAGTGTCCTGACTACCTGTTGATCAGTTAAAGCATAAAATTTAGAAACAATAAAACAATTATAAAACTTCCTGCATACGCTGTCGCTTCGTGCTGTTAGAACTCTCTTGTATTGCGGTAAGATGGACTAAATGTTTTTAAATAACATGCTTCACAACCAGTCGTTGACATTGAATTCAAGCATTCAGACCTCCAGAAAGAGTAAACTCGAGGCCTTCAACCCCTGAAGGATGCAGGGGCCATCGAAATTCGGTCATCGAAGATTGTAACTCGACTATTGTTGACCGAGAGTGGAGTTTTTCGTCTATCCAATTTTTATCAGGTTCTAACTTTTGTATGGTACAAATTTTGAAACTTCTCTCCAAGTATTTTTCCGTAGTTCAAAAATTTAAAAACTAGCTTTTTGTGTTAAAAAAATGGCCCTAAAGAAATGCCTTCAATAATTAAGCAAGATAATAATCTTGAAATGTTATCATAATTAGAATTTCAAACTTACTTCTCCTTGAAAGTCATCATTAAATTATTCGCATAAGTCGCGCTTGATAACACATCTCCAAATTTCTGGAAGTTTGGACTACCCAGGTCCGTAAGGGGTTAAGACTACATGACTCTTGACAAAATCCCAAGACGAAGACCATACTCTCGAACAAAATATTACTGACCTTAGCACGAGGATCGTAATTTTTGTAAACGCGGTGACCGAACCCTGACATTTTCCTCTTCCTGCTCCAATGAAAAATAAATTAATAAAATAAAAATTGAATCAAAACTAAATACACCCTAACATGACTCTTATCAAAATACTTAAAAGTGCAGCATTCTATAAGCAGTTAAGCACTAGTCGACCAATCTCGCCAATAAAACATTAAAACATATTGCTACAGATAAATCTCCAGGACAAATCATAGGTTGAATTTAGACCTGTTCTTTACACCCTCAAGAAAATCGGGAATGTTCTCTACGGTGCCAATTTCAGATAGCATCTTCAATACAGCCTGCATAATGATAATAAACTTCAGAGAATTTCCTTACAGAATGTAGCATTGTCATGCAACATCGTCTGAAAAATGCACAGCAAAACTCTAAAAGCGGTCACTACCTAGAAAATAACAGAATTAGCACCCAAGGCAGTGAGGATCTTCGTTAAACGGAAGTTCAAAACTTTAAAATGTATGAGGACACTGGTACCTCGTTAGCACCACCGTGCAATGGCCCGTAAAGAGCACCTGTTGCTCCAGCCAAAGCTGTGTAAACATCGACTCCACTGCAATGTACCATTTGAATACAACGTCAGTCTCAAACCAGATGCAAAATCCCAAAACTAGTCGTTTCGTAACAGCTCTTAAGTCTGTAAGCAGATCGCAAAGACACCAATGGATGCAAAAATATCATACCTCGAAGCAAGGTGACGAGCAGCAGCTGTAGAGCAGTTCATTTCATGTTCTGCATGCAATATAAAAAGGATGTCCAGAACCCTTGCTAGTCGTGGGTTGGGCTTGTACTTCCTATCACCCCTGCCAATTTGAATAGGAATTCATCACAAGTAAGCAGCAGGCATTCGGTAGAAATTGGAAAAGAGAGAAAAATACAACCGTCGTCCACAGCATAATACCAGTTAGAAGACCGAAACAAGTTTCAACTTCAAAAATACCATCGAGTAAACTATGAAGATAGCCGTTTCTTGCAAGCAAATTTGCAATGCTCTTAACGAAACCCCGTCCATAATATAGCATAGAATCGAAACGGAATTTCAAAGGGGAAGTGTCGATCACTCTCACTTATATCGAACGAAATCTGTACAGTACACTGTTTCCAGCACCAAAGTGAAAACTGAAATTTAAGGGACGTACAGAGAATCCAGCATGTACAAAAAGTTCTCTGCATACGAGAGTTGGTTGGACGGCACCACTGGTGGCCTGCCTGCCATTCGCAAATATGCAGCTGCTGCAAGTGTTGGTACCTGAAAAAGCAAAAACGTAAACGTGACTCTCCGGTTAGTCACAACATTGGGCATCCTCTAGTCAGAAGGTAAAGAATACAAAAGCAATCAAAAAATGGAACCACACCAATTTGTCCCAGATCGATCTGACCTTTCCAAGAATGCGCACAATCTGCTTGTCCCTCACAGCTTTGTTTGCGTACAAATCTTGACCCTGATAGTACACCAAAATTTCCAAACAACATATATCAGCCTTGTTGACCAGTTGAAATACCCAGATGATTTGAATCAATGAGATCTACATCAACAATCCCCACTCGGTAAAATCTCGAGAACTCGCATCTCATGTGCAAGAATCGTCCATCCAACCAAAATGTAAGATCGCATGAACTTCAGAGTCAATGAGAAAAAACTATGTCTCTTGCAACAATCCCTCATGACTATAAAGAGGGTATTGTACAGTCTGCACATGCTTCGCACAGAATAAAACACGGAACTAAACTAAACTATTCTTTACATCAAGACAAATCACGAAAGTTAAGAAGTTTAATATCTGATAAATAAATTGTACCTGAAGAGCAGGGTTGGCATCTGGGTGAAAAGACGACAGAGCACAGATGGATCCAACTAGCATTCCCATGGGATGAGCGTCATGTGGTAGCGCAGCTAAAACATTCTGCTCCCACATGAGCAGATGCAGAACCCATCACATGTTACCATAGTGCAGTTTCACAGGTTAAGTCTGGAAGTCTTAAATGCAGATTCGTGAACAAAATCTCAAGAAGAGACAATCAATTAACACTGAAGTGTAATTATTTTTTTAAAAGCTTGACGACTCTGTATTACAATCTAGATAACAGAATGATTTGAAGAGGAAAACAAGACACACCAGTACTCCTTCTGGAACAGCAGAGTGCTGGGAAATAGAAGCCTCCCAGTCAGACAACTGATCTTTTGTCGGTAAATTGCCGTACACTGCAGATACCAAACTTCGTCAAAACATCACATTATATAAAAGATCCCTAATGTGATCAGCATCTAATATTCAGATTGACTGGCCTCACAAAAAATGTAAAATGAGGGATTCTGATCTCAGAATTTACTAATACTCATTGAAGCAAAACCCAAAACCGCGTTTTCCAATGACACTCAGACATATAGAAGTATGACCCAAATAATGAATAACAATGAGGTCGTCAAGGCCCCGTCAATCACAGCTATATCCATCACCAGTGTGTGTTCAGAAAAACAGACGTGAAAGACACTTACTCAAAAGGAAAGCAACCTCAGGAAAGGTGCTCTTTTCAGCAAGCTCCTCAATGGGATAACCCCGGTATCGCAAAATACCCTTGTCTCCATCAATGTATGATATTGTTGAGCGCACGGGTGCGGTATTCAAATATCCTGGATCGAACAGTCTAAGTCCATTTCCATCTCCACCAGCAGTAATCTGCAGGAAATCACACCACCACTCGTTAAACAGCCATGTGACAAGTTATGGGAGCTGTCGGATGTCTTAAGACTTTCCTAGTACGTCATCAAATATCAACAAACGTATCTCCGAGTCTCTCACCACGTACAAAACAAAACAAATCACTGCAACGATTAAAAATTAAACTCAACCTCTTACCTTCTTGAAATCTGTAGCTTTTACTGTTCCTCCTTCACTGATTCCAATTTCATACTTCTTCCCAGTCCGATTGTCCACGATTGTCAAAGTCCCTGCTCCACCTGAAAATTTTGGTGCGGTTTGAGCTGATACAGTGAATGCTTCAAGCATTGGAGAACAAGATGAGCTCCCTGATTCTAAATGACCTTGCAAGATCGATAGTCTCTTCGAGGCAGACATCTCTGAGGCGCTATGAGCTTGCTCCATATCTGCAAAACAGAACAGATCAGACACCAGGAGTCTCGTGTGAAAAACAGTTTTGATAAGAAAAGCCGAATAGGTCCTCTTCACTAATTGTGACCCCAGCAAACAGACAAGAGAAACAGAAGGCTACATCATAAACAACTTTTTGATAAGCAGAGACAAACCAACGAGAGACCTGCCATCCAACACATTAAGTGAATCCATCACTATAGTCCTCCAATCTAAACTCAGTGAAGATCTCACTGTCATCAACGTCCAAGCATATTCTCATAATAATGATCTTTTCAAAGCCATTTTCAGGTTTCCGTTGTTATAACTTCCCACGGAAAGTGTCCAAGTATTCTCGCAGAGGACATTAGGACGTTTCGCACATTTCCTAAAGATCAAAAGTACATACTAACTCCCTGAGATTTATGTTCCCTATCCAACCTTCAGGCTTATTTACATTCTTATATGCTCAATTATCTGAGTCCTTCAATCATCATTTTCCCTCCCTACCCCGTTCAGTCCTGTCTATTTTGTTCGCAGAAATTTAGCATCCATCGATCCTCCACAGCCAACAACTAATGTCAGTCAAAAACATCGTACCGCTCAAGCTGAAACAGCAACAAAGACAGTAATAGATAAAGGTCAATCACTCGTGAACATCTGCCTAATCACACTACGAATGAAGTATTTCCGACTAAAGCTGGAACCAGAACCAAAAATCTACAGGAATACACACTAATCATCAAACTCCGCCGATAAAAAACTTCTATTGCATTGGAGAATTCAACAATAACTTACATCATCCGTACACCAATGATCAAAAAGCAGAGGTAGCAATCAGTGAAAAAGAACTCCCGGCTTTCCAGAAATATAAACTAAAATTGCGCAACAAGATTTCACTCACGATTATGCCAATTGGGAAAACTATAAACAAACTCGTTACACTCACCTGCCATGACCTGAAATAGTAAAATTCGTTCACTACAAAGAGAAGGCAATCGCATACTTCCAAATTCCCAACCTAAAAGAAATGAACCTTAGCAGCAATAAAAATTCAACTAAACTCGGGCTGAAACTCCGATCAATACAACTCCGTCGCAATTAAAGCAAACCGCCATTCTCGCACCTAATCGAAATAACAAATTCTAAATTCAATAGCTCACAGAGTTTCCAGTAGATAGTATAAAATTGCGAAGCAAAACCAACACGATTACACTCACAATTACGTAAACTAAGTTACACACACCTACCAAACCCTGACGTCGTTAAATTAGTTTTCTAAGAAAACAAGGCGATCAAGCTACCAATTCCGATATCACACATCCCAACCTAAAAACAAGAAAAACACAGCAGCAATAAAACTATTCTGCAACTCAGGTTGAAACTCCGATCAATAAAACTTCGCCACCGAACAAAACTAAACAGTCATCCTCGCGCCAAATCGAAAAAAATAAAAATAAAAAAATCCACAGCTCACGGAGTGCAAAACAATCATACACACAAGACAATCATACCAAAAGTGCATCAATCCTCTGCATAATCGAACTCCTGCTTCACAAAACTAAACCGCCATTCTTGCACCTAATTTTTAAGAAATAAGAAAATTCAGAGCTCACGGAGCGATCAAATACACAAGACGATCATAACACCATACCAAAAGTACCTCAATCCTGTTCACGATCGTGCTCCTGCTTCACTGGAAATTTTTCGAAAGAATGAAATAAGAAAGTCGGCTCAGATATCGCACCTGTTAATAAGCCTGAAGGCGCCGTGGCAATCTGTGTTTGGCAGCAACACACGCAATTGAAATCAGATACAGAGCAAAACGTCAACAAGAATTCAGCCTTTGTTTCGGAGAGTCGTCCGCCTGAGTGCATGACTTCCGTCCGGGACTACCGTTCGTCACCGTTTTGTCACCGTGGAGCGGATAAGCATCACCTTCGATGTTTTTCATCCTAGAGTGCGCTGGGGCTCATCTACGGTAGAACGTGGCCTACGTGTCGGCTTCAGGGAGGATGACTCGCTGCACATTAGACTTGCAAACGAATGACAAATTAGGGGATGCTTCACAGCACTAACTTAGTGTATGCCACAGTCAAAAGAAAAGTAAAAGTAATTTTATATGTTTTTTAAAATAAAAAGTAACACAAAAATTATTATTATTATTTTTTTGACACAAGCATGTTGAACAATACACTGGAAGGGGTTTCCGTCAAGTAGATAGGCTGATTTCACACTACAAATCCATATTTTTTACACCATAGGTCAAAATGTCATGAAACAAAAATATATCATACATTGGCTCTCAAAAATATTCATTCATTTCAATAATTGTTACAACTAAAGGAGGCACCCCATTTGTGACCATTTAAGTAGATAAGCATATCTGCAAGGCAAGTTTCTTTAGTGGGAAAATTTTCTTGTTTGCAAAAATAGAGTTTGGAAGGTTTCTATAATTTTCCATATTTATATTTCTCAAAACATAATTACTATGAGATTGCAATATTGAGAGTATTGTATTCAATCATAATATGGTGCAACTATATCGAGAGCTATGCCATAATTTATCAATGCTCATCTCCTCCTACACAAAAAGAAAGCGACCTACATTGCTAAAATGGGAGGTGATCAAGAATGGGTTGCCTCCTATAATTGAGAAATGAGTTTTTTTCAATAAATTTTGGAAATGTTGAAGTGCAAGTAATACACTTAAGTAAAATGATTTTTCAAAAAATTAATTTAAAAAAAAATTTAATCAAAATTATCAATGAAAAAAACTTTTAATGAAAATCATTTTTTTTCAAGATTTATTAGTAAGTGAAATGTGAATTCTTTTTACATATTTTTCAAATTTTCCACAATTTTTGGAAATTTCTAGAGTGAATTGTAAGAAAGGTAAAAATTTGGAGTCATATTTTAGTTAGTAATATTTCACCAACTAAAATTTTATAATTTGTGAAATTCTTACTAAAAAGTTTTTAAGAGAATTCTCATTCTACTTACTAATTTTTTTTTAAAAGCATTTACTTGTATCAAAAGTATCTTTTATTATTGTAATAAGTTTGATGAAATGATTTAAAAAGAAAAAGTATTTTAAATTTTAAATTTTAAATTTTATGAAAGTGCATTACTACAACATATCCAAATTTTCTTTAAAATCTCTAATTCTTCAATTAGCAATGGCAACCAATTTTGTAAGTCTACCAAACATTTTATGAGCCCCTATAGATGGTCAAAGCAAAATATATGACTTTCATGCCATATTTAATTATTTTTGGAATTTTGAAAGTTCAAAATTAATAATGGTCATTAGGAGAAAAAAATAGTCATTAGGAGAAAAAAATAGTCATTAGGAGAAAAAAATAGTCATTAGGAAATAATGCAAAATGTCAGGAGATTTACACAAAACATCGGTAAATCACTACAATGATTCAAAGATCTATATAAACATCAAGAGATCTCTAAATGTTATTATCCAGAGATCTACCAATGTTTTGTCCAAAATTCATTCATTAGTCCAAAAGCAGTTAATTTTTTTTAATGGATTGTAATGACAATTCAAAATAGTACTTATGAGATTGTAGAAAAAATGAATGAATTTTTTTCTATGTGTACAAATCACATGGATGAATTCATTGGAATTTATAAAGTATTTTCTTATTTAAGTCAATTCCAAACTTTTCAAATCCAACTGTTATGACAATACAAATTTGAAACAATTACACTATATTAGGTTGCAATGAAGTAAAACTAGATACATGATTAGGAATCACAATTGGAACAAGGGTTTAAATAGAAGCTCTCAGTTTTAAAGGCTCAAGAAAATAACATTGATTATGGAATAAGTTAGACAAACCTATAATAGAAACCAATTGCTATGCATTGTAGCAAAAAGTTTGGGCACTAAATCTATCAATTTCCAAACAAAAATCTATCTCAAAAAATTTGAATTTGAATTTGAAAGTTATTCATCCCTTTGAAGACCCCTATGTCCTATAGTGCATTTTGACATTACTAAATCTCAATCACTATGGTAGACCAACCCATTTCCATTCATTACCTAATTGTGTCATCTTACTTTAGGCCACAATTCCAATCATGAAAACATTCAAATCTTTTCAATTTTCTGACAAAATCATGGCATTAATGACAACAAGGGATAATGTATGAATCCTTTAATGATGAACACTTAAACGTACCATTGGATACATGAGAGAGCAATTATGGATCAATTATAGGATGTTTATGACTTCACTCTATGAATGGTTTTGTAATTTTAGGACAGCCACTTTAGAAATTCACAAAAATTATAATTTTAATCAAAAAATTATAATTCCACTTGGGTTAGATTCACGAAACAAGCCAACAACTTCAAAAAAATATGTGCCCATCTTGGAGTTGGTTGCTAGTTTGCATGGTGATGTGCTTGTCCACCTTACTCCGTAACCCTAAGCTTCCCAGAGAGAAATGTAGAAGTGGTAGATCTGGTGCCCTGAAATCAACATTTCTTGCTGCGGTGCATTGCTGTTCATTTTGCAAGAAACTCTAGGAGACCACAGTAAGCCAGATTCCAAAGTTTGAATTTCTTTCATGCATTTTTCTTGTCTGTACTGACGATGGGGGCATGAAATTTGAGAGAAGTCCGCCAATTTCTTCATGGTCAGAAGAATCTTTAGAATTGTTGCCAGGGAGAAATATGCTCCACTGTTCCATTTCGATCAATGCTGGAGGGGTTCCTGTTGTAGCACAAGGGTCTCTGTTTGGCGAATGCTGATGCTCGGCAGGTGGAATTGAATTTAGGGTTTGCATTTGCATTTGCATTCCTTGAGTCAACCAACTATCACAGCAACAATCCTGGAGCTTCAAAATTCTTGTCATTCCCAGCGTTTCTCGCACAATTAGGGTTTAGGGTTCACTAAACAGTGGTTGTCCACGGGCGTGCATTCTATATTTCATTGCAAAATCTCATACTTACTCAATCGTGAACCGGCCTCTCACCTATCATCTTGTAAGTGTTGGATGCTGGAGTTGCGATACAAGACTTCTTGCAGAGGAGGGGTCCGGTGTTCGGGTAATCATGGCCGGGGGAAAGTGGAGCGCCATGGACCCATTGGCCGCGTTATCCTCTGGCGAATCCTCGTCTTCCTCCGACGAGGAAGGCGAAGAGGAGAATCCCGGCAATGGAAAAGTAGTGCAAGAAGCCGATGAAGCCGATTCTGAATCTTCAAAGAAAAAAACATCAGCGGGTTTGGATTACGAGGCGTTGAGTCGCCATGGCTACTCCGGTGGTCTGTCGATCATGAACGTGCCGGCACCCATGCAGGACACGGGAGACCAAAACTGGTCGTGGTCGTCGGGGAAGCGCAAGCAGGGGGATGCAGAGGAGTCCATCGAGGACCGAGAGCGCACACGGGAGGCTGTAGGCGAGGAGGCGGAGTTGGCGGCGGCGAGAGCAGTGGCATCGTACAATTTTTCCAAGAAGCAGAAGAGGGATGCCATCGCCGAGCAGAAGGCGGTCTCGTTTGCGCAGAAGGAGAAGCGGAAGAGGGAGATGGGGCAGGCCAGCCGAGGGAAGAACTACGTCGAGGAGGAGAAGCGGCTTCTGCGCGATTCGGGAGTGTACTCGGGATTCGACACTTAGAAAAGGGTTGGACATATTGTAGTGATGTACATTATAGGCTGCGGAGATGATGTTGTTACAGAGTGTCGTGGTGCACCGATTGAATGGTATGATAATTCTTTTGACTCTGAATATGGAAGTCTGGCGTGCATGCCCTATTCAATCTTGTGCATTTGCGTTGAATTATGGTATGGTAGAAGCTTCTCTTTGTGTCCCTTTAAGCATTCTAATCAATATGAGAGCAAGAGATTTTTGGGAGATCAGTATAGAGCTGTTGGAGATCAATTTGGGTCACTTTAAGCATTTTAATGTATGTTGGAGTGTGACTTTTTGGATAATAGTTCAGAGCTTTTGGGAGATACATTTGGCTTTGGGAGATACATTTGGCTAATATAGCCCAATTTGTTTTTTACCAAAAAATTTATCAGTACTTATGAATTTCTTATGCAACTTCAAAGTAGGAGGTAGTAGAGACAAACTCATTTCCATTCAAAGATCGGTGGGTATAGATGTCAAGCCCAGCCATGCTTATATCACTTGCCAACCCAATGTATGGATAGATGAGTTGTCAATCATAACAAGGTTGGTACACGATGTTGGCATGTGGACATAGAGATGTGAACCTACAAGCATTAAGCTTTGAACTTAGTTGTAGGTATGTATTTGCAACCATTTGAAAGTGTTTGTAACATGTGCACTTATAATATAGATACACTATAACATAGAAAGAATCTATAACATAGGTATCTATAATTAGACACCTATAACCATAGTTTGTATCTATAATATAGACTCATGGGCTCATAAATTCTATGCTCACATACTAACACTCCCTGGTTAGTATAGGAGATAGAATCAAGTCCTCCGTGGTTGTAATATCCTCTACCTTACTACCTTCAACTGTGTGAGCTTCTTCGGACTTGTTGGCTCCTTTCCCTGCTGGATTCTAGGATGCGGACAACAAAATTGCCCTGAAAAGACGGATTTTCCAAGTAAGGTCTATGATGAAATTAAAGATGAGTTGTTTAGAATAGCAAATAAACACAAAAAGCATGCCATGCCTGTAAATCTCAGACCTTTGTTGACATAAAGAAATGCATCTTAAACAAACAATCACTCCCGCAGATTCTACTCTTGGCCAACAATGGCGTGAGTTCTTATTTCCATGATCAATGACATAATGAAGAGATGCAAGCTTACTGCGAAGGTTTCAGATTGGAATCAGCAGCACCGAACTCGCAAGTCTATCCGCTTGTACTTCACAAAGGCAATATTGATCGTTGGTAACCCAAGTGGTGAAACCACAGAGGTGTCATTTGCATTCAATGATCTGCCCAGCGAAACGAATGTTGTTAAAATGTTCAGCGAGTCTTTGATAATTTCAAAGCGAGTGCATAAACCATCTTCCTCCGCATGCCTGTTCCTTCCACCACTTGTCTGCTGGCCTGCAAATTATCCAAAAAAAACAGGAAAAAAAGTCTCTGGGTTATCATGCGAGACCAAGGAGAAAAACTGTGGACCTGGGAAGTGAGAAAGTAGAGGCTTGTTGTGAGAAATAACATGCCGAGCAACAGTAGTGGCAAGGGAATATTTCCACTACTTTCTAATCTCTATTTCTAATAGAAATAGCCTCAATGATTAGATCAAGTTCAATCAAGAGTCTAAAAGGACACCATGATGCTAAAGGATGAGATTATGAGATACAACCATTCTCTCCATATCCAATGCTGGGGTGCCACCTCTACAGAAACGGGCATCTACCGGAATTGAGTCTTAGCATCACGTTCATTTCCAGAATGAAATTCATACCTCAGAAGGACTAACCCCAGCGTCCAAAAGAGTACGCAATCCTAACTCAACATCTTCCTCTGAAGGCAACTCGTCAGCTGCAGTCTCTGATAGTCCCTCAATCACCAGTGTCATCTCCCCACGAGGATTCCGTTCTTCAAACTCCTTTTGGGCCTGCTCTAGAGTTCCCCGCCAGAACTGGAAAGTACTTAAACATGAAATTGTATCAGAAGCGCATTGGAACTGTCTTGCGAAGTCCAATCAGTATGGTGGAATACTCGGTACGAAATGGTATCAGAAGCAGTGCAGAAACACACTAAGAATTTAGGCTACTCTGAAACCGCAGAAAAGGATTAATATGAAAGGTGAGTTGTCACCTCTTCATGAAATTTCGTCATCTCCCTAGCCACCACACATCGCCTGCTCAATTACAAGACTTCGGTATCACAAGCAAAACTCAAAAACAAACTGCCTCAAGAGTCTGATTCAAACGCTCCAGTTGCCAATCGAAGTATTTGCAGACAAAATGTTAATACTCTGTCTCACGTCACTACTTCTGCTGTAATAAACCTATAGCCTAAACGTAGTACCAAGCTCTACAAATAAAAGATTAATATAAAGCACAAGCAATAAAGAAACTGTATCCTTTCCGGAAAGTATAAGCAACCAAACGAGGAACAAAAATTTCGTACTCACCGTGATGATCCAAAAGCTGACACACAGTCATCCAAAGTCTTATTCAACTTATGAGGAGGGACATAAAATATCTGCGTTGCTGTCTGCTTAGATGCAGATGCAAGCTTCTTCCTCCTCGCTGTTGTCTGCAGCGGCAGAAATCCAGCTGCACAGAAATAGAGTAGTCTCTGATTATGGCCGGCCTCCTACGTGCAGAGCACTACAACAAACGACTATCATTCCAGGCAATTACAATCAAAGAGACATCGAACAGCAGATATTCAACATTTTAAAGATACACTTTGAGTTTGAGCAAGACAAGAAATCTTCAGATTTTCACATTTACACACTGAAACATTTGCCAAATTTCAGTACGAAAGAAACCACCAAGAAAAGTCACTCACCAAAAGTGAACTCATCTGTTGGTAAACCAGAAGCAACCAAGGCGGTGATGACAGCAGAAGCACCAGGAACAGGATACACCCGCACATTGGATTGCACACATGCCTTCACCTAGACAGCAAAAAGCCAACAGTAAATAGCTCTGGCAGAGGGTAAAAACGAGCAGTACCAAGTATCCCAAATTGGGCTTCATGTCTTTTGGGGGCAGTTTTGAGTGGTCGTATGAAGTCTTCCTTTTAACCAATATTATTTATCTATTAACCAACACATGCAATGTTCTTCATTGATTTTGGATCATATACAATTCGTCCCCATCTAAATAATAATTATCACAGAATGATCAATTGAATTGGTCATTTTCAAACCACGAATCCTTGAATGTTAAGTAATAATTAGGCGAAGAAACAGCAAGTACATATTAAAGAGATAATAAAGCGTACAAGTTCAGTGCCAGGATCACTGATGCCGGGCATCCCTGCATCGCTTATAAGAGCTAAAATCCCTCCAAGTCTCAAGCGTTGTATTGTGGCATCCCGTCTTGCAAACTCATTGAACTTGTGATAGCTCATCTAAGTACCCACCACTGTGCAAAATTAGATATATTAAAATCTGGCAAACAACCGTGCACAAAAGACGGCTAAAAGGTAAACTGCATTAGCCAACTAAAGAGGGGAAGCACTCACGTACTGACCATTGGAGTGGTGATATTATAATGCTGTAAAAGTCTCGCTGAATGCCTGGTGTCCTCAGCAAGGATCACCTCCGCAGATTTCAGTACACGCACCGCTCTGACATACAAACACATTGCAAATAACGAGACTGAAATTTCGCACATAGAAAAGCATGGTTCAAAGTATAAGATCGAGGATACTAAATCCATTAAGGACCTGAACACGTCTCCTAATGACTGATCCCTGTTCCGGCAACAGCAACTCATCTATTCATACACTTGGTTGGTCTCCAATTACCAAATGGTGTAAGCATGACTTGGCTAATGTCTATGACTACTGATCTTTGAATGAAAATGGGGTTGTCTACAGTCCCTTCAAGAGTGGACTACAACCTTCCACTTCGAGATTGCATAAGAAATTCATTCACGGTGATGAAAATTTGACGTCAACAGATTTGCTCTTGTAACCAGAGTGATCTCCCAAAAATCACACTCCCAGTGACGCAAATCGTATCCTCTACCTTACAACTTGAAGGACGAAGGTATTGAGAATGATCTCCATTATGCAATGAAGAAAATGACACATTGAACTTCAAGGTTTACAAATTGAATTTTGAGATCCATCACCTCTTCAAATCTTCGATATCAAAGCCAGGTCACATCCATAACAGCATCGATCGAATTGCATAAGTGACAGAGAAGACTAATTCCTTGTTCTCCTTAAACCCTAAACCTTAAACCCTCCGAAGATCTCCTAGTTTCGTTTCTAACTTCAAAAAGACAGTAGAAGTACTACGACTCACCGAAATGTCATGTCTTCTAGGTTACCAATCGGAGTCGCAACCAGGTAAAGGCCACCTTCTAATTTCCCCTGCATATGAAAAACTCACAGAAAATCCTTGATACAGAAGCACTCACGTACTTTGTCAAAACTGTAGAGAGGGTTTCGCAATCCCAGAAGCGAATGAGGATCGTTCTATATGCCGGAGTAACCATCCAATGCAACCACGAACACCAAATTGAGATTCTTACCTTGAGTTTTGAAGCTTCATCGTCATCTAGCACCACATTATCTGTGGCCTCGTCAACCGCGGTCTCAGTCGCTAGTGCCTCCTTGACTCGCATCACATCTGCCAGTCCCTCCCCACTCGCGAAACGCTGAAATTGAGCTCCGGGTCCCCTGCCCTTAAACACGTTGCCCGGAAGGTGGAATTGCTTGCCAGTTCCCAGTTGAAGCAATCTGCTACTCACAACGAGCACGGTGCGGACAGGGCTCGCAGGAGAAATAATGCCGCCATGAGCGAGCAACATAATCGTCATCCTCTTCAGCATGTCAACTAACTCCCAGGTTCACATTCTAGGGTTTGAGAGGTAGAATAAACACTGAGCAGTATCAATTCAAACACTGTCATTGAAACAATTCAGCACACCATCTTTACGAAACCTTAGGAGATACAAAGACCCCAGAATTCGCAACATAGTGGAATCTGGCAAGCTACGGAGAAATAGCCTTTTTTGGTGCTACCCAACAGACATGGTCGAACAGTCTAACCCTCACTGGAATGTGATGCACACTGTGCATTGATTCCATACAACTTCATGCAAAAAACTGAGGGAAGCCTATCCGCATCATATTGCATTCAGTAGGAAGGGTTCGAGCTCTCATCCAAGAAGTGGATGAACGAGGGCTCTGCAACTTTGTTGGTTTCCTCAAAACCCTAATCTTAGTTCTTCAGCGGTTGTGTGTGATGCTGCTACACCAGTGACCCCTATGCAATTAGGGCGGGTGAGGTTAAGAGCTGATAATCATGCAACTTTGTTGGTTTCCTTGAAAAGCTGATCTTAAACTTCTGTGATGCCATGGCGATAATTCAGCTGTTACAGTTCCGGCCTAAGGAAAAGTAAGAAACTTCATTATCGTCATGCCTTCCAAGAGATTCTACCATTTTCTGACATTCACTGCCGTAAAAGTCAAGAAGATTGATATTCGAAGTTAGACATTGCCAATTGTAATGTAATATAAAACCCTGCCAATTGTAAATGTAATGTAAAACCCTGCCAATTGTACCGTGGCTAGGGGTTTTAGAATACCTCTGGAACTTGGATTTTCTACTATTGAAGTCAGATTTGGGATCGTGTTTTAGGCGCAATTTTGGACTATTAGTCGGAGTTAGCTGGGGTTTTGATTATGTTTAGGTTTTCCTGTGAGACGTGCTTTTAGTACAGTAATGGCTATGATCAGCTTAATGTAATTTTCAGATGAGAACTTTTTTTCAGGGTCGCAGTGTCTCATTTGCAGATGAAACAGGCAGCATAGCGAAGGTCCTTATGATTTGGGGATTCTCAGTCGAATCTTCTTACGACTTACTCCGTAGGTGAGAAGCAACTGCCACACATTTTTATGGCCATCTTATTGTCTGTTTTCCGGTTTTGTGATTGCTGTTTAGATTCATATAAATCCCATTAAACAGCCATCATGTTTTCGGCTTTTCGTTGGGTTCAGGGTTCAGGGTTTAGGGATTTGGATTCAGTAATACTTAAAGCCTGTTAGTAGAAAGGGAGACAATGTGTGATGGTGTAAGGATTTCCGAAGGATTTTATCATGTGATGAGTCCGACATGTCACCAGTTGAGTGTACAGTACAACGTGCTCCCTTTCTTTGTCTCTCAATTCGCGACATTCCTCCCCACAGTTGCTTATAATTTCCTTTACCACAGTAGCTCTCTTTCACATGTGAATATCTGTGGTCTACATCTAGTCCAGATAGGATACATCGACGAAAATACAGTATCCTCTAACTTGTAGTTCGATATGATTTTGTAATATTTCAAGGTGATCGTATACTCACGTAAAGGTAGAGGATACTACTTTCGTCGCTTTAAGCATTCAACATATGTTCGAGTAATTTTGGGGGGGGGGGGGGGTGTACTGTACTGAGCTGCAGAGAGATCTTTGGGCAGGGGAGTCAAATCTATTTTTATAAACTTTATATCACTATGCATGATTTTCTTATGCATTTTCAATGTGGGAGGTTTACAGCGCTTGATGATAAGTCCAAACTAGTGAATGAATAGATGAGTTGATGTTGGTAACGGGTCAGTATTGTAGTTGGAATCACGTCCCTAACTGTTTTAGTGTCCTCTACTTTATATGTATTGTGAGGTTTGTTTTCGTGAATTTTTGCAAACAGAAATAGTGACTTTCTGCAATAGTGCAGACCTTGGGATGAATCGAATGGGTCCGATAAACGTTTCCTTGTGAACGCTTGGTTTAGAAGCTTCAGTTGCCGATGAATCAAGGTTTTTCAGCTCTCCAAGAAACCAATCATGCATTTCCTGAATACTCTGAACAGATTTTGCACCCTGAATCGACGCACGCCATTTTGAGTCTCATGCTCATTCTCGTTTTCTTCTTTTCGTAAACGACAGTAATCAAATTTTGAACTACAACTGAATATCTCGTAGACAAATTCAGTGATTAGCCAAGCAGTGGCTGAAAGGGTAGGAGATATCCAGATCGTGAGCTAGGTATCTTTTCCAAGGTTAACTTTGAACACTTCTTCGGGTGAACCCTGCTGCCCCAGTTCTCCCAATATCTGGATCGTAGCGGCACCCAAAGTAGGTCATCATTATCATGCATTTAGCATGAGACTGAATTACTCCTCTGATTGAAATTTGGCTTAACGATTTCTGTGTTTCTGACCAGGGCTATTTGGCTTTTGCTGAAGTGCGCGCTTCCGTGCATCTGGTAAGTCTAGGCAACTTCAGGCATTCCTCTACTGAAGAGGTATATCTTCGTTGTACTAATGTCAGAGTGAATGTTTCTCTTGTTTGCCTGGACAAAGTTGCATGCAGTCATGTTTCGGGCACCCAAAATTCTGGTCATTCTTCATTTCTGTCATTGTCAAATGTTCATAAATTTTCTGAAGGCTTTTTAAACCCTCCTCAAACCTTACACTCTATAATTGCACATTCCCTGTGTATCTTCAGAATCTGTCAACTGGTGTACACATCTGAATGACCCAATTCCGCATGTCAAGTTGTGAGCACTATTTGTGTCAATGACACTGTCTTTGGGAGCCTATTTGGGCCCCCAAGGCAGTGTCATTAGAGAGTCTATTTACACCTCTATGGTGTACTGTACTGTACTGTACTTTAGTGCGTACCTGCTTTTCCCTACGATTCAGAGTAGATTCAGAGTAGATTCAGAATGCTTGATGCAGCGTACCATAGCGTACTAAGGATTGACTGAGATATTTCTGGTTCTTTTATATACGCTGGTGACCATCCGAGCTACTTAGCCTTCAAAATCTGAGGCTAAGAATCTTTGCAACAAGTTACTGCTGGATCGTTCGTGCTTCGGCTACTGGCGCTGATACCGTATTGGATCAACTTTTCAGACAGATTCCGTGTTTTCCAATATGGAATCTCCAAAGAGTAAAGGATTAATAAACACTTGTGTGAAGTTGCGATGTTCTATTACTCATAACATTCTATAACCTTGAGATTTGTTCCCTTAGGCCTTTCATGACCTCAGTAGAGGATGGAATGTTTCTTCTTTTTTAGTGTTAAGGGATTTAATTAAAGCAAGTCACTAGCTAGATCCTTACTTATGTGGGAGAGATAGGCACTTCCATAGTAGGAAAGGCAGTCTTGAAGCATCAAAGTACAACATTGGGGTTTGGTGCCAAAGGCCATATGGGCAGTAATTTAGTGCCCGCATACTAGGCCTTTGGTATAAAGTTGTGACATGGTAGTTTGGTGCTCTAAAACCTCCTCTCTACTGGCTATCACTAAACTTGTTGATAATGCTAATTGATGACTTCTTGTCCCAAATACCATCCATTATTCCGGATGACTTTGGTGCTTTGGTTCATAAGACGATGGCACTTAATTGGCAATATGATAAGGAATGTGCACGTCAAATGTAAATAGTAGTGTGAGCGGAAGTTGAAGATCACTACGACTTTGAATTCAATCTTTGAATTAGATGAAATTCTGTGTGATGGGTTCACATTTCATGAATGATGAGTTTGAGTACCATAACTTACGCCTCCCAGGTTTCTGGCTTTGAAGAAACTAAGTGAACCGGGATCCATGCAAATACTCTGACTAACACATGTGCATGCAGTTTACTTCTCCAGTTGGACACATCATCGAGATTGCTGAGATAAGCTTATGTTATGCTAATCCAGTGGCTCAGGCGGGGGTGATGCTGCTGTCTGTATGACACAAAAAATATTGGTTTTAGTGCTTCCTCATCTTCAGGCTTCTGGTTTTTTTGTTGTCCACAACGTCCTTGCTTCCATGGAATTTTAATTAAGACGGTAGACTTTGTATGGGTTTTTTTATTGTATAATCCCAGCAGACCACTCTGTTTGTGTCAAGGAATAATAGTATAACCTCCAGCATTGAATTAAGAGGTCCTGGGGACTGGTAGATGAGGATGTGGATGCTGACTTGTTTCTTGTTTCTTAACTTATTTCTTGTGTTGGTTGGATGTTGCATCTCTACTGAACTGGACTCACTGATGAGTGGGCCATCTGTCTGAATCAGGAATATTGATGCAGCCAGCAGCTGGACATTAAAACTCTATATTTAATTGGTAGCAGGGTGGCATGTGCAGTAGTGTTGTGCACTCTTTGAAGGTATAACAAATTCAGAAAATCTCACATTTGCTTGTAGAACAAAATAACACATTATGTTTCAGGGTTGCATCTACGTTAAGCTTAGAGATCCCCATACTATGGCAGAATATGAAACTTAAGTATTTTACTGTTACAACTTGGTAATGTGGTAACATTAACGAGTAAGTCTATGACTACTGTATGATGTGACAAAATGTTTCACCAATTGATCTGAAACTTGACAAGCCATCTTCTCCCTCACAGATCTTGCGCTTGCTTCAACCAAAATCTGAAGGGTCTAGGAAAGGAAACCTTTGCAACCCCATCCCTCAACAAGCCTCAGGGTAAATGGAAATTATCATTTCTACAGTTGAGCAGCCCGATCATTGTGTAAAAGCATCATCAGAGTTTTCAAATGAATAGGACTTTTAAAATAATTCCTTTGCACATTATTATGTTTAATCATTTTCTAAGTACTTGAAGTTGAGTATCGTGTTGTTTTGTGGAAATGTAAACATCAGATCATTGTACTACTGAGACTCTTATTATGCCTCCTGATTGATTCATATGTGAAGATGAGGACACAAGTCTTAAATTGACACGGACCCTTCTTGATGACAAATGCCATTGGACCATCAAACAGTGAGGGTAGCTGAGATGCAAGTATCAATTCAGGTTTGGAAAACCTCACCACACGCAATTGCTGTTTACATTGTCAAGGGTGGGGTGGGGGTGGGGGTTCGCGCATTGAAGCAACAAAACTTTGTTTGATTCAGCCAGCTTGCCCGTACATGATTCTAGTCTGTGAGATTATTATTCTAATCCTTTCTGTACAGTGCAGCATTTTTCTAGCATTGTAAGTGGAGATTCTTTCCGGAAACACCTGATCATTGTCGAAAATAATCCAAACTAATCCCAAGCCAGAGCTGTAGCGGAGTATCAATTACGCACTTCAAGACGGAAACCAACAATTATATTCTTACCTTTCACTTCCAATGTTTCCTGAAATGTCCAGAGCCATGCTTTCAAAGTAGGAAAGACGGAAGTGCAGGACCGGACGGAGGGTGGGGTCCAAATGAAAGCCTACTTACGGGAGAGAGAGAGAGAGAGAAAGAGTAACGTAGGCCTGTCCGGAGGCAATGCCAAAGCCTCCTCCGGTGGGTCAGAGTCCACAATCCCTCCAATCCCAAGATTTGATTGCTCTCTGTGCACATCAATGCCATTATAAGACCATGGGACCCAATGCCACATTAATCACAATTCTAACATATATTAGACTTTCCGAACCGGTCATCCCAGTGAAATGTAAATTTAGCATATCATAGCACCCGAGTGGAACCTTCAGTTGCTCTCAACCACAGCAACGTGCTAGTTTTTGTCAGTCTATTTTTTGCCCTACTTCACTGACTGACGCTCTGATTGTGAGACCGACATCGTTTATTTTATTGCAGCGAGATTAGGATGTGAGTGGCCAGGTCTCAGTCGAAGGCGTGATTGTGAGGAAAAATAGAAATGACAGTACATTTTAGATTGTTTGTGCTTGACTCAAGTGGATGCTTGATTCCTTTGTCACGCAGTAAATCACTCAAGGCGGGTACAAGGAGAAACCGACCGGAAGCTAGTTACTGTACAGGTGAGTACCGATCGTTACTTCAGAAAACTTTCTAATTCAAGTGAAAATTCGAGTGAAAATGCGTGAAATAACCAAAGCACATCAATGGATAACCGCATAATTACAGGTTTTTGGCTGCTTTGGCTCAAATTTCCGGGACACTGCTGTAAATAAATGATGGCAGGATTCGGTTTGAACGGCGGGAGTCTGAATGCCTGATTCGTGATTACCGTATTGGCAAGTTAGAAAGTTATCGTCACACCATCAATCATTTTCTTCTTGTCAATTTGAGTCAGGTGATGAGGGTGTACTTTGAACAGTAACTTATTACGCAGGTACTTTCAGTTTTTGCCTCATTCTACTACAGTGTTTCCAAGTGACAATAATAATGAATTGTTGTTATACAGTAGTGTGCATTTTTTCATTGTTTGCAAAGCCGCTTTGTCGGTAGAAAGAGCTAAATAAGAAGCAAAGGTTACTATGTTGGACTAATCTTTTTTTATTTATTTACTGGTTTGCCGTTTCTTTGTTTGGCACAGAGTCACAAACAGAATCTTCTCGTTTCTGAACAGTGACTGTGGTACAGTGAGGACGCCAATTTCAAAGAGACCGAAAACAGCGTAAGTAGCGTACTCTTTGCATTTCATTGTAGATGCTGATTGCAACTCAATGTCAATGTATAAGTTCCTTGTGGTTTTACCCATAAAGTCCCAAGGCCCTCTTTTCCATCAAAAACCACTCAAATCTACCATTCCTGTAGCAAAGAGCAGCAGAAAAAAAAAAATTTAATTTTAAAAATGTTTTTTTTCACATCTAACCTTAGAATCTTGTACTAAACTCATATAAGAATGTGTGGCATAAATTTTACAAACTTTGACCACATAGATTGCAAGATATTTGCGTTTAAAGTATAGGAAACAAGTTTTATTGCAACTTGCTCAACTACACTTTTCGGTTTTGAACCTTCATAAGTTATAATTTTTGCTATATTGATTTTGAATTTCTAATTTTATGTGATAAAAAATTGAGTTCAAGAGTCTAGGATATTTTTTTATTTTTTTAAAACACTTGGTAAAAAATTATTAAGTAGAAGTAGGTTCAAGATTGAAGGAAAATCTAAATTGTTAATAGCTCTAAGATGGAATTGAAATATGCTAATCTCAATGGTGAGATTATTCTATCAAGAGATCTTAACCTTGTGAAACTTCTTTTTTTGAAAAATTGAAAAAATTGAGGTCAAAATTTATTTTTTGAAGAAGATGCTCTAATAATCCAAAAAACAAAGTTGTCCATAACTTTCACATAACAAATGCAAATGAAGTAAATCAAAGCTTCACATGCACATAAAAATAGAATCTATACAAAACAATATTTCAAAATTTTTTTACCTTAAGTTTTTTTGAAGATTTTTTTTTGCTTGTCTAAAAACAAGGGCTTTTTGTGTCATAACTTTTGCTTTTTGACTCCAATTAAAGTAAAAATATATATTTTTGGAAAGCTAATATGTTTTTCTATCTTTATGAAAGAATTCAAAAAATCACAAAAAAATACGAGACCATAGAAGCCTACTTAAAATCCATTCTATCCTCTAAGGAGACAATGGGACTTTAGAGGTTAAAAATGCAATTGTTAATACACAAAAATATTTGTACGAGAATGAAATATTCTTACAAAATAAATAAAATTATCACCTAAATGGCAAAAATTGTACTTGGACTTATTGAAAAGAAAAAAAAATTTTAAATCAATTTTTTTTTTGAGTTTTAACAAGTTTTATTACATTATAAACATAGAATCTTAAATTCAACAAGGTGCATATTATATGGGAAAATAAACTTGAAGATATCACATATGACTTGATCACTTTGAAAAGAGGTTTAATATTTTGGAAATGATTGGAAGTCTTTCAATCTTCTATTCACATGCCATTCAAAATTATGGTCATGGTAATTAAATAGGGATTAAAAAATAGCATAAATAGAAATTATAACTTATCTCATCTCATTTCCTTTAGAGTTATTTTAAATGAATTTGCAATGCATTTTCAAAAAATTTATATACTTTGTATTTAAGGTCCCTCCATCATATTTTCTTAAAATTAGAAATAAGCTTTGCAATGGACTACTATGTACAATAACTCCAATAGAAAAATCAAGAACGTTTTTGTAGTCATGTTAGAAATAGGGTTGAGAAATATTTTCCATATTTTAACTTTTGAAAGAATGATTTTGTAAGATATTATTCTTCAACTTCAAAATGTTGTAGAGTTCTAAGACATAGGGCCTATGAGCATTTCTACTCTACTTGGCAAGAGGATAGGATGGAGTGGTGAAGTTTCCAAAAGATAGGAAGAAAGCTTGAATCCACCTCAACAATGGTGATTTGGCCTTCTAAAGTGATGTCTAGAAGAGAAAAGAAGAAATAAAATTCAATCTAATGTCACTTTGTTCTCAGATGCAATTTGTGGCAACCAACCAATTAGCAAACATGTAATGGAAATAGGCATTGTCTACTACATTAGTTTGTACTTTTGTTTGGTTGTGATTAAAATTACTAGGGTAAAGAGCACTAGATAATTGATTTAGAAGTTGTAGTAGTTAATATACTATTTTCATAGATAAGACATTGAGAATAAGAACAATTAATGATGGTAATTTAAAACCTTCATAACTTTTTAATTATACTTGCAATGTCTTCAAAGCAAGCACTTTGTAATTTGATATAATGTGCTCACAATTGACTTATTTTTTATAATGAAATAAACAATGTGACTTGAATTAACATCTTGGTTTAGAAGATATGGCAAAATCAAGATGTTAATTCAAACATTTTTTTTGCTTACATGGCAAAACTTTTGTTAATTATGCTATATGTAGTATTGAGATTATAGTGATTACTGTCTTTGATAGAATATACATTTTAGTTGGTGAAAGAATGAATATTTTGCTCTAGTGTTTTTTATATCTTTTTATTAGAAAATAGCCTCCAATCTATCAAATACCGATTCAATTCTTGGAAAAAATAAATTAAAAATAAATCTTTTGTCCTATAATATAATACTATCATTTTTTTAAATGTAAAATTATTCATGTAAATATGAAGTTTTAGTTGAAAAATACCTATAAATTTGAGCAAGGCAAGATATTATAGTAAACAAGACAAGACATTGAATAATTGTTCTTATATGGATGATTTTAAAATCCTAAAAAAATTGCATGGTTATTTGCAATGAATGAAATAATAACATGATGTTTAAAAATCTAATTTTATTCACGTTCACATATTAAACTAATAATGATGTTTAGTGTAACCACATTAATTAATTTGAAAATGCTATAGATTTTACTATAGATGAAGGTTTTTACCAAAGGTACAAATATCTATATTGTTCAAAGAAAGAGATCTCTGAAAAATATAGGTGGTAAGAAAATTCATGAAAAATTAAAAAATATAACATTTATAAATCAATTATTGTAGTTTACCTTGAATATCATTATTAGTGCACTAATATGTATCTTTGAGACACATATTTTAAATGAGAAGACTATAATTGTACTTAGTAAAAGTGAAAACATTGTCATCCAGTCAAGAAATACAAGTTTGGATGACAAACTTCATTCATTTGCTCCCAAAAAAACTATGTATAATTTGTTTCTTCTAATAATTGGGGTAGACCTTGTGTTAACGTATTTTGTGATGAAAATATAAAATCAATCAAACTTATTAGTTATATTTTGAAACAAAAAGATTTAAAAAGTAGTTAAATTTATTTTTTTAATTCTTTGATTGTTGGTTTCTTCAAAAGTTTGTCTAAATCCAAATACCCAAAACAAGAATAGTATCATTGTAAGGTTTTGTCCAAGGTGTTGTAAGGACCAATTGGACCCTACATCCCCACTCCATACAAACCCTAACCACGTTGTACAATGTGAATGTGGTTGTGGATTTAGAACTCAATTTTTTTTAAACAAACAAACAATAGTCAACACCATAGTCTTTGTTGAATAGAGAAAACCAATAAAAATAAAACAAAAATGAAATGCTTACTAAGTAAGATAGACCAGTCCATTTCTACTCGCCATCTACTTTTGTTTCCAATCCTATCCAAAAACTCATCCAAATCCATTCATTTCTTTTAACAAAATCATTGCATCAATGCCAACAAGAAATAACATGCCAATCCTTTCATGGTGAACACTTAAGTACCTCAGGATACATGGGAGAGCAATCATGGGTTGTTTACAAGACGCTCACTCTATGAATGTTTTTTTTAAACCCTTGAACGACGAGTTGGTCACTACGGAAATCATCAATTTGGGTACCGTGTGAATTGTTGGCTTAAAGTAGTGTAAAGGCACCCATTAGAAGTCAAACTACTGTAGATGACCTTCCCTTTTCACACACAATTTGGAGGGTGAACAGTTGCACTTCTGTCCTACATAGAGAGATTATTTGTCATTCATCGCCCGAAAAATGTCTGCATCATTCATAGGTTCATTTCAACACAAACAACTTCAAAAATTCACAAAAATTACAATTTTGATTGGAAAATCGTAATTCCACTTGGGTTTGATTCATGAAAAACCTCTACACCTTTGGGAAGAGAATTTAAAAAAAAAATAAGGTAGAAACATCCCATTTCTAATCCTTGTACCATAGAGTGCCCCTTAAAGTGTCCCTAGAGTTCCATTCATGTGTTTTACACACATTAACTTGTTGACGCACTTGAAGGACACATATTGAACTCTGATTCGCTGACAACTGATTTCTGTGCAATTCAATTTTGGGTGCACTTATGCGACAGTTCCAGTGGTCTAGGCAGCCAACACTTTGAAAAAATCATAAAAATTACATACAGTGTCCAAAAAATCTATTTCTTTTTCTAATATTCATGATTTTCACTTACATATACTACAAAAATATTATTTTTAGAAAAAAATATGCCCCCAACTATGTTAAATTGCTTAAAGTAATGATTTTGGATGTTGCTACCTTATATGCCCCTCTTCTTGCAGTTGGAGTTGGCCCCAATAAATTCAGATGGCTACACTAATGATGATAAACAGTGTTACCCATACTAACTGTTTTAGAAATGCTATAAGTTTTTACTCTTCATAAATATTTTTACGAAAATCATAAATCCTAGTGTCATTCTAAGTGGGAAAACTCTACATCCATAGTTGGTAAAAATATTCATCAAGAGTAAAAACTTATGGCTTTTTAAAATAAATTAGTGTAGGTAACACTATTTATCATCATTAGTGTAGTTTGCATGGTAATGCACTTACACTTGTCTATACCTCGCACACACACTCTCTCTCTGTCTGTCTGTCCAAAGGGCAGGCCCAATAAATATAAAAACAGAAATAGAAATTGCTTACTTGAGTAATATTTGAAATTGACTGGCTGACGCTCACCTGGTCAGGGTTTAAGTTAAATGGGAAGTTGGCGGTATTGCGCGGAAATAGAGTACATTTTTTTTTAATTTAAAAAAAAAAAAAGCTAATTAGTGTGACTGCCAGCCTGCAATTTGTCAGGATTTCAGGGCCTTGGGGTCAGCTCGCTCTTGCACATGTGCCCAAGCTAAAAGCTAAAGCTAGCACACGAGTTTGGGGCTAAAATTGGAAACTGGCTGAGTGGGCATTGAATAGAAACTCCAATTTATTTGTGTCAACCCCCCCCCCCCAAAAAAAGAACCCCTCCAATCCAATGAAATGAAAAGAAAAGCCATTCATTTCATTCATTTTAATGAATGGAAAGGTGCATGTACAAAAAGAAATGAATCAAAAAGACATTTTTTTTATAGTATGGTTTAGGGTTCTTTTGTTTTGTGAAAGAGGCGTCCAAGGTGGACCAAAATACCCAATTTCAATGTACGGGGAGTATCGGCATCTAGTTACAAGTTAGCCGGTTGAAATCAAGAATTGTCAAATTGATTTCAAAATCTTTGGAAAAAAACCGATCATTTAAGAGGAAGATCATAGAATATTCTCTTTTTTTTAAAGGCCTAGTTGAGAGAATGCTTCAAACAACCGGTTGGTCCAAGAAAATGTAGGATTTTAGCTGGTTAAGCTAAAAATCTCCTCGAATTGTGCCCAAAACCATCCCTGAGGTAGTTGACCTATTTCTAACCACTCAAGTAATTATGTATACTTGGAGGACAGTTTTTTTTTAGTGTGGAATTTTTCCCATGCGTAGAAATAAAGTTTGGAGGGATTGTATATTTTTTCTCAGAATTTTATCATACAAAATGTAATTATTATGAATTTTTTTTAGTAAAAGATTCTCTTTGACCTGTGATGGTGATGTAGACCTTTCAATTTCTAACCGTGGGCTAATTGCAAAATGGACCAAGGGCTGGTTGTAATGTTGATTGCCTTACAACCAATTGTAATGCGTCAGAACTACTCCTTGAACTCCACTACAACTTCACAGAAAGAAAACACAACTTCATAGAAAGAAAGCAGCCTATAGATTGGAAATGGAGTGATGGTTGGAAATGGGTTCATATATATATATATATATATATATATATATATATATATATATATATATCCATTCACGTTTAGTAGATTTTTCGTGAAGTGTCCTTGGACTTCCATTAAAGTATCCCCTTATTTAACTACGATTAGTTGATTGCTGATTTTTTTAAATTTGGGTTTCGGATCTAGCTATATGATGTTTTCAATGGCTTAGGGAGCTTTTATTTTAAAAATTCATAGAAATCACATGTCATATTAAATTTCTTTTTAATTTGTGATTTCCAATTGCTAATACTACAAAAATATTTTTTAAGGAAAAAGTGCCTCTGCCTATGTTAAAATATTTATATTGATAATTTTAGGTGTTTCTATTGTAAAGTGGCCTACTTTAGAAGCGCTTGTACTTTAAAAGCAACCATTAACAAAGAGGTACATTTTGTTTTCTTCAATGTACGAATAGTGTACATTTTAGAAGGTGGTGGCTTTTAGTTAGTGACCACTACATTTCAACTTCAAAAATTTGTAACTAATTCCATGAATTGAAGGTCCAAAAAACAAGCAATGACTTGAGCTTGATGCCAAATCCATTTTTCTTCCTAAGAAAAATGATTGAAAATTGTTCCAAAGAGTTTGACTTCCCCTCAAATACAATTAGCTCTTAAAATGGGAGCTTTATGAGAAGATTACCTTATTACCTCATGATATGTATGTACATGTCCACTATATAAGGTAGTTTGCTCTTAACCATTAAAGGACCAAGTGTCCCATCAACGTATGCAAGAAATCTAAGGTATATTCCTATGAAGTTATTCTTGGTCGAATGTTCATATAATTTGGATACTATGTGTAAACATGTACCTCCTTGGTGAAAAACTAATTTTTTTTCCATCAAGTGCCACAATCAAAAATGATGTTGCTCTAAATTTTTTCAATAGCTTGGATAATTTGGAAATCTTTAGATAATCTTTTGCAGAAAAACTCATCAACTTTTGAAATTTGGCATGTATATAACTAATCAAATGTGGCATACAATTGTCTAAAAAAAAATTTAGTCCTCGAATTACATTCTAAGAGGAGTCAAACTTTGTTAACTATATTGGGGTGGTTTCAAAAAAAAACATTTTCTTCTAACTTCAAGTCCTATTATCTTACAATCTTTGAATTCTTTACAATTTTGCCACATGTTTTGAATGTTTGTCTCTAACTTTTCACTACTTGGATTTCAATTTTTTTCATTGCACAAGAAATCATTAAAAATTATTTAGTGTATTGTCAATTCACTTAATGTCCTTGTATTGCACAATGATTTAGTTTAAATTAAACTTCATATTTGTTTCTAAAATTTTTCATATGTGAATCTAAATCATATACTTATAAATGGTCAGAATCTTCATTTTCATGTAGAGCAAAAAAATTATTTCAAAAGGGCCCAAAGTCTACTAATCCTGTTTTGTAAGAATGAAAAAAAGTTTATTTTCTCATTTCAAATGTTATAATCTTTCAATCTATGCAGTCAAATGGGAAGAAATTTCTCCCATATTCTAGTAAAATAATTTAATTTAGTTTTACATGGTTGAATTTTTTTTTAAATCAATTTTGATTGCTAAATAATATACCAAAAAACATGAAGTTTTTGACAACATACTACTAAAATCACAAGGCCTTCCGTAATATCATATTTTTACACTATATGATATTACAAAAGTACAATGATATTATGGAGGTTTCATATTTCTTGGCTTCATACTTCATTTTACTTCCACAATGCTATGATTTTTTAAGCTTTGAATGTTATCAATTCTAATGTTCTTTTCTTACTACCAAATGATTTGAAGCAATTAGATTGAAGCAATTTTGGATTCTACAACAAAGTATTTACAAAGTCTTTGCAGTTTGACAACTTCACATTTCAATTCTTTAATTTTGGTCACTATTGTTTGTATGTGAATAAATTTATCAAGTGGTGGTGTCCTTGCAATGTTTTCATGTTTGCAAATTTTTTTTTTGTGAAAATTATGATATAAAGATCTTTTCTAATTACTTTCTATTGCACAATATATGTATTTCCAAAGAATATTGTATGAAGATGTCAATATTTTTATTTAAAGATTATACATATTTTATTAATCTACATTCTATCACATGAGAAATTGATGAAAGTAATATAGTTAATGCATAGCAAAGCAAGCACCAACCATTGGTGTCTCATTGACACCCCACCCCACCCCGGTCCTTTGGGGATTAAAGCAATTTTTTGAGGATTGATTGCATTTTGAAGAGAAGCTAAACTCCTTGAAAAATTTATCAATAGATTATTGTAGGAAGAAAAATAGAATTGATATAGAACCAAAGTTGTTTCATATTTTTTGGACCTTTAAGAAATTAGTTATGAATTTTTGAAGTTATAATGTAGTAGTCACTCAAAGTGCACCCCTTCTTGAAATGTTTGTCATTGGTACATTGAAGAAAGAAAAATGTACTACCTTTGTATTAGTGGTCATTTTTAAAGTATAGGTGCTTTTACTCTACTCCTTAATACTGGACTAACCAAACATTTCAGTGATGATAATAGTCTAAAACTACACCCTACATTGCAAATTGTCCATGTGTTTCCAAAATTAAAAAAATAAATAAAACTACATCCTAAATCCTAATTCAACTATCATCAATGAAAAATATTTGTATCAAATATATAAATATTTAAAATTAAACTAGGTTTTATTTTCTTAACCCTTTTTTCTAAAGACAAACTTCCATATTGTGTCAAAATTGGACAATTACTTTTTGAGTTTTATGGAATTGGAATTGCTTTTGCCAACTTCCATAGTATTAACACTTTTATATGGGTAGAAAAAAATTATATTTTAAAAGTACCTATACCTTGAGGTTGAACTAAAAGCATTTTAAAAGTACATGTCCGATATTACAATTAGTTTTTTGGAAGTTGGGAAGTTGCTTCCCCCACTTTTCATGGGTCTCTTTTCTTTTAATTTTGCCTACCAACTATTTTGATTCTTTCCTTGCAAATATTGTATATTTCCAAGTAGAATCCCAAAAAAGATTTTGTCTTCTTTCTTTAGTTTGATGAATTTTTGCACATGGAAGTCCACCTCATGGTAGCTACATCTGAAATTGACCAAAGAAGCATTCAATCATGATTTTTATTATTGAATTATCTATATTTTTTTTGGATTGATTAGAAAGCAAAAGGGAATTCTATATTTTTTTTAGAATACATTTATTAGACACCATATGAATAAAATATGAAATTTCAAGTGCAAAAAACAAGTGAGAAATTTTTGAAGCAATCATTATTAAATGAATAACATTTACAAGAGATAAATTTCTAAAATAGAACATATACATACGGCATGTTTATTATTGCTTGAATTTGATTACTTATTTAACATGTGTTGTAAAAATTGCAAAATATGATGATTGGCTATTGGAGTGGGGTCCAAGAAGTTCCAAAAGAAAGTCATTCCTTTTTTGCATTATGAAGTATTTTCTTAATGATGTCTATTAAAGATTAAACAAACAAATATTATGGCTAAATTTAGGTTAAACACTACTATTTTTTCTTGCAAAATGTAAGCAAGGAGTTGTTTTCTACTAATGAAGATACATTCAAATTTATCATTACAAAAATCTCTCTAATTTTTAAATTTCTAATATGAGGGTTAATCCTTCAAGGACAAGACATTCAAATTTTAAACAACTAACAAACACAAACACATCCTAAGTACAAAAATGCATTTTTTCATTCATCAATTTTTTGAAGTTTCTTGTATCAATTCATGAACATTTGTATGATATTTGTTTTGGAGACTTTGCTTTACAAATATTCTATATTTCAAAGGGCAATGGTAGGTTTAGTATTTGAAAGTAACCTTCTTAATATAAAAATGACCTTTCCAAAAGGACTTGAATAAAAAAGTAAAATAAAAATCTTCAAAAACCACTATCATTAGAACTTATCATTTTGAATTGAAAGGATTTTTTTTTGGTAAAAATCACAAATATTTTGATTTTAGAAGGAATTTCCAACTTTTTTTACTTTAAATCTGATTGAAGAATATCTATTTGTATACTAGTTGATCTAACCACATGGATATGATCTATATATCATGTTTTAGAACTATTGTTTAAATTATTCTTCTGTGTTTTTATTTATAATACATATTTGCAATTTTGGAAATCTAGACTACCTTTAGCCCTTAAAGAATTAATTCTTTATAAGATATTACACTTGAGATTTGACATCTTTAAGATCCTAAACCAATTTTAAATCACTTTATTTAAAGGGAAAGACAAATACAAGTGTGCAATGCAAAAATTGCCCCTATTTTGGATGATGAGTGGGCCTTAAAAGTCTTAGGCCAACGACAACCCATGCATACCTACACATCCTTCTAATCTATGTATTGACAAAAGACAACTATATATATAGAGAGAGAGACATTATTTCATAATTTCAAGATAGAAGTTCTAGAAGAGCTTTATTTTCATTTTATAGGGTTTTCTTGATGATGTCTAATAGAAATATAACCACCTAGGAATCTTTAAAAAAATCGATTAAAGTTGAATGAAACACTAATATTTTTTTTGCAAAATGTAAATGAAGATTCATTTCTCTAATAGTGAGGATCCATCCATATTTGACTTTACAAGAGGCCCCCCCACTAACTTCATTTATTTCCAATTTGAAGGGTAAACCTTCATAAGCCATTACACTTGCAGTTTAACTTCACTACTATCTCTAAGATCCTAACCCCAACTTAACCACTTGGCTTACAAGGAAATTAGTAGAGTTGCAAGTGCGTAGTGCGAAAGACGCCCATATGACCTTATTTCGGGTATCGACTAGGTTTTGGGACTTCCAAGGCCAATCTCAACGCTTGCTCACCTACAGGCACCTATCGTGTACGCACCCACAAAAGACAACCCCTACTCGTAGAAGGAAGACGAAGATCGCGGGAATACGATTGTACGTATTGAGGTTCTCCTATTTCATAGCGTAGTGAGTAGGCGTTGGAATTCTGAAGCCAATCACATGCCCTACACACACCTACACGCACTTGCTATGTATGTGGCCCACAGAAAACAACCACCTTGACTCACCATTCACAAAAGAAGAAAGACGACCGCATGAGTACAGGTGCGTAGTATTTGGGTGCTCCTATTTCAACAGGTAATGAGTAGGCCTTGAAATTCCAAGGCCAATCACAAGCCCTACACACCTACGAGCACGTGCCATGAAGGCACCCACAAAAGACGACGTCGGTCCTGCTCACAGCACGGGGATGGGCGGCACATCCACGGCGATAGGGCCCACGCGGGCTACCCCAGTCCTACCCACCCCACCCCGGCCCGTCCCCGGCCCGCGCCATTCCCCCCCTTTGCTTGCAGAACCGACGAACTGAATGCGTGTGGACACCACCACAGCGACGAGAGCGACGAGAGCGACTCGAGAGTCAAAAAGCAGCACAACCTCTAGACATGTCCCCTAAAAATTGAGCGAACCTTGAATGCGCGGTTTCCAAACTGGGGCCGGACCGCCGGACGGAGGTCCAGGCTCCAGACCTATCGTCCGTCTCGGAGTCTGCGCCCCGGAGCACAACGGCACAACCCCCGGGGTTTTTATATAAAGGCTGGAACGATTCCCAGTCGAAAGAATTCAGGGGCCGGAGATGCTGCACTTCTCCGCCCATGGACGGCCACAATCTTACCATTTTCCCCCCCACGCATGTGGATCCGACGGGGGAGGTTGCTGGGGCGTGGCAGACGCGTGGGCGATCAATGCGCGGACGGAGTGACGGAGCCGAGTGAATAAAAAAAATGGAGAAAGAAAGAAAAAAAAGGAAGGGAACAGACGGACGGATGGATCCCGGAAGAGGGAAACTCGGAACGGCATCAGTCGTCGTCCTGGAGTTCAGTTCGTCGTGCTCGGTGAACTGTAGTGTAAGAAATGCTATTATTGTCAGAGTCTCCAGGACGAC